>JBAMAV010001099.1:0-453386 GCA_037043315.1 Amiota communis
GCATTGATAGACAAACATGACTAAACGAACTCGCCTGGTGCAGGTGATCAAGAATATATACATATTCTGTATGGAGTTTCTAATGTCTCCTTCGGCTATCATTGGCTATGCCAAAGATGTAATACTCTTCACGCTCCTCCGGGTTGCATCCAACCTTCCTTTATTAGTATCACATCAGTTTGAGTGGCAATTTTATTGTACATTTATTCTTTAAAAGTTTGTACTTTAATTTGGGTTTGTATGGGAGGTACCCCACCTGGTAACCCTAGGATCATTTACATGGTGGATGAACATAGAACAGAATCTTATATGATCCAAATTTCAGTTCGATACGTTAAAAAACAAAAATCTTTTTCTAACAAGAACATTATTTTAAGGGGGGTTTGTATGGGAGATACCCCACCTGGTAGCCTTAGGATTCACGATTGATGGCCATAGATTACAAACTTATTGTGTCCAAATTTCAATTCGATATGCTAAAAGACAAAAAACTTTTTTTAATAAGCACATTAATTTAAAGGTGGGTTTGTATGGGAGGTACCCCACCTAGTGGTCCGATTCGGCTGATTCCGACAAATGTGCTGCGTATGGTAAAAAGAAACCTATGTGCGAGAAACCTCTAGCAAAAAAAAAATTAAGGGACTAGTTTGCATACATACGGACAGACAGACGGACATGGCTTAATCAACTCGTCGCATCGAGCTGATCACAAATATATATACTTTATGTGGTCTGCGATGTCTCCTTCTGTGTGTGACAAACTTCATGACAAACTTATAATACTATTCACTCCCGTGAAGAGTATAAAAATTGAAGTAAGTAAATGAAACCTTAAATTCTATACAAAGAAAATATGTACATAATTGTATTTGCTTAATACTAAAATTAAAAAAACTTAAATTTAATCATTGTTATGCAGGAACATTATTTTCTTTACTTTATCGGGGCTTGTTGAAATTTTGCACCGTTTTTCTGGAATCAGATTTCTAGCATTTGAAAATGCTCTCTCTGATGATGCACTAGATGCTGGAATGACAAAAATTTTGCAGTTTGTTTTATACAACAATGGGTATACATTTCTATTTTCATTCCACCATGTAAGTTAATCAAAGTCATTGCTAAATGTTACATTTTGGTTCAAATATTTTTGTATCTCCTGTCTCACTTCGTCAATGCTACTGTCCCTTATAGGAACATCGATTAAGTCATCAAAAGCGTCATCTACAACATTTGTTGCTTCTTCCACATTCTGTTTTTGAAATTCTGCCATCATTTCCCTACATTTTGCTATAATATTACTCTTTTCATTGGGCAAACATTGCAACATTTTAGAAGGAAATAAAAAGACGGCAACTTGGTGATATTCTGATAAATATTGTGTAATAATAATATAATAATATAATCTAGGCAAACGGTCTTAATGTGTTTTAAAATTTCAATGTCGTCTAAGTCCACAACGCATTTTTTTTAATTTATGTATGTATGGGATACATAAATGAATTGTAGGTCTTTTGCTTGCCTCAAATTTTTTCGATAAATCTTCAAAAACTGACAAAAACCTCAAAAGTGATCTTAGAAGATGGATATTGATATCTTCAAACCTAGTTTCATCGCTTTTTGTCATTAAAAGACTTGTCACATGAACCCAATTTTCCTCTATTGACTTGAACAAAGAGATGCCTAAAAAGGAATTTGATCCGGATTTGCTACACTTGGCTACTAATTTTGCAAATTCAGGGACTATCTTAATAGCTTTTTGAATGGTATTGTGCAATAAATGGTTCATGCAGTGAATATTTTCAGCCTTGCGACAAGCCGCAATCATGTTTGCTCCTCTGTCTGTGACCATGACTGGTTTTTCAACATCGAGACCGCATCCAAACTCTATCAGTATGTTAATCATCTTTTCCCGAATATTAAGGCCTAGTACAAATGAAAAATTATTTTCGTTGTAAAGATTTAAAATGTTTTACTTACAGGAATCACTGTCAATAGACGTCAACGAGAACGCCCTCTTTTACATAATGTATAGTGCACGACAAGTAAGATGACCTTGGGAAACTGTCAGTCCAAATATCGCTGGTAACCGCGTATCCAAAGCACTTAAATTTCCCAATCTCTTCTTTTACTTTGCCAAAGCAATCATCGTGCAACGTCGAAATATTACGCAAAATTGTTGTAGGGTGGAGAAACATTTTATCTATGTCCACGTTTGCACCGAAGGTTGCTCCTACTTTAACTGTAAATTTGATCAATTTTCTCAGGCCAGAATCCTCGATCATTTTAAATGAGCTGCAATTTTTTATTGTCCATTCAGTAATGATTGCGGTACCCTATTGTTTCGTTTCTAGGGGAACACCTACTGTAGGACCATTGCTCTTTTTACCACTGTTCATAATTTAACATTTGTGTTTCACTATGTTCGACGTGCTTCCCGTGAACTTATGAATACTATAACATGTCTTATAGGCTACGTAACCAACAACTTCTTCTCCGTTTTTATCATTGATGTTAGCAAATGTGTCCCACACTTTGCTTCGCCCTCTTTTGCTGCTCAAGCTGTATTCACCATTAGGCAGCATTTCCTTAATCTGTAAATTTCCCGATGCTGTTGCTATCAAATCCTAAACAGAGTTGAACAAAATTGCAGATTGAAATGCAGTGGACAATTTACCTAGCAGACGTCAAGCACCGCTTACACAGCTTCACAATAATACGTTGGACAGAACGAAACAATTAAAGAGACAAAACAAACGCAACAACAATTAAAATTAACAAACATCACTTCAATACACATTAAATATTTACTGTATATTAATTTATTTTAAAAATTATTATTTACTACGAAACAATTAATTAGACAAAACAAACAAACACAACAACAATTATAATTAACAATTAACTAACACTTCTTCAATACATATTAAATATTAACCATATTCTCATTTATTTTAAAAATTATTATTTACTCTTCACAAAAATTATTACCACAAAACCAAAAATGCAATAGCTCTCAAACAAGAAATGAATACGATTGAATGCGGCTGAGTACAATGATTTTTTTTATTGTTCCTTTCTTTCTTTTCGCTTCTTTTACACACTCTTCTTATTGCAATCGTTGTGAGTTAGAACTCATTCTTATTGTTTGTGGTTCCAAAAAATTGAGTACGACATTCAATGGTACTCAGTTATGTTAAGCGACTGAATGCGTTCGTACAGATGTCTAGTGGCTATTAAACGAAAATTGAGAAGAGAATGGCAATAGCACAGATCTCCTGCCGCTAAACAAAGGCTGAAAACTTCAACAAAAAAACTAGTCAAAGCACTTTCACAGAATGTACATTTCTATTACCATATCCCCAACAAACAATAAAATTTGTGGAAAATCAACCGGAAAAGTCTCAAAAAAGAGATTACATTTCCACAACAACAACATGCAGTTTGTGTGTATAAAAATGTTTATAACAACAACATGCAAGCAAACAGATTGTGTGTCGTACAAAAACAAACGGATTACAAAGAAAAGAGAACGAGAAACACACAGAAGCTCGCTGTTGATCTAATTTTTGTTCAAGAGGGGACAGACGGCAAACGTAAACACAACATCTACAATTACACACGCCAAAGAAAACAAAAGCATCATACAGACGGATAGGCAGACGGACAGACAGAAAGAGAGACATAGCTAAATTAACTGGACAGAATATTTTGTATGCAAATGTTGTATTGTTGTATTTGTTTTGAGATGATCTCTCTCTCTCTCTCTCTTTGTCTGTTTTTAAGAAGTTTCACTTCTATCACGTGTACGATTGCACACATGCAATTTATTTCACTCAAAATATTACTCTAAATTTTTACACTAAATTTCTGCGTTCTTATAAATTATTGAGACGATTGATACTGACAAACGTCATAAAATATTAGCGTTGCCACCGTAGTAAATAATTGTCTGGCAACTCTGCCGAAATTATATGGCAAAAGTAAAATGTTTTATCAAATTAATTTAAAAAACAATTGATTACAGGAAATAAAAATACGTTTAATGAATTATAATTATTATTTATTTATATATTTATTTATTGCAATATTTGCAGTAAATTCAATCAATTTTCTTTTTTCATTTGGTTTTCGGCGTTTTCAATTGTTTGTTTTTATTTTGTTGGTTCTGCATACGAACACAGCTAATTTATAACATTTTTGAGGTTCAAACCAAATTCGGGTCATTCACGAAAGCGTCCTTATATTTTTTGGAAATTATACGTTTATGAGGTTTTTGCGTTTGCGCGAAGACTCTTATAGTATAAAGTAGAAAAAAACAAATCGAATAGAAGCTTAAACTCAAACGTCGGCCATATAGCCAATGCGTGTCCTCGACAGTTTGTTTAACTTCTAAATTAGGAGGCAGCAGCTGTAACAATTTTCTACATACATTTACAATATCATGCATCCTGTATGCTATCGGGTATGCTATCCAGTATTTTTTTACATTTATTCCTTACGCCTTCACCATTAACAACAAGTAAGTTCTATCATCCTTATCATTTAAAGGATATGACGGGATGATGACAACGGGTTACTCAATGTAACAGCACATTACAGATGTGCTCTCGCTGACCCATGAAACATATCAAAACTTGCCACAAAAACCAAAACACCAAGAAATTCTACTACGAGTATATAAAAGTCTTTAAAGAGTAAAAAGGAAAAATCACCTTTTGCGTTCAAATGATGTTGATGTGTTGAAATGCTTGGAGCAAGTTTGTTTCTTTTCAAATTGCAAAGGATTGACCAATAAACAGATAGCAAATGGAATGAAACGGAACGGAACGAAAAGAGATGAAAAAGGATAAACTGAAATGAAGCGAAACAAGGGTCATAAAGTAAAGTTTATGACTTTTGGTTTGGTTTCGAAAATATTGGTCTTGAATCAACTTTAATGCAGCCGGGTGGTTTTTGAAGCTGGTGAATGATCGTTGCTTCCTTCGTTTTTTCCTTGGATTAAAGCCATTTTTATGTCCCTTGCTTTTATTTTTGAGAGCTTGTTGTTGCTGGTCTCAAGTGAATCCTTTCAGTTAACGGTTTCTGTATTTACAATGCGCAACGGTGCGGTCTTGTCATCGTTCATCAGATAAAAATCTGACTCGACTCAACTCAGCTCAACTCAACTGAACACTTTGTACCAATTCAAATGCGCATTGAATACATTGAAATGACTTCAGTTAGTATGGAAATGCTGAATGCTGTAGATTGTAGCAGAGATTGGAAGACAGATACGATACGATAGACTCCATAGAATACATTTGTATGTACTTAGTTGGACGGGCATTAGTTACAGTTCAGTTAAGTTTTTCTCCAGCTCAAAATAATTTTGTCATCTCATTCTGTCTACCTCTATGTCCGTCTGTCTTTATGGCTCTCTGTCCTCCTGTCTATGTATATTTGATGTGCTTTTCCCTGTTTTGGTCCTATACTCATAATTCATATTATACTATATATTATACAGGGTGAGTGATAAAAGCCGCTACCAAAAAAATGGTCACACCGTTACGGTTACTGGAGACCGTTATTTGAAAATGCTGAAAGAATTTTTCTATCCAGAACTACGCCTAAAGAGAATTCCTTTCAACTCTGTGTGGTTTCAACAGGATGGAGCAACGCCTCACATAGCCCAGCCTGTTATAACAGAGTTGCGACGAAAATTTCCTAACAAACTTATTTAAAAAAACTGCCAATTCCGTTGGCCCCCCAGGTCGCCTGACCTTACTGCACCTGACTTTATCTTGTGGGGCTTATGCAAACAAGAAGTCTACAAAACAAAATCGACACATTTGGATGAACTAAAGCAAGCCATTCGGGCAACAATTGCGGTTATTCCTGTCGCAACTCTCCAAGCAGCAATGAACAACTTTTTACTAAGATGCCGCACATGTGTCAACGAGAAGGGGGGCATTTAAATTCAATTCTTTTTAAAACTAATTAAGCTATATTTAATAAAATTTAATGACCTGAAAAAATAAAAATGAATTCCATACACTAAAAAAAAAGTTATTTGAGTTTCTTAATGTAGCAAAATTCATCAGCCACCCTATAGTATAGCAAAGTAGTAAAGTACTTGGAAGTAAAGTAGTCATCTATTGTATTCTCGTTGCTGTATTTAGCATAAAATCAAAATAACTTCGCCAACATTTTTTTGGATTTTGGCTACAACAAAGTATGGTCATTTTCCCTTTGTTTCCTTTTTATTATATTCTTACACATTCCTTCTTTTACACCTTCCATAAAGTTTAAGGCATATTCGAATTGATTGCAAGTTTAGAATCTCAAAGCATAAAAATATTTGGAGATCAACTAAAATGAATATGAGTATCAGAACTACCATAACTTAAATTTATATGTGAGACAAATAGAAATACATATTGTATTTTAGAAATATTGATAATGAAATAAAAATAGTCGTTGACTGAATAAAGAACAGATCAGATGTAATTTGCCACTACAATTTGAAGTTATTTTTTGATGGACTTTAAATGCCATTATGGAAGGCACTTCTCGTCAAAACCCTTTTTTGAGAAATTCTACATAAGGAAATTAACAGAGGTCTGAACTCTACTATATAATCCACAAAGGATTAGGTCAGCAGGTTCATATGTATGCATATTTCCGGCCAAATATTAACGATGAAACATTGGCCACTTTCTACTCCTGTGAAATATATAGTAAAGTTCTTGAAAGAGTGTTCTCTGAAAAATGATTTGTTATTTGCCTAGATATTTCTACTATGATTTTTGATCTCATGGTCTTACTTTGATTGTTACTTTCACTAAGTCATAAGTATAAAATCGAAGTTCTTAACTAAAAAATCAATTGATTCTTTGTACTTATATTGTAAAATTTATTAATCTGAAGGCTATTACATTTGCTATGAAGTCAAATTTGAATATTTCTTATTCAGTCCTTAAAGTCATCATTGCCAACATCATCATCATCATAACCAACATCGTTGCTGTTGTAGCCATTGTTGTTACTTCTTATAGCATAGATTATCATAATTATTGTTATTCCTTAGTTGTACTCTTGCTGCTTGACGGTCGTTACTTCTATGCTACTCTTCTATACAATTTTTTTTCCGCAGTCCATGGTATTTGAAGTACATATTTGATTCCCATGTGAATAAACTTTAGTTACGAGTATCTTCATTTTGGTTTGACTATTTTTCTATCTCTTTTGTCTGTCTAAAAGTACTTATGTAAATGTATCTGTCATAATATTTTTTTTTTTTTTCTTTTTATACTCTTCACGGGAGTGAATAGTATTATAAGTTTGTCATGAAATTTGTAACACACAGAAGGAGACATCGTAGACCACATAAAGTATATATATTTGTGATCAGCTCGATGAGAAGAGTTGATTAAGCCATGTCCGTCTGTCCGTCTGTATCAAAACTAGTCCCTCAGTTTTTGAGCTAGAGAGCTGAAATTTTGCACATAAGTTTCTTTTTACCATACGCAGTTCATATGCCGAATCGGACAACTAGGGGGGGTACCTCCCATACAAACACCCCTTTAAATTAAAGTTCTTATTAGAAAAAGTTTTTTGTTTTTTGACGTATCGAACTGAAATTTGGACACAATAGGTTTCAGATCTATATACATTAACCATGTAAATATGATCCTAGGGTTACCAGCAAGGGTACTTCCCATACAAATTCACAATAAATGACAAACCTATAAAGAGTATAAGTACAATAAAAATACAATGCCACTCAAACTGTGTTCTTTGTTGATACTCAAACTGTAACAGAGAGAATATAGTGATACTAGGAAAGGAAGGTTGGATGCAACCCGGAGGAGCGTGAAGAGTATTATATCTTTGCCATAGCCAATGATAGCCTTCTTTCTGGTTTTATATGTATCTACCTAAATGTGCAGTCAGCATGTATCTGTAACTTTTTGTCATAAAGATTTCATGATTCAGTGATTTTATTTGATACAATTTTTTATTTTAAACTTCTATTACTTACTATATCTCAGGATCCGAATCTTGAACTTTAAGTTTTTCCTTTGCATAAGAAAAAGAATTGATATTCGACGCTAACAACAAAACCAAAACCAAAGCCAGTAGTCTATTGACCGATATGAAACAGTCAGGCTTGCCAACATAAGGCCTTTTAAACGGTCAGTTCAGTCTCAGTCCATGCTATCGCTTTAAAAATCGAAATGGACTGACAAATAAGCTTGGCCATCAGTCCATTTTTCTATCATCGATTCAGTTATCGGTGCGTATTTCGAGTCGATAATGGATTGAGACTAAACTGATCGTCTAAAAGGCTATTTAGAAGTAGTTTATATTTTGTCTGCTGAATCTGACTTTTTCTCCCAAGTTGGCAAGCCTGGAAACAGTGAATAAGCGCGGGAAACCACTAAGTTACAACATAAATAAGTCAACGCAAGCAATTGTTGGAATGGCGAAGCTTTTAAAGTGTATAAGTTCCATCTGGAAAAAATTTTAAATAAAACAGGATGATAACACAAAGGCTACACGACACAAAAAACAAATAATGTTAGAACACAGTTTCGAAAAAAGAGTTGTGTATAATACTGATGACCCATAAGCTGCAAGAACTATGTGCATATTCTGCAAAATATTCTTAATCATGTATTTTTTACAAATTTTCAGTTTTAATTTTGCCAACGTACGCGCAAAGTTACACGTATCTGTATAACCAAAACAAAAAATAGCTGTTCAGAACACACCAGAGCTCACTTATTCACTGTAGAAAGGCTGTAATGGACTGAGACTGAACTGACTGTCTAAATAAAAGTGCCTTTAATAAGCTATTTGTATATATCGGTATCGGTATCAGAATCGCCGATTTTTTACTCCAATAATCGGAATCGTATCGGAAAAATGTTATATCGTTACTCTCAACTCATTTTTCTTGGATCATATGGACAGCTTAAAGTCAGTGATACATTTTGACCTGTTATGGCCCTACGCAAAATAGAATACGGGTCATTTTACGCTAACTAAATACTTTTCATTTTGTTAAAAAACTAAAACAATTCTAAAAAGATCTGCACATTGGAAGTCTGTTTATAAAGTTAAGAAATTGCATATTTCAGTTTATTTTGTTGTTAGTATTTTAATTTGTATTTGTGACCTCCTTTGGCACGGTCTAAGAGAAACACGATTTTTCTTTAGGATTCGCTGCGTTTTTCCTCTCTTTTATGCTACGCTAATCTTCCAAGTATGTATTCACAAAATACGTTACCTCTTACATTCCAAAAGGTAAGCAATATGATTTTCCCCTCATGATTGTATCCTGAATTCAAAATGCCGAAACTTTAACCTAATACACAAATTTCACCTCCACAAACTCTTTATTATCCTTTGTAACAGCATTATTTTTGTTAAATCATATTTTTAAATGATATCATCATTTTGCTTACAATTATAGAATAGATTATATACTATAGATGATGTTACCAATTTTATAAACTATTCCAAACGTAAACCACTTAATCACACCTTTCTTTTCAATATTTTTTTATGAACATCTTTTAATTGTTTTCGTTAGTTTTGTTTTGATTTATACAAGCTTCAGTGTATTTGGCAAACTTAAGAGGCACATGCTGATTCTCTACGGCATGCTACGCCTTCTTTTCCGCTTCCTTCTTTTCCTACGGGCTAGAAAATTGTAACACATTTGCAAATGTTTATAGTTTGAAAAATATTAAGCGGGTTGGATTGGGTTGAGTTCGGTTTGGCTTTGGTTTAGCATTCGATTGCATTCGATTGGGTTAAAGAATTCCATTTGATTCATTTCGAATCTCGAATCAAATCGGTTCATATGGGGTTGCATGCCGCGGCTTGACTCGACTCGACTTGACTATGACAAATTTAGTTCAACAGCCAAACAGCATCAAGCCAATTACACTTGTTTTTGGGCTCTTCAGTGTTCATGTGTAAATGTTTCCTGTTATTGTTTCCGTTCTTAAAATGACTTTGAATTTGATTTTGCGCCAAATCAAATCGTCAGTTAATCATGTTAAAAAAGCCATAAGCGAACTTTATTGATATTATTGTAAAATGCGCAGAAGAGATTCTAGGCTTCGAATTGGACTCAGCAGGTGGGCCCCTCAATTTAAACTAAGTTAACTTCCAATCCTCATTGACGACGATGACTATAACGACACTCGATACTGAAAATGGAACATTCAATGCTTTTATCGTCATCGTCCCCGTTGTGTTTCAGTACTTCAAGGGAAGTGAAAATTAAAGCACCCCGTGGTCGCCCTCGATCATTTTCAACCCCAGAAAATCTGTTTCCTGACAGACTGCATCACCAATCGAGTTGTGCTCCCACATCCGATTATGCTTTATTTCTGCCCGTCTATCTGTCTCCGTGTCTGTTTGTCGCCCTCCTTAAAAACGTGTTACTTTGAAGTGATTTTTATGAAATGTTTTTCTTACAAAACAACAAGAAAGTACCAAAACATAGAAGAAAAAAATGGCAAAAAAGTCACGCTGGGAACCGTCATCGTCCTAGTCATTCATTTTGTTGTCGCCTGTCGCATGGGAGTATTTTCTGTGTGTCTCTGTCTTGTCTGATTTTATGCGCTTATCAGGGACATGTGCAATACTCCAGGGCATTACAGGGTATATACATGCATACATATGTGTGTTTACGTCCTTATGCTGAGCCCACTTACCTCATTCTACAGCGATTGTTGTGCTAGTATATCGCCTGTGCGTATTTCACGGTCGAAAGACTACCAAAGCGACATATCCTCATCATCCTCATGTCCTGCTGCTCTCATCTTCTTCTTCTAGTTGTTCTTGTCGTTGATGTTGTCGTTGTTACTGTTGTTGTTGCTGAGTTTATGTGGGGTTGGTTTGGTTGAATCGCTTTGAACTCAGCATTCGACTTTTAAACTGAAATCAACTCATAGAGAGTAAACAGAGAGACAACTGACTGACTGACTCACTCACTCGATTTATTTGTATTTAGATTGCATTACTAAGCAAATTGCGGAAAAATTAGCGGCTGATTTTGGGATCATCTAATTATGTTTGGGTTTTCAGCGCTGCCTATTTTTCCACCCCTCATTTTATTGTTCGTCAAATTTGTTTTGTTGTGATTTCTCTCAATATACTCACAAGTATATTTTTCCGTCCATATGCCAATATATGAAATCATTTATTACTTGATACTTTGTTATAAAATATTTTATTTTCCGATGTTGATATTTTTGTTATTGTTCTTATTGGCGATTTTATTGTTTTTGTTGTTGTTGTTGATAAAAAGAAATCAAAAGAAAAGAAAACAAAATCCTTAATTATTCAAATGTTTAAAAACCGTAATGAATATTGGTTACGATTACAATTAAGATTACAGAATAATGGTTATTCTTTATTACCTAACGCTTACAAAAGTCAACAGTTGAGCTGTTATTTTTGAATTGGTATAAAAAAATTAAATTATTTAAATAAATAAAGATTTTTTTACATCCAAGTAGACTTATACCACTTTCAAAAATAACATATCACAAGATTTAAAAACTAAAGGGAATTTAAGTCCATATTTTTATACACATTAGCTCACTGAAATGGATTTTTTGATGTAATAAATTATAATTAAAATGAAGACATTTAAATATCCGAAAAACCAAGTAATTTAATAACACTAGTCAACAAAATTTTGTAACAAGAATAATTTTCGTGGTTATATACTAATTCGAGGTCGCTCATTTCAAATCTGCCCTTAGTTGTTTTGCATCAGGTCTTCTTTCCTTTTTAACTTTACATAGAGTTTGTATTCATAATTACACTACTTCTAATGTTGTTTACGTTATTGAAAATCTGAACCATTAAATTCATATAAAGAAATATCAACAAATTTATAACAATTTAGTTTACTAATAAAAAAGTGTTAAATATTAATTATATTTAATATTCAATAAATATATTGTAAATTTAATCTCCAATAGTGAAGTATTCATGGTAAATGGGTGATATATAAGGCAATAAAATCATCATATCATTGTATTGCTCTGTTGTTATTGATCTCGATGTTTCGTAAAGTGCCAACATATGTACGTAGTAATTTTGTTGAGGTATTTACATCTTCCTTGTTTTCCAAATAAAAACATTGCTTTAAATGGAGTATTTTCTTCCACGCTAGTATTGTAGAAAACTATCCATCATCCAGTTTACCATTTATCCATCCGCCTGTTTGCTTTTTCCACTTCTAGAGATTTGGTTGAGACAAAATCTTCTCTTTTCATTTCATACAAAAGGAAGCAAAGTTTTTATGACATTATACCATGCTGTTTCCGCAACTCCAAAATCTCTGTCGTTTGGAAGAATGAATGACCGGTCAATAAAAACTTGTAGGCAATAACATTTATGTTATTATCAGCTGATTTAACAATCCTTAACCATATCAGTGCGAGTTTAATATTTCGATTTTGACCGGTACACATGTCACTGTACGCTATAATGTGGTAGTGGTGTTCCGCACCTCTAGATGCTACAGTGCCATGCATACATATGGATTTTTTTGTCATGAAAATTGTGAAAACATTCATTAAACACATACATATTTCGCTTATAGTACTTATGCAAAAGAAACTGATAACTTGGGACATGAAAGAGCCTTTAGAATGTCAGTGGAAAATGCGAAATGTTGATATGTTTTGATCTTCTTTTAAAGTTTTTCTAGCCAGTTCTGCATTGCTTAAATGTTTGCTAAATTCTTCTAAAAGGCTGCTTTTTTCACGAAGGTCTGAGGTAGTTTTAATTTTCATATACGGTGAATCGCACTTTTGATACGTATCTTTATGTAGTGATGAAAGCTTAAATTAAAATTATCCTTAAAAATGTTCCTATACATTTGCTCGCTGAGAAGCGTTTCATTGTTCTCTACGCTCTTTTTGACATACAAGTTGTAAATATTACTTAAGTTCAAGTCAGAACTTAGGTTAGGATTATTAGAACGCGTGTAATGGGAATAGTGGGAAGATGTTTTTATATACATTTTTTATTACATACTCAAATGCTTTTTTTTCTATATTTAAGAAGTCTTTGTAACTACAATCTTGGCGAATGTGAAGTACAGAAAATGTAACACACGATATCTCATTGAAGATAAAGCTACTTATCAAACATGTTCGATTAATAATCTCATTGTTTCTTTTTAATTGTGTTTTACAAATGACTACTGGTTCAATATTATTTACATTAAAATATTTTATATTTTTGACTCAAATTGTACAAATGTATAATGTACAAAATATGTATGCATATTATAATATTCAAATGAGTAAAGAAAACGATAATTGATATATGTATGTTTTGTAACTAAAAAATGAAGGAAACAAAAAATTACACAAAAATATACGAGGGTGGTCAATAAGTCCTTAGAAAAAAACATTAAAACAATTTTTTTTGGACATTTTTTTTTTATTTTTCACATAATCTCCTTGGGGCTCTATACACTTAGTTAGACGTTTCTCTTATTTTTTTAACCCGTCAGAAAAATAAGATTTTGGAAGGTCCTTGTTTGATCGATGACTTCTTCATTTGAAAAAAATCGTTGTCCACTGAGCAATTTTTTCAGGTTTGGGAATAGGAAAAAGTCACTGGGAGCTAAATCTGGCAAATACGGTGGGTGGTCGACCAATTCGAACTATAATTCTTCAATTTTAGCCATTGATCGTCAACATGTGTGCACGCGGGCATTGTCCTGATGAAAGATGATTTTTTTTCTGTTTAAATGAGGCCGTTTTTTTCAATTTTTTCTCTTAGCTGGTCCAATAAAGATGCATAATACTCCCCTGTTGTTGTTTTTCCTTTTTCCAAATAGTCAACGAAAATAATTCCACGTGCATCCCAAAAAACAGTAGTCATAACCTTACCAGCTGATTTTACGGTTTTCGCCTTCTTTGGACATGGTTCGCCTTCCAAAATCCACTGTTTTGATTGTTCTTTCGTTTCGTGAGTGTAGTGGTGAATCCATGTTTCATCTACAGTCACAAACCGACGAAAAAACTCATTCGGATTACGTTGCATGAGCGACAACAGAGCTTTAGAGGCAACTACCCTATTGCGTTTATTGTCGACTATGAGCAAACGCGGCACCCATCTTGCCGAAATCTTTTTCATACACAATTTTTCATGTAAAATAGAAATGATGCTACCTTTCGATATCCCTGCAACCTCAACTATCTCACTCAACTTTAATCTTCGATCACTTAACACCATATCATGGATTTTATTGATCATTTCTGGCGTAGTCACCTCTACAGGGCGTCCTGAGCATGGTTCATCCTTTGTTGATGTACGACCACGTTTAAATTCATTTAACCAGTTATAAATAGTTGCAAGTGAAGGAGCAGATGTACCGTGAACTAAATCCAACTCATTTTTTATTTCCTTTGCTGTTAAGCCTTTTATATGAAAATGTTTAATAACAGATCTAAACTCAATTTTCTCCATTTTTGTAAACAAACAAATTTTTTTTCTTCAATGCACGAGAAACACACAACAACTCAACCAATCTGGCTGAAACTTCACAGCATACCTAGACGGTAGTGATGCTGCATGAAAACAGACCGTTAACAGTAATAGTCGCGCTATCTGTTTGATTTTCTAAAGACTTATTGACCTCGTAACTTGACTGAATACAGTTAATCATATGATAAAGTAATAGAGAAACGTTATTTTGTATTGGAATGGACTTATTCCACTTTAAACAGCATTATTTTTAACAAACATTATACACCTAAAATTGATTGATTGATTGACTGTCTAAAAAAAATTACCCGATTGAATGTATTATTAGAATGTGGACGTATACCATTTTCAAAAATAACAGCTCATTTGTTATTAATGATTAACACTGATTTAGGGGAATAGTGCTCATTATGATTATCTAATGATTTAAAAATTTGTATTCCGTATTAGTCTTGTGTATGACAAAGATAGGGAGAAGCATTGCTTAAGAGGCTAATTAATTTAAGATATGAAATCAAGAAAAAAGGAAACTTATAATATCATAGAGTAAAAAAAATTGTCAAGTTGACACTTTTTTCAACATTATACCGTACATTGAAAATGATCAACGAGATGAAACGAATTGAGCTGAAATTCGAGACAAATGTGTGATAATATCATTTATAGATAATATATTGAAAGAAGAGGTTCCTGACTAACAAAGGAAGAAGTCCCCATATAAAATTTAAAACAACCCCGTTAATGTAATTTTTTTGACTCTTTAACAAACTTTAAAATTTAGTACTAACATAGCTAAATGTTAGACCGATTGGTCAAGTAAGTAATGTAGTTCAATTATAAAATATTTAAAAAAAAATGTAAAGCGCCTCTGCAACTACTTTATCAAGAAATTATAACCCCAAATTAATTTAAACAAAACTTAAGTTCAAAAAACTAAAACCCGACTACTATAAAATCACCCTCGAAAAGGATAAAACAAGAAATTATTCTCATCTGAAATTGTTATGTACAAACTATTCAATATTTATTATATCTATTAAGTAAACAACTTACACGTAATATATTTTAATGTACTTAATACACAACTATGAAGTGAATGTCCTATCGTTTTTTCCACATTCACTGTTTCATTTCGTGTGTTTTGAATGTGCAGGCACAACACTCATTCAATCCATTTCAAACTGAATGTGTCACTCACTCACTCATATCTTCTCTCACACAGCATTGCCAAAATTCAAATTTCGTCGTCTATATTTAATTAAATTTGTGTATAGGTTCATGAATTACAACTTTGGTTGGCAATGTGAATGTGAGACTGCTCATGTCTAATACACATTCATAGTGATGTTCAGAGGATAGCCGTGGTCATATCATAACAAAGCAATACTTTCTAACAGTAATAATGATCGCTTTGTATGTGGTTTGAATGTTAGGTTTTATTGTTTATAGGTAATATTTTTTTTAACAATTTATTTATAAAAGTATGTTAATATTTTGAGTAGGTTTGGTGAGGAAAAAAAATGTTTGGCTTACATCTGAGGCGTGACAACAGCTAATAATATATTGTAGTATATAAGTGAAGTGTATAAGCATAGTTGTATAAAGCAGCCTAATATATAATCATAGCTGTAAGGCATAGCGGAATGTAATATATAAAGCAGCGTAGTAAAAGATCATAGTTGTAAATAAGCAGAATGTACGAATGTAAGAATAGTCGATAAGTAATATATAAGCATATTTGAGAACGAAATAAAGAGTTAGTCTTATACTGAAAGCGACAGTAGCAAGCAACTAAAATATATATGTAAGTATGTATTTTTGAAATGTGCTCATTAAGCCTTTTTATTTGACATGACTTTATGTCCTCTATAGGACGCCATATTCTCTTTTATGTGATGTCATATAGTCTACTAGCAAACCGCCCTGCTTTGCACGGGTGCAATTTAAAAAATAGCGCTTTGGTATTGATAGCATGAAATCTTATTAATTAATTTGTTAACAAATTTTTGGAAAGGTAGATCCGTTAGTATTAATGGGGTATCAAAACGACTTCTCCAGTTACACATCCGGTCAGTATTGTACACTCTATTATGTAGTTTTTTTTTAATGATTGTATCTGTAAACGTGTACCATTGCACAATTTTGGTAGATTAAGGTTCCGTAATAAAATAGGGACACCCTACTTTTAAAACTAATTATGTGGGCGCAAACCAGAAGGCTGTAGAGAATTAAGAAATTCTGTTGGGAAATGAACAGCCTCTTCCAGATCAATAGCATTGTCTACAGAGTAGTATGTTTCAGTGTGTCAGTCCATTGATTTTTGACAGAATTAAATGATTTACTTTACCTATTTGATCGTTGGTAGGTGACATTTTTTCCTTATATTGCAAGTAAACAAATGTTTTCTTTACCTTATAGTATAGCTTAAATGATAATAATAATTTCATTAATTTAATTCTAAAATCACATTTGAAGAAACTTTGCTGTGTAAAGAATGAAAAGCTGCAATATTGTAGTAGCAGTAAATGCTTTTTCCATAAATTATAACACTATTACAACTACATTAATTTTATAAGCGAACAAAACGGGACTCATCCGCAAAGCCAACCTGTGAAATTATCAAAATACAGCATTGGTAAATGGGGAAAGAACTACTTTTTGAACTGTTTTGCGAACCAAAAAGAGCTGTTTGATGTTGTAGTGAAATACCAAATACCTGTTTTGGTGAATGTCAAAAAAGTGTTGCTGTCTTTAGTTAATGACAAATATGGATAATTAATGATAATAATCATAATTACTTTTATTATTGAATCAATTATTTATGTACATGCAAACTTTTCTAAGGAAATTCTTTAATTAACAGTGAAAGCCGTATCAAAATACGTTGCGTGGTGTAGAAGTAATCAGTATTCTAACTTCTTGAAATTTCGACTTTGCTTTATACTATGTAAAGATAACCAGTGGACGATGAAGACACTTCCAACGATACCTCATTTGTCAAATTATGATAAGTTGTTTAGATGTTATGAGGGAAAAGATGAGCATCCATACATACATACCTTGCAAACACATGACCTCCTTTTTGCTTTGCCGTAGTCGGGTAAATATAAACGTAATATTGAAAATATCTTCAGGCAAGTGACTCCCTGGAACCTTTAATAGGTGTTGATTTCCCAAAGATAATTTTTTCAATCACTTTTCGACATAAATCGATCGTTCATCATCGACAAATTGACCAATTTTGATCTTTTTTTTTAATTAAATTTATCAAAGAACTTTTACCTAATATATTCTTAAAGAAAATGCCGCGTGGAGGTATGACTGATGCAAGATGACCTGATGGTTCTCAAAGAAGTAAGATCCTATGACTTTGCTAGCCCATAAATCATACCAAACTTTTAATATCTTTATTGATTTTAATTTTATACAATCGCTCTATATGGCCAAGTTTTGGTTATTAACTGAAGATGATTTGTCGACAAAATTACGACTTACTTAGTTTCCATTAATGCGAATACAAATTTCAATGCGCTCTACATCTGTAAGACTTTTCATGATAAATTATACTATTATCAATGATAAAATGCGAAAATTCTGAGATAATAGAGCAAATAACACATTTAAAATCAAACGGTGACGTTCGGCACCATTTTTTCAATGACCCAATTGAATTTTAAGTTTAGGCATTCGAAGGAATTTATATACAGCTTGATCTTTACATACTCTATACATAAATGGAATTTACAGTACTGAAAACCAATGTGGTAGATTTCAAATGTATCTCCAAGGTTTAAAATTTAAAGAGAGATCTATAATATATAAATATCTTGTAAGTATCTAAGAAAGTCAAAAGGTTTACTTAGACATCTTAAAAATGCAATGAAAAAATGAAAAGAAAAAGTACAATAGATATCGACGGAGAATAAGTGGCTAAAGGAGGAAAGGAAAGTGAAACAATATCTCAAGAATGTAAATTTTTGCCATAGAAATGTTGCCGTCGGCGAAATTTCTTTTACTTCCATTTTCATTTTTGTTTTCATTTCTTTAACTTTTTATTGTGAAGAAGAATAAAGAAAAATGAAATAAAGTAAAATGAAATAAAACAAGTACTAGAAGCCACAATTAAAAGACTTTGAAGTCGTTTGCTGACATTTTTTTTTTTCGTTTTTTCCATTTGTACTATATTTTTAGTAATCAAAGATGCCTGCTGCCACGAATGAATTCCATTCACACTCAAATTTTTTTTTTTTCAAAGTTCAAAGTCAATGCAAAGCGTTAAGGCTATGAGAAGAATGAATGTATCTCAAAATCTCTGTATCTGTATGGCATGTGGCACATTCATAGAAATAAATGAAGCAAAAACAGCGTCAATGTTAAACCCAATTTCATTTTTATTACAGTTATGTGCACTGTCAACTACCAACCTGCCTAAAGTCCTGTCAAAGTTCAACATAATTTATCTACTATTTCAGTAACACCAAACTGTTTCAGAACATGCAAAATTTCAGTTGCAGGTGTAGCTTAGTCAAGCTGAAACAAGGCAGAAGGAGACATGACAGCTCAACTCAACTCTACTCAACCCAAATAGCTTCATCAGGTATCACCAATTCCAACGCCAACGCCATCGCCATCACTATCAACATCACCATCACCAGGTATGCATTGTCAAATTTTGTACTCTTATAGCAGGGAGATACCGCCAGAGATACGTGCATGCTGATTCTTACATACATATTCAATCTATGTACATAAGTAGAAGAGCAATAGGATGGAACTGCTGTCAAGTGAAGTCTGAGCTTGAGCCAAAGCAGAACCACCCTCGTTTAAACTTTATCAGCGCCATCAAGCAGAAATGTGCTACACACATCCACACTTGAACAGATATACTTGCACAGAGATACATAGATAGGAATATACATTTACATAGATATACAGATACATTTACAGATACGCACCATTTTTTGAAGAGACATTAAGACAAACAGACTGATAGGCAGGCAGACACGGAGCCAGAGACAGACGGAGAGACAAACAAACATCGAAAATGGCTGACACACGTTGTCAGCCAGTCAAACTGTATTTCAGCCTGCTGTGCCAAATTCAAATTCATCCAACCAGCCTTAGCAAGCTCCATTGAACGCCAAAGTCATCATCGTCGTCTTTGCGAACAACACCAGCAGCAACATTATTATAATGTATAGATACATAGAAAGAGACGATTTGAGCAGAGTAGGATGCTTGGGAGTGAGAACTTAAGATTGGGAAGTAATGGCGAATAACGATGATGACGACGAGAAACGACTACTCTATGAATGATAGCAGTAACAACAACAAGGATTAAAGCTTTGAATGACTGCTCACTCATTTGGACCCACATCTTGCTCTTCTTTCTCCTTATACATACTTTTGTAATGTTCTGTACTTGTGAAAACTCGTTCTAAAATAAAACCTTTTTTTTTTTTTGTATGTTTGTCTTTTTTCCATCCTTCTTCGTTTTTTGGTAAATTCGCCTGTGGATATGCTATAAAAATATAACAAAAATAACAACAGCAACAACAATAATGTAAAATGTGTTCAATGGAGTAAAAAAAAAAAAGAAAAATTCGAATAATGGAACGAAGGAAGGATGAAAAAAAAAATTAAGCTTTGTACATGGCTTGAAGTAAATACGAAAAATGTTCGCTTTCGCACTTTTATTTTAGTATTATTGTATAAATAAGCGGTTCTTAAGCTTATGCAGTCCGCAAAACCTTTCTTGAACAATATTTATAGAAATCTGAAACAAGTTTACTTGACTGTTGCTTAGAAAAGCAGAACAGGAGCTTAACTAGCTGGACTATTCTCAGAGATGCAGAGAAACTAAATATAGAGATTTGTAAAATCAAACTAACTGGCACAACTTGTGTGTCAACAATCTTTGTTGACAACTTAATACCAAGTATTAAGACTAGAAGCCAAAGTATGCCAAACTAAAAGTCCAATAGATGTTAAGTGGGAAATTCTCATGGACACTGCTAAGTTCAATGTGAATTTTTTTTTTAATTTTCAAGCTATGTATTGTATTAGGTGAACAAGAATACAACAAAAGCTCATTTTTCTTCCGCCACCTTTAACCCTTAAAACATAATTTCATAAAAGTAAGGTTATGGCAACTCGTAGCCCACAGAGAACAAGTGAAAAATCGCTTATATAGGTATGTACTAGTAGTGAGCGTGGATGAATTCAAATTGGCTTTTGAATGACTCACTCTAAAACGCATACATGTTTTGCTATACCTATTTGTAATAAATGTGAATGTATGTTGTATTTCGTTTTTATAAAGTGTATGATGTATACATCCATATTGTGTGTATAGAGAATGTGAATGAAAGTGAATGTTGGTACGACTGAATAATGAATACAGCATTTTATTGTACAGCATACACAACACTTTTTGCTATACCCATTGTTTCAGTTCAAATTTTTGCATGTGAATGCATCCCTTTCAGACTGCATATAGCAATCACATGTACAATGTTTCTTGTCGCAGAACATATACAACATACTAGTTTCGTTGTGTACACTAATATTGAGTACAGATTCATGAATGATAACTTTTGTTGGCAATGTGAATGACCGATTGCTCAAGTCCAGTATATACTCTTCACGCAGTGAATAGTATTATACGTTAATCAAGAAGTTCGTAACATTAATGTTCTTATTAGAAAAAAAAATTGTTTTTTGTCTTATCCAACTACAATTTGTACACTATGAATGCCTGATCCATGCTCACCGACCATATTAATTTCAAGATTCTAGGATTGGATTGGATCGTATAGCTCCCGATTTGTGTGCTCAATACAACATGGCAATGCGCCATCTACGAGTAGCTATTGGAGTATTGAAATTAATATGAATACTGACTCTACTCTAAACGTCAAATCTATGTATACAATATAAAAATAATTTGTCTAATTTTTTTGAGCTCATCACTTGAGTACGGCTAAACTGATTTTAATGAAATTTTCTGGGAAACCTTAACATAGTGTGTTCCTGTAAAGTTTGGTGGGTTTGTCGAGAAAATGGTGGATAAAATTTTGGACATATTTTAAAATCAATCAAGTCGCCTTTGTCAAATATATAAGATAATTTTGTCAATATTAATTATTGATTCGACTAATTTTTTAAAAGTATTCCAATTGCTGCACAACATCATCACGTCGGGAGCGTAGCAATGCACGCCGGGTACGGTAGCCATTAATAACATTGGGGTCTTCACGAGATTGATTGAACTGCATAAACAACCGCTGCGTAATCTAAGTGGCAGTTAGTGCATATTAAAAAATGTGAACATTTGCGTAAAATTGTGCGACGGTTGAGTTGAGCAAATTGCATTAAAGATTAGCATTATCACAGTGGTAATTAATTGTCTGGCAACTCTGCCTAAATTATATGGCAAAAGTGAAATGTTTTACAAATTTAATTTAAATAGAAAATAAAAGTACGATTAATATATCATTTATTGCAATTTCTGCAGTTAATTTAATTAATTTGTCTTTTTCGCTTGTTAAATTGACAGTTATGTTTGCATGAACAGCTGATTGCATGAATTTATCTACTTTATTTATTTCGGTACATTCACGAGTTTACATAAATTTACTAATTCGTGAACAGCGTGAAGAGTATTACAGCTTTGTCATAGCCAAATATAACCTCCTTTCTGGTTTTAATTTAGTTTTAGAAAAAGAGTTTGCATGCATGGGTTTCTTGTTGTATAAGCGATGAGTCCAAGCACTACTCAAAGCATATAAAGATAGAGAGACAGACAGACAGAAAATCAGACTGTCAAAGGAATGGAATAGAGACTCTTTTGTCTTGTTTCACTTTTGCAGAAGTATGATATAAGTATATGTAGTTTCATTTCTTTTGTTTTTTTCTTGTTCAACTTTGAAATTTTTTTTTCTTTTTCTTAAAATTTGTTTGGTTCTCTCTCGTCCTTCAATCTAATGAAAAAAGTTGCATACTTATTTTTTCAGTTTTTAACTTCTAATATAATATTTTTAAGTATTAAGTTTTTTTAAAACCACTGCAAGACTAAGCATAAAAAGTTTTGTACTTTTTTCGCTTTTAATACTTTGGTTGTTGTTATTGTTGTATTTTCCTCGGTGGGTACGCACTTTTTGCGCTCTTCGTTTGTGTATTTGATGTTCATTGAGAGAAAGAAAGAAAGAGACTGTATGTTTCGTGATTTGGATTTTGATTTTTTCGTCTTTTTTTTTTTTAAAGCAAAACAACGTTTGCGGGGTCAGCTAGTATAGTAAATATTCAAAAATATATATACGTACTCTATGTGGTCTGCGATGTCTCCTTCTGTTTGTTACAAACTTCGTGACAAACTTATAATACTATTCACTCCCGTAAAGAGTATAAAGATAAAGCAAAAGCGATTACCTTTATATTTTATTTGTGTTTTTTTTTCTTCTACGAAATATGCGTTTTTATTCTATATGTACATGGATGAATATGGAAGAAGAAGATAAGAAACACCTCGCATTTCTAAAAAATGGACTATCCAATTCTCATTCTCAATTTTTCTTGTACATATACATATGTATACACTTATGTAATTCTATAGTATTTATGTGAAATGATTTTGTTTTTTGTTTTTAATGAAGCATAAAAGTTGCTTAATCATGTTAGTTTCCAGAATATTTCATTTAATCAACTTTGAAAGGTACACAAAATAAATAACAAAATAACCAAATAGCAAAACGGAACAAAAAAGAAAGTTAACTAGAAACAATGCAATGCGCAACAACACCAGCAACAACAAGTGCAACACCACAAAGAGAACACAAAAAAAAAAAAAATTGTGTAAAAAATATGCAAGCAAAAAACATAGTTTCTTTTGAAAGAAATTGCAAAAGCGTAAAGGCAAAAATAATGAAAAATGAAAAAAAAAAATTGAATAGAGAAGAAAAAAAGTATTAAATAAACAAGTCTGTCAGGTCGACTACCGGATACACTTTACCAACAATAAAAACTGAAAGAAGCTGACATAATGTAAATATTATGTTAAATACCAATCATCTCATCATTTTCTATGCCTTTTTTAAAGGGGGGCTAAAGACTTGAGTTCATAGGAATATATTAAAATTGTGAAAGTTCGATGTACGAGGCCAGTTCATTAAGTACCCGTGTGTTTTTTTTTTTCAAAAAAATGTTTTTTATTTTTCAAGATAGTCCCCTTTTACAAAGATACACTTCTCCCAACGTTCAACCCATTTTTTTAACCCCTCCAAAAAATAGGATTTGTCGAACTCTCCAAAATACGCCTCAGTTTCGACGATGACTTCCTCGTGTGAGCTAAATTTTTTTCCCGCGAGCTATTTCTTCATGTTAGGGAACAAGAAAAAATCGCAGGGAGCCAGATGGGGTGAATACGGGGGTGCGGCAGCGATTCACAAAACCAGATGAATGTGCTGGTGCGTTATCGTGATGAAACAACACAAACTTTTTCACTAAATGCTGCCGTGTCTCCTTTAATTTTTTGTCGAAGCGGTCCAATAACTCACTGTAGTATTGTCCAGTGATCGTTCTTCCTTTTTCTAAAAAATCCATAAGGATGACGCCCTTCGCATCCCAAAAAATCGTCGCCATAACCTCACCGGCCGATGGGACCGTCTTCGCCTTCTTTGGTGCAGATTCAGCGGGAGAAATCCATTGTTTTGATTGTTGCTTAGTTTCTGGTGTGTAATGATGAAACCAGGTTTCATCAACGGTGACAACTCGACGCAAAAAGTCCTTCAGATCTCGCTTAAATTGCCCCGAACACTGCTTCGAAGTTAACAGCCGCATCCGCTTGTTGTCCAGCGTGAGCAATCGCGGCACCCATCGGGCCGACAATTTTTTCATCGCCAACTTATCGTGTAAATTATTAATTGCTGTTCCGGTCGACACACCTACGGCCTTTGCTACTTCGCGCACTTTCGTTCGTCGATCAGCGGTCATGCCGTAGACTTTTTCAATGATTTCCTCGGTAACCAAGTCTGCCGGGCGAGGTGAGAGCATTTTTTTCGTTTGTTCATCACTCGCGTATGAACAAAGAGCGAAATGAATGCACACGAGCAAGAGCAAGAACATAATTATCAAGCGTTCATATATGAACGCGAGCAAAAACAAGAAATTTTCATTTATGAAATTTTTCATAAATGAGCGCTCATGAGCGTTCGCGTATGAATATTTTTGTACTCTGAAGGATATTCAGTCATCTGAAGATGCGACCATCTGTCGCATTATATCCCGTGAGCTACAAGAAAATACTTATTTATTGATAAGGTGCTTCGGATTCCAAACCACATCCTCGAATCGAAGTTACGCAAATATTGCTTGAAGCACACAGTGACTGAATCAATCTTGAATCTATTATGGAGATCTTTATGCATTGTCACATATAATTGCATTCACTCAATGTAACTTTTGACCTAGACCTATGGGTCCAATAGGGAAACTATAGTTGCATCATCAAAGAAAAAGACGATTTTATGAATCAAAAATATTAAAGATGTTAGTTAGGTGTTTTTCTATTGGTTATAGGAATCGCTGAATGATATTTTAAAAACTAATCAGCTTATGGGTCAGGACAATATGTACACAATATGTAGTGTATAAAAAAGGGAGACCGTAGCTTCATCAACAAAAGAGAATGCAGTTAACGAGTTTTCAAGCAATTTTTTTTGTTATTGCATTTCTTCTTTTCTCATTTTTTACCAACTTTTTTCCCTCCTTTCGTCAGTCGTCCTCAGTCTAACTCTCTCTCTCTCTCTGTCACACTTACTCTCTTTCGGTAGACAATTTTCCCTTGGTTTTAATTTTTCATTTCTCCACATTTGTTTGTATTTATGTGTATTTGTTGTTGTTTTACACTTTATTCTATTTATATTTTTTTTTTTTTTGGTGTTGTTGTTGCTGCTGTTATTGCACACAGTGGCGTCATTCATCATATGATAATTTTGTCCTTAGTTTTATACTTGAAAGACCTTAAAGGATCTCTGGTTTTTTATTGAAAAGAAGCAGGTAAGGGGAGAGATTATATCCATTGATTTATTAACTAAGGGGTTTGGAAGAGAAGTTGGTGGTTTGTGTTTTTTTTTTTTTTACTGTTATATTATCACCAATGACCAAAGTTTAGGATCAAGTAAAAACCTCTGACATTTAGTCATCCCTCCATCATCCGACCATGTAACCATGGATCCATCAACTATGTTTGTTGTCATCGGACATCATTAATGTTGACGTTGACATTATTATTGTTGCCCTCATCCGTGTTGCTTCTTTCCATAGTTGTTAATATTATTGATGTTACTGCTGTTGCTATCATTTCCATCATCTATTATGAAGTAGCCAAGACAAAATGTCGCGCTACCTCTTTTACGTCCATCACTGTATTCATCTCTCATCAGTTATCATTTTCTCATTCTACATTTGTTGGAGACCATCACCATCGCATCAAAATGAACGAATGCTTCGTTGACTTCATAGATTGACGAATGGTTAGTTTGGATACATGAATTACTTGACTTGAGGTGGCTGCCTGTGTGATTTTAAATTCAGTTGTGGGTGTAAGAGTACTTGTATATCATTTAAGTTAGGTTTGTTATTGGATCGTTCGAATTGGTCTTGACTTCACTTTTAGTTTACTGAGGAGATGATGTAAAAAAAAAAAAAAAAAAAAAAACAACTTGGATTTGGGGTACACTTTGTCCGGTTGTTTGCTTGCCTGATTGTTCGGTTGGTTATTTCCTTGGCTGCTTGGTTGGTTGGTTAGTTGCTTCTGCTTCAAGCATGGAAATCTTGTTATGAAATCACTCTGAATTGAGTTAATATAATAACCATGATGATGATGAAAACGTTTTTTCCACCTTCATTCAGTCATGTATCTATCTAAATATACATTCATCCACCGGCTATAAATCTACCAGTGATTATTTTTGCTGTTCAAGAATTGTGTTTTGCTTCGGCATCAACACACATTCTGAGATACTCACAGATATTCTTCTATCATATTTCTCATCTTTTACCATCATCATTATGAGGAGAAGAAACACAAGTTCGTTATGCTGGTGCAGTAGGAGTAAAATAGCAAAATTAATGATATTAAGGACTTAGAATAAACAACATGGGAATAATGCTGGTTGCTGGTTCCTTGGTTGCATGGCCTGGCCTCGCCTAGCCCAACCTGTTCTGGTCTTGTTTCGTCTGGTTGGTTGTCATTTCTTATTTTGAATGATACAACAAGTTTTAACGTTTAATGTAGAATGAATCTACAATAAGAGTAGAGTAAGTATATACTCTCGTGACAGTGGAGAATTCAGAGAATGATATTAAGAAGGAGAAGTTTATGCAATAAACGTGATATTTTTATGTCATCATTGGCTAGTTGCCTTTACTTTTATGTTAATAATAAATAGACATAACTGTACAAAATATTATTATTCTTGTAACAGCATGGGGGCTGCAGCTAAAAATACAGACCCGCGGCTGGATCGGGGTCTATGGTTGGTTGTTGTTGCGGCTGACTGTTGATTGATGTTGGATGCTGTCGGGATGAAAATCCAATTCTCAATCTCTCTGTTCTCTGGGAATCATTATTATTGTCATTGTTTTTGTTGTGCTGCCGCTGCTACTGCTACTAGTGCTGTTGTTGTTGCTTTTAAAGCAGTACCAATTCATGTTTGTCATGACGTATGCCTGATGGTTATAAGTATATTTTTTATTATTTCTGTTTAATGCATTTTAAACTTATAATTATATAAACACATTCATAGAGAGATACTCACACGTCTGTGTATCTGTATCTAGTTACAGTATATGGTATAGTACACAAACAAACAAACAAATATTAAATTTTAAATGCACACAAGCAAACAAATTTTTTAATCCAAAAATACAAAAAATATATTAAAAAATATATATGTACTATATACGATACAATATACAATATTTTTTATTACATTTGCTTAAATATTTACGCAACTCTTTGCATTAACACATCCTTACACAAATACATAAAGTTAGATGCAAAAAAAAAAAAATATGATGCGCGTGACTCAACTCAATTTTTTGGTTGATCTTTCACTGAATTAAAAAAAATAAATAATTGAATAGTTATTAAAAAAAAGGAAATAAAAGCAATTTTAATAAAATATTAAAATTCAAATATACAAAAATCTGCATCAAAATTGCAGGCAATTTTTGTTGTTGTTGTGACTGCTTCGACATTTGTTTATTTGCTTATCAAATTCAAAACAAATATTAACAATATACAAAAAAAGAATATAAATAATAACATCAAATACAGGGTAAGCCATGTAATAGTTGATATTTATGAAACGATAGAGTTGGCTAGAAAAGTCATTGCTATGGTTTCAATAGAATGGTAAATGTTTATTTACGTATACTCATGTTGTTGTTGACACTTGATTTTAAAATTTCATTAGCATATTTGGCATTTTTACATAATAACTTACGAAAAATCGGGGCAGGTAGTATGGCTTCACTATCGGAATTGTCTTTGCTTGAAATCGTTTGTCATGAACCATTATTATTACATAGTATAAAGCAAAGTTGGAATCCAAGATTGTTTCGATACTGAGAAATTCTAAACCACAAAACGAATTTGGATGCGGCTTTCACTGCCACTTTAATAATTTTTCCGGAAGGTTTTCATATACATATACAACACGACGACTTATTTTGGGACAAATAGTAATAAAAAGTACACAAAACTGGACTGGCGTTGAACTCACTCTCTCTGCTGTTTTGTATCAGGAGACGGCGCACACAAGCATATCATTGCTTCAAGCAGCGAACGCTTCCAACTTTTTGAAGGATTTTCTAACAACTAAAAAAATCTGCCAAATAGTGCGAGCCGTTCTCAAGTGATACGCTTTAAAAAAAAAAGGAAAAACTCATCTGACAGCCATCACCACTTCCTCTATTTGCAGAATACATTTATAAATTAGTTGACGCTTTGACTTTTGATGCACGAGATATATTAAAAATATTGGCGACATGTTTTTGTTACATTTCTGATAGAGCATCAGATTCTGATATGTGTCCACTTTTTATAAACGTTTTCACGTTAGAAAAAGTTAAAAAAGTAAGCGAGGCAAAGGAAAAGTTATGTAAAGCTTATGGCTAAGATTTAATCATAAAATGGCTGCGCGTTTGTAACACACAGAAGGAGACATCGCAGACCACATAAAGTGTATATATTTTTGATTAGCTCGATGAGATGAGTTGATTTAGTCATGTCCGTTAGGATGTCCCGTCCATGTATGAGAACATTTGTTTTTCGAGCTTCACTATCAGCAGAGGTACCAAAATTTGCGTAATTTTACACAGAACACGCAAAAAGTATAATAGCTAGAATTGCGTGTCGTTTTTATGGCTCTACCGCACTTTGAAGATTTGTAATTTAAGGATTTTAACCATATGCCTTATGTAATACAAAAATCAAGTTTAAAAGGTTATTATTATTACAATTAATGAAATAAAGCTCAAGAAAACAAAACAAACAAAGAAATAAACTTAGAATTCAAACTTATTTTTGTGTTCAAAATTAGGTATTTCTCCTCGAGATTGCAACTTGGTTCTAATAAAGCTATCTCTAGAAGTAGTGTCAGTTACACTTTGTGAGGCCTCTGTTACCAGTTTAACACATCTCTCCACAGATTGTGTGGAAAGGAAAGTCAAAAATTTCCAAGCTCTTATCTTTTTTTCCAAAAACTTTGAAGATCAGTAGAGCCCTAAAGATATACTTTTTTTGTATTTTTGAAATTATTTTGGTAGTCTAGGTACAATTTTTGTTTTTTGACTTATTGAACTGAAATTTGGACACTTTAAGTTTCTGTTCCATATCCATCAGCCATGAACATTTTATGATCCTAGAGTTACCAGCAGGGCTACCTCCCATACAAACTCACATTAAATGACACACTTATAAGGAGTATAAGTACAATAAAAATACAATGCCATTCAAACTGTGTTCTTTTTTGATACTCAAAATGTGTTCTTTGTTGATACTCAAGAAAGGAAGGTTGGATGCAACCCGGAGGAGTAGAAGAGTATTATATCTTTGGCATAGCCAATGATAGCCTTCTTTCTGGATTAAATATGTATTTCTAACTTACTTTCAATTGAGATTTTAAATGTTGGCCTCAAAAAAGAAAATTTTCGTACAGAATAATTATTTTCTTTGTAACTTTAATCAAACAATATAACATACCATGTATTTATAGCATCCGATTATGAGAGTGAAGATTGATTTCTTTTTATGAATGCAGAAGACCACTAATTCAAAAATTTTTTATTAATAGTATAATAATTATCAATTGGATTAATTTTACTTTGATGAATCTAAAAGAAAGAGCGAGCCAAAGCAAACACCTTCGTCGCATATCTGGAGCTCCGTGGTATGTGAGAAACACGAAACTTCACCGAAATTGAAGATTTCAATAGTACTGGAAGGAATAAACTTTCACAGCAGATATAACATAAAACTGCAACGTCACCCAAACCTATTAGTAGCCACACTTTGCATATACACATCGCATAGACGACTCAAAAGACTGCTCTCTAATGATCTCTTTGCAAGGAGAACATAAAAAAACCATCACTAAAAGTCTAATCTTCTACATATATATAAAATTGGATAAATGTATGTATCTACCTATGTCGCTTAAGGAGCCGAAACTGTTGAACCGATTTCGATTCGCTAGCATAGACTTGAGATTGTTTCAGAAAATTTTGATGCGAATCAGTCTTGCTGTTGTTGAAAAATTGGTGGATAATAGTTTGCATGTTTTACATATTTTAAAATCAATCAAGTCGCCTTTGTCAAATATTTCAGGTGGTAATTATGTCAATATTAATAATTGATTCGTCTGATTTTTCAAAAATATAACGTCGGGAACGTAGCAAAGCACGTCGGGTACGCTAGTACTATCATAAACGTCGATAACGGTCTCATCATTGTTCACTAGATCATACCAATAGTAGAAGGCTGCTTTCGCTGTTAATGTTTGCCTAAATATATATGTGTATGTAATAAAAAAAACAAAATGGATTTTTCATAAATTTTTATTTATTTATTTATTACTAGCATAGCCCGGCACGGGAGTTATATTTTTGTATACTATCGATGTATCCTATATTTTATATGTATATCATATATACGTCATTATACTTTTATGTCAATTTAGGTCGTCAATTATATTTTATAGGGGTCAAAAAGGACTAAATCGGTTCGGTATTTATTTTATACCGCATTTGGAAGTTGGATTGATTTCTAATTTTATTTATTTATTTTTGAGAAAGGGAACAAGTGGCCCAAGCAAATGCATTCTTTTCGGATGAATCTTTCTTTCTGAACTTTCTATCATTACCCTCAGTGTCGATAACGCAGATTATCAATCGAACATGTTTGATCAATTGCATTATGTTCGATGAGTGGGCGGTCCCTAATTAAAATGAATTTAAATAAATGGCTCTTACATAACTTCTCCCCTCTTTCAGATTTTCAATTCACGCGAATTGACTCAACAAACTAAAATTGTTCACATTATAAATCTCAAAAATTCTCAGGATTAAATGCATCGTCCGAATTCTTCTTTATGTCGTACCGCCTTATAATTTTTTGTATACCATTCCTGTCGATTTTCTTTATAGCCCACCTTACATTCATTAAGCTTTTCTATCTTTTCCAACTTTATTAAATTATCTCTTATCTGGTTGATGTTCACTTCCCTATCCTGCACCTTTTTTGGAGTCGTTCCTATAGTGGTGTGATTTCGTTCATTATAACATCTCACCGCTAATTGGATAATTCTATTAGGCAATAATTCAGATTGTTCTTGATTTATTGTTCTGAATCTTTCAATATTCCCATTACCTGTATGAGAATTTGTTTTGGTCAGATGCAGCTCTATATCTTCTCTGTTCATCAATTCCAATAGTTGTAACCCTTGGAATTCATTGCCAGTGATCACTTTTTTTGGTTTTCCTACCCTAGTATGTGTTGTTCTAGTATTTCTACTAGTGTATGCATAGTTTTGTCTGGTAAGTAATAAACGAAACCAAATTTTGAAAAGTTATCTGTGACAGTCAAGAAATTATTTTTCATTATCGTATAAGTATCGATATGAATTATTTCATTCGATTGCTTTTTCCTTGATTGGTATTCTGTCATATTTGACAAGTTGACAAAGTTCATAGTTATTTATCAATCTGATTATATATTCCAACAGCTTTGGAAAATATAACTTAATCTTAAGATTTTGGTATGTTTCACTTATACCAGAATGATGGCTTTCTCTGGTATAATGAAATCTGTTTGATCAACTCGTCTTTTGGTGTTATTTCCTGAGCTCGATAAACACATCTCATAAATTTTACTATATTATCATTATTATACTTAAGTCTTGGGCTTTCTTGAACTATATTGTATAGCCGGTCGTTAAGTTCAGAGTGTATTCCAACGGTACCTTTCAATATGTGAGTAGATAATATTTCCTCACAATTAGGTAGATTTCTTCTTGAGATATATATAATTTTAGTTTCATGTATAATGTCAGTAGATTGGTGTTTGTTTTCAACTATTCTTATTTGTGTCTTATATTTGTTGATAATTGTTTCTTTTTTTACTATATGGTCAAGTAAATTTCATCTGCAGAGTGAATAGTTGCATTGGTCTCACTATTGTCATCCTCAAATTCGTTATAACCTATTTCTAAAAGCTCTTCCTCATTGTCTTAGTTTCCTATTTCTTTTTCCTTTTCTATTCTTGATAGGAAATCAGCTACTTTATTTTGTTTTCGCTTTAAGTAGTCTAATTCGTATTCATAGGCATTTAGTTTTATCAGCCACCTTTGATGTCGACTTGACATATCTTTCCCTCTACGCTTTGTTACCGAAAATTTTAATGGTAAGAGATCACTCCAAATTTTAAATTTTCTACCGTACAGGTAAGGTCTAAAATATGATACAGTCCACACCACTGCAAGAAATTCTTTATCAGTAGTTGAATAATGTTTTGCATGCCTGCTTAGCGTTCTTGAAGCATAACATATAGGATGTCCTTCCTGTGTTAAAACCGCTTCTAAGGCTAGTCCAGCGGCATCCATTGTTAGTACAAATGGTTTTTCGAAATCTAGATACCTTAGTATTGGATGTTCAGTTACTAACTGTTTTTAACTTCTCAAAGGAATTAATGAAATTTGGATCCGACGAATTACTATTTTTTATCTTTCTGTAAACATTTCATTATTGAGGCTGCAACTTGAGCGTAACCCCGGTTAAATTTTCGGTAATATCCAGTCATTCCTAGGAAACTTTTTATCTGTGTTTCTGTTTTTGGGATAAATAATTCTTTTATTACCTCTATTTTGTCTGCATTGGGTTTTAATCCTTCGTTAATATATGTCCTAGAAAAGGTGTTTCCCTCTGTATAAAATTTCACTTGTCAATTTAGACTTTTAAGTTATGATTCTTCAAAGCATTAAAAATATCGTTAATGTTTCTTATATGCTATTGAAGTGACACATTAAAAATTAGAATATCATCTAGATATACTACACAAGTTTTATTGATAAAGTCCCGTAATACGTAATTCATTAAACGTTGAAATGTGGCTGGTGCATTTTTTAGACCGAAAGGCATACGAACAAATTCGTATTGGTCATGAGGGGTTGCAAATGCAGTTTTGCATCTGTCCTCTTCTCTAACTACGATTTGGTGGTAACCTTGGCTAAATCAATAGTTGAAAAATAATGGTCCCATCCTAAATTATTCAATATTGAATCTGTATTGACCAGAGGGAATTTATCGTTTATTGTGATGTCATTTAATTTCCTATAGTAAACCACTAATCTGTATTTTTGTTTTCCTGTATTATCTATTTATTTATTTTGGGGGCTAAGTTTGTAACACTTCTGTGATGATTGTTGATTGTCTACGGGGCAGTGCAAACAGAGGCGAAAGGCTATATTGCTGAAAGCCTAAAGACCGACCATTATGGTAAATAGCCACACCTGCACGAGGTGCCCCTGCTTTCAACTGAAAATGGCGGATCTAGAGAGGCAATTTCGATAAAACCCGTAATCCCAGGTGTTTTCGTACCGTGGGATGGGTGGCACTACGTAAACGTGTCTCTAAACGGTGGCCTCCAGATACCGGGCACCCTCTGGTTGTAATTAAGCCTTACCGGTACACCGGGGCACTGTTGCGGTGGACTTGTATTCCCCTTTACTCGTGGGACCAAATGGCTGAGAAAATCAATAAAACCTTTATACAAGAGGCAGTAGTGCCTAGTACAAGCCAGATCAATAGTGACCTTTCTGCGGAAATTCCAGAAGTGCTTTCTTTATCGCAAACGTATAAGGCTTTACATAGCCTACCCAAAAGCAGCGAAAGCATTGTAATGGATATCGACAGTGTGGATATAGGTCCCGATGATAACCTTACAAAAGAGGAAAAGGATAATCTTCTCGATTCATCCACCCTTATCCCTGAAAAGACGGTAGATAGCGTTAAAAAGGTGCGGCTATGTGGTGCTGCCCGTAGAAGCCTTAAACTCCATCTAAGCCGAGGGCATATCATTGAGGAGGCTAGAGCACTTGCTCAAAAGCTAACTGCTCTTAAGCGTCAACGCCCTAGCAGTACCTCACCAAAGCAAAGCTCACCCAAAAGAGCTAGCGTAGGAACGGTGGCAGTAATGGTAAATAGGACAGCTGTGTCCACTGAACCTACAAGGCCTGAGCCAACATGGCCTACCCTTGCAGGGGAGGTGAGCACAGCACAAATGTCGTATAAAGATGTTACGTGCAGCACAAAACTGGGTATCATACCACCTAAATATCCAAACACCATATGGTCTACGGAACAACTCAAGGCCATACAGCACACCATCCTAGAAGCGATTAAAAAAAATCAATCGCGTGCGGAAAAACCAGTCTTTAATAGCTGCACTTTCTGCTCGGGTTAAAGGCACTTGGTTAAAGGCAGTAGTGCCTAAACTAAAGCCGTGGAAGGATGCCGAGTTGAAGATCGTTGAAGAGGATGAAATACCACGTCCTCAGATCTACATTGGCTACTTCCCTGAACTGGACAGTACTACCACAGAAGATATACTAGGTCTTCTGAACGGGCAGAACACTGGCCTAAGGGTGGGCGACTGGCTAGCACTCAATAGAGTGCGTAAAGGTACGGTCTCGGAGATTACCTTCGCCATAGACCCTATCTCAGCCGAAGTCAGAAAGAAAAATCAACTCTGGAGGAACTATGGCTTCGGTAGAACTCCAATGCGCCCCAAGAATAAAAGTGAGGCGAATGATGGGACACATGGTAAAGTGTCTGAGGCACGAGCGAGCTCCAAAAGCTCAAAGTGTCCATCCACGATTACTGCAGAGACAATACCAGAGCAACCACAGCAGGTTAAGGAGGGCATAAGAATGCAACCATCGCTTCATGCTGCCACCAAAAACCCATGCCACGATCACCAGCGTTCTAAAAAGGGAGGCTATAGATCCGCAGAAGAAGTGATCTTGCTGGGTAGCAACAGAGGGAAAAAGAGGGCGTCAAGTTCCCGTAAAAAAGCCAATTAATGGCTCTTCCCCAACGCAAACCCAGCAGCAATACAATGCAACTCGGATGCCTTCAGATAAACCTCCATCGTGCCAAAGCTGCCTCAGAATACTGGCAAGGAGGTTTAACGCTGAGCTCTTGGATGTAGCTTTCATCCAAGAACCATGGGCATATAACGGAGTCATCAAAGGGCTCCAAAACTCAAATGTTAAAACTCTATGCCACCAATAAGAATCGCCCTAGAGCGGCGATTCTAATTAGTAACCAACAAACCTTTCTTCCTTTCTCAAGGTTTATTTCTGAAGATCTAGTGGCGATTTGGGCAAAAGTGCCCACCAGCAAAGGGGAGCATGAGGTCATCCTTGTCTCTGCTTATCTACCGGGAGACGCGGCTACTGCCCCAACAGAGGAAGTTTTGGCCCTAGCGGAGCATTGTCAGCAGCATCATATCCGATGGATTCTCTCCTGCGATGCAAACGCACACCACACAACCTGGAGAAGCAACGACATTAACACAAGGGGTGAGTACCTTCTTAAATTTTTACTAAGTCATAACATTACCATATTAAACCGAGGTAACGAACCGACGTTTGTGAATGCAATAATAGGGGAAGTTCTTGATCTCACTCTTGCTAGTCACAATGTCTCATCGGAAGTCTCAAATTGGCACGTGTCACAGGAAACATCCATGTCTTTAACCTCTATCTACAGCATGGTACTAACTGTCCAAATAAGCATATTTATTTAAAATCAGAGCTTGAATCAGAAACTGAAGAGCTTCATTCTAATATAATAAATGCCATTTATAAAAGTTGTCCAGAAAAATGCATAAACCACGAAGGGATGTTCCTTGGTGGAATAAGACGCTTATTGAACTTCGAAACAAGGCAAGAAGATTATTCAATAGAGCTAAACGAACGGGGGACAGGGTTTCCTATAAAGAGGCTCTAACTGCCTATAATATAGAATTGAGAAGATCTAAAAGAGCTACTTGGAGGAATCATTATGAGAAGATCTCAAATCTTCCAGATGCGATTCACCTTCAAAAAGCCTTAGTTAAAGATCACTCAAACGGTATTTGTACCCTGAAAATACCAGATGGCAGTTTAACACAAAACCCGGGAGAAACCAGCAAACTGCTGCTGGACACTCACTTTCCGGGTCACTCAGTATCTAAAGAACACCCAGTACTGGTGGAATCCACGGTATCCATCAATACTGTAGATGTTAAGCTGGCTAGTAAACTGTTCCATAAAAAACGAGTGCAATGGGCTTTATCATCATTTAGCCCATACAAATCTCCAGGGCCTGATGGGTATACCCTTGTCTGCTCCAACGTGGAGCCAAGTACATTGTCACAAAATTGGCCAGTATATTCAGAGCAAGTCTCTTGCTAGGGCATATCCCTACGAAATGGGCTGAAGTCAAAGTAGTGTTCATTCCAAAGGTAGGGCAAAAGCCAGAACAGCTACCTAAATCTTATAGACCTATAAGTCTCAGCTCATTTTTCCTAAAATCAATGGAAAAAATTTTGGATCAGTATATAAGGAATAACAACCTTATAAATTTTCCTCTGCAAAAACTGCAATTTGCATACCAACGTGGCAAATCAACAGAAACTGCAATACATAGCCTAACAACTATCATTAAAAAGGCTCTTGATTCCAAACAAATAGCTCTTTGTGCATTTATCGACATATCAGGAGCTTTTGATAATACTTCATATGAGGCAATAGAAAATGCCCTTCTACGGAAAGAAGTACCCACACCTATTATTAAATGGATAATAGCTATGCTTTAATCTCGGACTATTAATTTACAGCTTGGAGGAGAATAAAAAACTATCACAGCCACAAGAGGTTGCCCACAAGGGGGTGTACTATTTCCACTTCTGTGGACTTTAGTGATGGATGAACTCCTCTACAAGCTTAATGGTCTAGGTTTCAATACACAAGGTTATGCAGATGATCTAGTTGTATATATTGTGGGCTGGCATGAGCAGACTATCTCTGACCGCATGCAACAAGCCCTAAAAATAATACATAAATGGTGTTTCTCATTGCACCATTAACCCATCAAAAACTGTGCTGGTACCATTCACCAGGAAGAGAAACATTACTCTCAAATGTCCTGTGTTAAATGACATCACAATCCAATTTTCAAACGAAGCGAACTATCTAGGGGTTATCCTTGATAAAAAGCTAACTTGGAACCAACATCTAAATAAAGTTACAAAAAAGGCTACAAGGGCATTCTTTGCTTGCACTAGACTTTTTGGTAAAACCTGGGGTCTAAATCCCAAATTACTTACTGGACATTCACTACGGTCATTAGACCAATAGTCACGTATGCTTCCATTGCATGGTGGCCTAAAGTCAAACAAAGGAATGCAGTAAATATACTAAGTAAACTGCATCGACTTGTTTGTGTCAGTATCACAGGGGCTATGAAAACGTGTCCCACTGACGCACTAGGGGTGCTCTTATACATCCCACCATTACCTATCCTAATAGAAAAGGAAGCTACTATTAGCGCCTTGGGACTGGAAGGTATTGCCGATTTAAAAGGGGGCAATATTAAGGGACACCTAAAAATTTTAGAAAATTTTCTAGACAGTCCCATTTTGCATAGAGATGATACTCTATTGTCTAGAAATATCTTCTGCAAACTTTTTCAAATCATTATTAATGATCATGAAGACTGGAGAACTAATTCTATTAAATTCAAACCCGGCTCCCAGATATGGTTTACAGACGGGTCTAAACTTGAAAATGGTAGAACAGGGGCGGAAATTTATGGCCCAAAATTCAAAAAATCTATCCCAATGGGTACCTACCCAACAATATTTTAAGCGGAAATGTATGCCATTGAAATCTGTGCGAGGGAATGTCTTCGCAGGAAAATGAGAGGAGTACATATTTACATACTCTCGGATAGTCAAGCGGCCTTAAAAGCCCTACAGTCGGTCACTTTCACCTCAAAGATGGCATATGACTGCCTTAACCTGTTATATTAACTGGGTAACTTTAATACTGTTGTATTTAGGTGGGTACCAGGACATGAAGGTCATGAAGGCAATGAAAAGGCCGATTACTTGGCTAAACAAGGGGCGATCATGCCCTTTTTCGGTCCTGAGCCTTTCTGTGGTCTCTCGAAAAGCCACAAAAACAAAGCAATCAGGAAACTTGAGGAAAAGAAATTTCTAACACACTTGGTGAACTCCACCGGACAACGCCAGGCAAAACAATTCCTCACTCTTTCAAAGGGTATCTCAAATAAGCTTCTCTCACTCAGTAGAGTAGACTTACGCATTTTTACTGGATCCTTCACGGGTCATTGCAACCTAAAGTATCATCAAAATAAGTTAGGTCTTTCCGACACTGATGTATGCCGATTTTGTGAAATGGATAAAGAAAGTTCAGATCATATACTCTGCAAATGTCCTGCACTCGGTAGGCAAAGACTTCACCACCTCGGTGACACTGTTAAATTGTGGAACAACAAACCCCAAGTAATGTTACGATTCATCAAAAGTCTAAACATATAGGGTTTCTATTAAATAAGGCCATGTACAATAGATCTTATTGGTCGCTGTGCTTTCGGGCCCGCTATTGTTATCTATTTATTTCGGAATCTATATAATTAAACCGCAAACATTGAATTTGTGAACCCTTTTCCAATTGAAAGGTAATTTTTACTAGATGCTAAGTATAAATAAATCAAAATAGGTCCAGAGGCTTAGGCGTAAAAAATGTATTAAAAATACCCGCTTTTTAACAACAATAACAATACACAGCTGTTGATGTGTGCGCGCAGTAGAATAAGAGAATAGAAAGGTTTGTGTGATTGTGTGTCTCTTTCTTCTGTTCAGATGCTGTATTGTATGTATTTTGTTGTTATTATGCATAAATGCATATTCTTATATGTATTAGACATGAGCGTGAATGCGTTAAAAACGGCTTATGAATCATTCACTGTAAAATGTGTTTGAGTTTTCAATCATTTATTTGTAGTGAATGTGAATGTGTGTTGTGTTTCATTTCTGAAAAATGAATGTCATACAAATTCATATATTCTTATCTACATTGACTGTGAATGAGAGTGAATGATGGTATGAGAGAATGTGAAACATTGAATTTTTTGTGCATTTTACAACTGTATTTTGAATATGATGACGTCGCTCACGTCACCCACCCTCATTCAAGAAACGCTAAACGAAATGAAATAACAACGAAAAAAGACTAAGAGAACCGTCGGCAAAGCACAGTTGCTCAGATTCCACACATTGTCTCGCTTCCCTTATCCACAGCTCACACGAAAGAAGACAAGAAAAAAGTTGTCGTAACTGAACGATAATTGTGTTGTTTGACAGTTTCCCTCTACTACCTCGCTTCCCTCATTCAGAGGCAATAATTTTATGGGAAAAAAGTTCGGCAGAGCCATTCGTGCAAATGTCTTCCTATTTCTTTTGTTTATTATTAATAGCAATTTTAAAATAAACATAATGAAAACTATAAAAACTTTTTCAATTTTTAATAAATGAAAAATATGAAATAATATGTGTAAAAATTCAATATTTATTTAAATATAACAAATGAAAACTGAAATAATAAGAGAAATATTAGACGATAATAATAATTTTTATTTTTTAACAGTCTTCGACTATCACTTGTTGCGTGCAGTCAGCTTGCTAATCAATAGTCTTCATAACTCTCTATTGTTTTTTTTTTTTTTTTTGATTGCTTTCGGCTACATAGCCCCATAACAGTTTTTTTCGTTTGTTTTTCTCTTTTTTTTATTTCTTGCATTTGTGTTCTTAAGCCGCGTGTGTTTGTAAATACTGTGATCATCATGGCCCCTGGGCCCCCCCGTCTACCCGACCCGTGAACAAACAGATTTGATATACTTTCAACTGACACTCAAGCTAAAAAAAGGAAAGTATTACTTAAGCCCATTGACCAATATCCTAATCTCCCAGTTCATACTCGCCCAGATCCTAAATTTATATTATTGTCCTCAGCAGACGAAAATAAACCTCTAACTCAATATTCATGCTTTGCTATCCATAGAGCATTACAAGTTATAAGTAAAGATTTTTCCTCCATTTCCGAATTACGTGATGGTAAATTGCTACTATTAGCTAACAACTCAAAAGCTGCTGAAAAGTTTATTGCATCCAAAGCTCTCTTTGGAATATGCCCAATAATTTGCACCTTCCATGAAAACCTTAACACCAGCAAAGGTACTATATTCGCTCCATGCTTAAACAATGTGTCGGATGATGAAATTGTCCGCGAGCTTGCTCCGCAAGATGTATCCTCAGTCTTCAAATTCACCAAATTAGTGGAAGGCAAACCCAAGCCTACCGGGGTGGTACTAGTCACCTTCAATCTTTACCACCTACCAGATACTCTGGATGCCTCCTGGTACAAGGTTAAAGTGCGCCAATATTACCCTAATCCCATGCGATGTAAGAATTGCCAACTTTTGGGACATACAGCTAAACGCTGCAAAAACACCTCTGTTTGCGTTCAGTGTAATCTGCCAACCCATGCTCCTATAGACTGTACCCGTTCTCAATGTGCTAACTGCTCTGAAGATCACCCCTCTTCCTCAAATAAATGCAAGAAATTTATCCAACAAAAAGATATCATAAAGATACAGACACAAAAAAAATGCACAATGAAAGAAGCTAGACAAATCTACAGAAGTCAATACCCTTTGAATGCAAGCCCCGCTAGCCGCACTTATGCCTAAACGGCATCACAAAACTCTTCTCTGATCAGCAATGCTGACTCTTCCTCTTCCTCTCCACAAACAAACGTAATAAAAACTTCAAACACTGTTACTGTTAATAGCGATAACAAAAGCAACAAAACTTCTGTTAAATTAGAATACTCTAAGTATAATAATAATCCAACAACATTTTTACAAAACGAAACTGTATTAGCACAATCTGTGCTTGAAAAAAACAGAACAAATAATAAACCAACAAAAACTTTACAAAACAAAACTGTATCAACACCTGTGCTTGATAATTCCCTTTCTAAATTCGCAAAATCAAAATCAAATAACACTACAAACAATAAACCAACAACTACGTTACAAAACAAAACAGTATCAGCACCTGTGCCTGATAATTCTCTTTCTTTCCCCTCACCTTTACCATCCCATCAAATTCTAATTCCCTCTTCCTCTCTCGATGATATCGACGTCAGCAGTGATGATGATTTCGTGTTGTCAATGGACAACACCTAATTGTCTTTTTCGCTTCTCCCTTCCCTCCCCCTCTTGGTTCCACGCTGTTGTCAAGTACGTAATGACTGGTCTCATCGCAACTTTGATCATCTAGTGGAACCAAGGGGGAATTATATAACTTCCCTCTCTTGTAGATCTATTAGTCTCCCTACTACACTTACTTAATTCTTTTTTTTTTTTTTTTTAAATGTATTCTATATTACAATGGAACATCAATGGTCTACTCAACAACCTCACTGATCTACAAGTATTAATAAAAGAGCACAATCCTACGATTATCTGCCTCCAAGAAACACAATTTCTCCCCCACAATCATGGTCAACTACATAAATTATTTTTTTAATTTTACACACAACCTTACAAGCAAACAAGGAATTGCTATCTTAATCAAGAAGGGTATAGATCATGAAGTTATACCAATTCAATATAACATAGCTACTTTGGCCATTGTGATCAACATTGGGCTTAAGATAACAATTTTGAATACATATATTCCACCATCTCAAACACTTTCTAGCTCTGATATCAATAATATTCTTACTCAATTACCTTCTCCCATTTTTATTTCAGGTGACTTTAACGCCTGGTGCCCTTTCTGGGGCTCTACAAGTACAAATGAAAGTGGGAAAATTTTAGAAGATGTGATTATATCTGAAAATCTCGTCATTCTGAATGATGGTAGCCCCACCCACTTCTCAACTCACCAAACTTTCACAAACATAGATCTCACCATTTGTTCATCCTCCATTTATCCGCTTATGTCCACTTTCACACTGGATAATCTCTACAGCAGTGATCACTTTCCAATAAAGACTTCAATAGCCATAGGCTACACTAGTCATAAAGTCTCAATTAGCAGGTTTGTTACTGATAAAGCCAATTGGCCAAAATTTCAAACTCTTCTCGATAAAATGTGCTTGAATTCTTCTCCGCACGATAACATTAACAAAGAATGTTCCACTCTACAGAAAATGATCCGTTCAGCTGCTCACCTGAGCATTCCTCAAAATTTCCCTCGTAGGGCAAAGAAGATGGTCCCGTGGTGGAACCGCAACTTAGCTGAACTCCGTTCCATTAATCAAAAAGTGTGGCACGTATATAAACATACACAAAATTTAGAAAACCTGATACTATATAAAAAGTCGAAGGCAAAATTTTGAAAGCATTGTAGGGAAGAAAAGAAAAAGTCGTTTATAAAACTTACTGAATTCATAAACCCCCTCACCCAGCCCAAAAAAATATAGGCTGATATAAAGAAAATAAATGGCTATTATAATCCTACCAATATAACTCTATTAAACTCCAGTATCTGTATCTTATACGATCCTAAAGAAATAGCAAATGAATTCGTATCTACTTGGTCTAAGTACTCTGATGACTCAAACTATCACTCTTTTTTTGCCGACCTTAAAACACAAATATTAAATAACCCCTACGTTAACAACAACCCATCACCCATAACTAAGCAAATTGAATCATGTGTCTCTCTCCTTGAGCTAGAGTCTACTCTATCTTCAATGAAAGGTAGCACCCCGGGCGTAGATAGAATTACCTATCCTATAATTAAAAACACACCCCTCAGCTTCAAAAATCGCCTTATCCACCTCTACAACATGATACTCATTAAGGGTATTTTTCCACAAAATTGGAAGCTCGCAATCGTCATTCCAATACCTAAGCCACACAAACCAAATTATCAAGTCTCAAGTTATAGACCAATTTCACTTCTGTCATGTCTAGGTAAACTCCTTGAAAGAATCGTCTCTAAACGCATTATGTGGTTCACCTCACGTAGAAATCTCTTAAGCTCAAATCAGTTCGGCTTCAGGAAAGCTCATGGGACAACTGACGCCCTCCTGCTTTTTGAAAACTTTTGTGCTATGGCACTGTCAACTAGAAACCATGTTTCGATACTAAGTTTAGACTTTGCTAAGGCTTTCGATAGAGAAGGAGCCCATGTGGTTCTTCGACAGTTAGCGCTATGGAAAATTGGACCCAAAATTTATTATTTCGTTAAAGCATTTTTGAGTAACAGAAAGTTTTCTGTAAAGGTTAACCACGTCTTTTCTAACACTGCTAACTTGTTTAATGGCATTCCCCAGGGCTCGCCCGTATCGGTTACTCTATTCATCATAGCATTTAATGAGATGAGTAATCTATTGCTTAAGTATAATCATATGGAACAGATCATTTATGCAGACGACGTACTAGTTTATACCAAAATCAAAGACCTAAACACTGTAAAATCAAACTTTAATTCTATCCTCTCCGACATATCAACATGGTCACTGCACTCTGGTGCTGCATTATCTCTAGATAAGTGTAAATTATTTCATATTTGTAAAAAGATAAATTGTAACTACTTAAGCTTAACTTATAATAATGTAAATATCCCTAAATCACCTACTTTAAAAATCATAGATTTAATTTTTGATAGTAAATTGAGTTTTAAAGAACACTGTAAATATATAAGACAAGCCCTAGCTGCCAGACTTAACATTATAAAATACCTTACTTCTAAAAACTCTTTTGTTCATTGCAATACTTTAATCTCTGTAATAAGATCAATTATGTTGTCTAAGATTGACTACTGCCTATCTATATATGGTAATGCAGCCAAAACTAACATCAAGCATATAGAACCTCCATACCATAACGCCATCAGAAGAAGACTTTGCGCCTACCCTACATCGCCAATCAAATATATGATCATAGAAGCCGGTCTTCCAACAATTTAAAGTTGCGAAATTCAGTTTAATCCCAAAACTGTTTTTGTATCACAACAAAAAACTATACGATACAGTCAAAATAGCTTATAACTATGTGCGTTGTTTTCGGCGCATATCAACAATTATGCAATGTATCGGTTTAGCAAAGACAGTTGGATTTACTCAGTGCCCCACGTTCATTCAACCTGCATGATATCCTCCATGGGCACTGGAGCGAACTGCGTTCATTGATAAACTTGAACCATTCACATAAAACGACACTTCCTCAGAAGAATATAGAGCTCGTTTCAAAGAAGTTTACTGCGACCCAAGTCACAACACAATATTGTTCTTATTCACTGATGGATCAAAAACTTCAGATGCAACTTTGTTTGCTGTTGTCGACGGAACAAATGCAACAACATCGGTTGGTTCTATTTTAAATTTCTGCTCTATCTTCACTGCAGAAGCATGTGCTATTCTCCAAGCTGTACGATTTGTTGCTAATATCCCATCCAACGTCATTGTTTGCACAGACAGCAAATCAACTATTAACTCCGTACGAAACCCCAACAGCAACAGTATAATAACTACTTCAATCCGCGACCAGCTTATTCAACATAAGCATATTAAACTTAAGTGGGTACCTGGCCATGCTAAGCTCGCCTTAAAAGAACCATTACACACAGCTACCTTATTTGAAAAGGCCGACATCCTCCATTTAGTTAAAGCTCATATACGGGAGAAAGACCGGATTTCATGGGTTAACGCAAGTCACCACTACAAGCGTTTAAACCCGAGTGCTATCACTCCAATTTATCCTGCCGAATGCCACCGTAATGCAATAAAATTATTCGTCCGCCTCCGACTCGGTCACACCTCCCTCACTCATCAACACCTATTGTGCGGCCGCAACAATGATACATGTCCTCTCTGCAATGACGTTGCAACTGTGGAACACCTGCTCTCAGAATGCAATGCAACACATCTCCTTCGAGTCCATACCAAAATTAACATGATAGAGCTCCTGGGCAATCCAAATCTTAGCAACATAAACTCGATCTTTAATTTTTTTAATTCTACCAATTTGATAAATCTTATATAACTAATATTAATTAATCTTCAATACTTCAATTTTATTTATCTAAGAGCTGAAAGCCATGGCAGCTAGCGCTCTTAATTTTAAGTAGTATAAGAATTTATTTTTTTTTTATTCTACTTCTTAATAATAATAATAATTTTATTTTTTTGAAACGAAACAATTTTATGTTAATATAACAATAACAATTTATTCACTACAACAACGATACTTACATTTTGCAAAAAACTCATTTCGTTTCCTTATGCTCTTTTTCTTTAACGCAAGTCTACCGCTCACTTCAACGATCAAACTTCTACTACACCTCACACAACTATGAAGTGAATTGTCCTATCGTTTTTTCACCATTCATTGTTTCATTTCGTGTGTTTTGAATGTGAAGGCACAATGCTCATTCAATCCATATCAAACTGAATGAGTCACTCACTCAATCATTTCTTCTCTCACACAGCATTGCCAACATTCAAATTTCTTCGTCTACAATAATATTGAGTATGCATTCATGAATTTTAACTATGGTTAGCAATGTGAATGTGCGATTGCTCATGTCTAATATGTTCTAAAAATGTGATACAAAGAAGAATTTGCATACTCAGAACAAACAAATGAGAACAACAACATTATCCATGACAGCAATAGAGACAACAAAGATATTTGTGAAGAATAAGAGAATACAGGAATGAAATAGTCAAAGCAGACATACATAAGTTAACGTTTAGTTGTGAGCTGTTGATGTAGTGAGCGCAGTAGAATGGGAGAATAGAGAAGTTTGTCTGTCACTCTCTTCTGTTCTCATACTCATCCAGAATTACATAACTTAGTAAAAGGTCATATGATTCATCGTCCCTGCGGTGTTCTTAATCCTAATTCAGTGTGCATGCGAGAAGGAAAATGTTCTAAAAATGTTCCTAAAGATTTCTCAGAACGTACTCATGATAGTGTGAATGGTTATCCAGTATATAGACGTCGTGATTATGATGTTTCTGTTGATGTTCGTGGGCATAGTGTTGATAATAGATTTGTGGTCCCAAACAATCCGTATCTTTTAGCTAAGTTCAATTGCCATTGGAATGTTGAAGTTTGCACGACTGCTAAGAGTGTCAAATACATTTACAAGTATGTTTATAAAGGGTATGATTGTGCGACTTTAAAATTTGGTGTTGAGAATGTTGGGCCGAATGAAGTCGTGATAGATGAGATCCGAAATTTCTTAAATGGTAGATTTGTTCATTCCACTGAGGCTGCTTGGAGGATATTTGAATTCCCAATGCATTATCTGTTTCATAAAATTGTTCGGCTTGATTGCCACCTGCCTGGAAGGCAGAATAACAACTTAAGAGAAGGAAATGTAGAACAGGCCGTAGCTAATCCTCCAAGAACCAAATTAATAGCATTCTTTGAATTGAATATAAACGTTGCTTCTGCAAATGAATTTCTGTGTATTGAAATTCCAGAACATTTCGTGTGGACAATTAGACAACGTGGGGCAGAGAAAGTTATTTCTCGAATGTATGTTGTATCTCCTAAAGATGTGGAGTTATTTCATTAACGGTTACTTCTATTACACGTTCGTGGTGCCAAGTCTTTTGAGGACTTACGAGTCTATAATGGGGTTGTGTATCCTACTTTTGTGGAAACATATCACGCGCGGGGGATGAATTCAAAGATGATATGAGTGAAGATTTTCTTAAAGACTACAACCAGGATATTTCTTGTAATCGAACTCTTGTAATAATCGATGATATTCTTCAGACTCATAATACTTCATGTCAAGAGCTTGGTCTTCCCAATCCCTGTCTATTTCCCTGTTGATTCTCTTTTCAGTGAAAGTACTAACCGCGTTGAAGAAGAAAATATTTTTGAAGATATGTTTAATAGCGCTAACGATTAACAACGTAATGTTATATATAGTGTTTTACAAGAAGTTTTGAATCATGATACTGGTAGCAATATATTTTGTGTAACGGCTCACGCAGGTTGTGGGAAAAGTTATGTCCAAACAGCAATTATTCATAAATTAAATTCATTAAATCTTCGTTGTATACCCACAGCTTTCAGTGATATCGCTTCTACTATCTTGGTCGATGGCCACTTTAATTCGAAATATGAGGGCCCTTCCCCATGAAATTCAATTTCTTCAGTTACTTATATCACTTGGTAACGGTGAAATGGAAGCTTTTCCTCAGTTCGGTTCGAATATCGTTGAAATACTGAATAATTTAATTTGTGAACCTGTAAACATCATCAATGATATATTTGGAAATATTCCGGAAACTATTTTATCACTGACATTTTGAATACAGTTATTCTGGTTCCAAAAAATGATGATTGTTCGTTTATAATTTTAGAAGTCTTAAAACGAATGCCAGGAGAGGAGCAGGCTTACTACAGCTTTGATAAAATTCTCAGTGATGATGCACGTAGAATAATTTTCCTATTGAGTTTTTGAATGCTGTATCAGTTAGTGGTCTGCCTCCCCATAAATTGATTTTAAAAGAAAACTGTATTGTATGTATTATTAATACGGAATTTAAATACAGGGAAATTATTAGTTGACGGAACTCGCATGCGCGTAAAACGAATGCACCGAAACTCAATAGATTGCGAGGTGTTAACAGGTGTATTATTCAAATTTTAATTCCCCGTATTCATTTGATTTATTCGGGAACTCTTTTACCGTTCAAATTTCAAAGAACTCAATTTCCAGTCATTCCAGCTTTTGCGATGACTATAAAAAAAATTCCATGGTCAAACGTTTCAAAAAGTTAGAATTTTGTTGAGACAGCCTGTGTTTAGTCACGGCCAGTAGAGTTCGATCATTCAATAGATTGCGATTTTATATTTTTGAGACATCAGATCAGTGCAATTTATCACGTGAGAGTAGAGTTTTCACAAAGAACATTGTTTATAGAGAAGTTATTAGCACTTAAAAAACCAATGTTTTTTTCTAGAATGCGGTCGATTGTGTCGGCAGCGGGTTCCCTTAGTAACTATTAATGGACTTGTATATCTGGAATTACTTATCCTTATTATTCCTTGTTTTTTTTTTTAATTTCAAAAATTTGATTTCTAACCTCTTCATATTTTTGTGGGTATCTGTATAATTTCGCATTTATTTGCTCTTCTGTCGTTGTCCTTATGTCATGAATGGGTGAGTTCGTCTCCTTCTTTAAAGAATAGCGGCCTATACTTTTTTTATCTTCATTTAAATGTTTTGTTTGTATTATTTCCTTAATTTCTTGATCAGTTCTAATTTCTAGAACAGTTACTTTGTCATACGGATGTTTTTCGAATGGTATTGTGCCATTTTTTAAGAAAATTTTCTTTTCCCGCAAATCTATCTTCCATCTGGGTGTCAGTATTCCGTTGTCTATAAGTATTATTAGTGGTAAAACTTTGTCGTGTTTGCCCTGAAGGATTGTTATTGATCTGTCTTGACTAGTTGTTTCGATAATTATGATTATTATAGTATGGTCGTTGGTTATTGTTATTATTATAAATAATACGGTTGCTGGTTATTACTATTATTATAATACTGTTGCTGGTTATTATAGCTGTTATATTAATTTTGTGTTTTAGTATTAGTTTTATTACGAGACTTGGATTGATTATTAATATTATTGTCCTTAGGAAAGTTAGAACTTTGCTTAATCAGTGCGTTATTTTGTATATTTTAAAAAATTCTGTATTCTTTTTTGATACAGCTGTCTTCAAAATTCATTGAATTTATTTCTGATATTATTGATAAGTTATGGGGTATTCAACGAGAACAAACCTTTTTTAAAACTAAGTGTTCATGCAAAATAGAATGTATTGAAGTGGAACTAATGTGCAAGGATGCCTCTATCTCACGATGTCAATCTTGCACTATCAGTTCACGCACACCTTCGATGTTTTGTGGCACAACAACCGATTTTGGACGACCTTCACGGAATTTGTCAGCGACTGAACTACGACCGCGATTAAATTCTGCAAACCAGCGATAATCTGTCGTTTTTAATGGTGCTTTCTCACCATACAAAGAACTAAGTTCATCGACACATTCTTGTTGAGATAATCCACTTCGAAAGTTGTGAAAAATAATCCAACGAAAACCCTCTCGAGAAATTTCCATTGTTTTGCCAAATTGATTTCTTTAACTTATTGTAAATAAAACAAAAACCAATTGTACATAAATACGTTGTACGTACTTATGTGCTAAAAAATGACAAAGTTTATTATGGCGGTGCCAGATTTTACGTATTGACATTAGTATTGCCAATTCCCGAAATATAAATAACAGCCCTCGTAAATGGCTCCTACACAGCTCGCGTTGCTGCAGCCCTTCGCGATGTTAGTGTGTGATTTTTATAGTTATTGTTCCTTTCTCGCTCTAATTTTACCATTTGTTTAAATTTTTACTACTAAAGAAAGCAAGCATGTTTTTGTGTTTCTTCTCAAATGTTCGAAAGTTGTTGTTTTCGAATCTTCTCATTTCAATAGAGTGACATATGTATAGATTTGCGCCACCCGAACCGTAAAACTTTAAAACATGATGAAACAGCAATGGAGGTCTGTAGCAATGAGTTTTTTGTATGGTAGCATAATGAACTTACAGTAGAGACCAAATTAATGCACTACTTATTAAACAAAATATGAAAATATATAAAAACGAATTGCAACAAAGTGGATAGCATATAAACATTCTTCATGAAGAAATACATATACGTGCTAACTTTTATGCTGATTGGTCAAACGTTGTTGGAGTGAAAAGCCGTTAAAAAATTTTTCTTGTCCTATTTTGTATATATAGAAGATAAATTTCAAATGTTATATGAAATTACAAAAAACTAAGCAAGATAGAAGCTACAGCTAAGGCCTTATGCTTACTATAGTGGAGTGAATGTTAACATACAGTACAGTACAGTAAGTAATACAATATTATATATAAATATTAACTGAATGAATGTTTTTGCTTAAGGTATTTACAGATTTAAGTATATGTCGGAGATTTTAGGGTATTGAAATGTAGACTACGTAGAGTTAAGCATTTTAATATCGAATCAAATAATAAAGAATAAAGCAAAGCAAACAAGAAGATTACCGTTTGACGATGATGAGTAATTCGTACTAGCTGAGAGCGAGGCCAGAGAGCGAGAGAGTCGCCTCGGCCGAGTGTGGCGCAAAGTTGTCGTTGAGAGAACAAGAGAAGAAAAGAGAATGAATAGAGCAAGTAATGAAGCCTGTGTAAAGAAAGATCATTCTAGTTTTGAATACAGAAGTGAGCGGACATTGCGACTCACTGCGATTGAAGGTCAATCAAAGGAACAAATGACGCGACAAGCATAGATGCCCTACATCAGAAGTGGGATCGACTACCCAAACGAGCGTTCTAGTGAAGAATGGCAGGCTCTATTAGAATCACAGAATAGAGCATCCCTTGACATCTTAAAAACTATACAGACAGCGGCTTCGGCAGCATCAAGTGACAGAATTATGTCGTTGTCAACATTTGATCCGGATGCCTCTGGAGCAGATGCCGCCACATGGTGCAAAACGGCAGACATGATATTGGCAGGTGGGAGGGCAGTGCATTTGTGACAGTAGCTAGCACAAATAAGCTACGCTGGAATGACTTGGCCGCAGTTTGAAGAATTGTTTGTGGAGATGTATGAGGGAGTAGCGACGCCAGCCGCCATTTTGCTAAATATCCTCAACGGACGGCTGCACGCAGACGAAAGTCTGTCGGTACACGCGAGCCGATTAGTGACGTCATTGTTAACAAAGTGAAAAACAATGAATACTGAAGAGATATCTGTTTCTTTCGTACTAGCGCATGCATCAAAAATTGACAACAGACATAGTGTAATGATAGGTTGTGAGATTTTTAGCCTTGGCTTCGGTGTCACTATAGATGCAGATAGATTTGATATTTACAAAACTGGTGTAGTAAATGTTATATCTGATGAGACTAATGTAAGCAATATGGAACTATTTGATAGCGATGACCGGAGTGAAAATGATAAGTGTAGGCTTAAAAAAATATTTAATCAGTATTCAGAAAGATTTATAGATGGGATTCCCAATGGTCGTGTGACAACAGGTGAATTAGAAATTCGTATAATAGATCTCAATAAAACAGTTCAAAGGCGGCCATATCGACTTGGTGCAGATGAGAAGGAACTAGTTAGAAATAAGATACAGGAAATGTTAAAAGCAAATGTTTTCCGTCCGAGTAATCCACCTTTTGCCAGTCCGATTCTGTTAGTTAAAAAGGAAAGATGGCAGTGATCGCTTGTGTGTGGACTACCGTGAATGCGAATACGGTGGAAGATCAATATCCCCTTCCATTAATATCGGACCAAATTGATAGATTGCATGGTGGAAAATATTTTTCCAGTCTAGATATGGCCAGTGGATTTCATCAGATTCCTATTCATTCTAATTGAATAGAACGAAGTGCGTTTGTTACACCTGAGGGTGAGTAAGAGTTTCTAGCCATGCCATTTCGTCTGAAAATGCCTCTTTGATTTTCAGCGTGCGATCACTCGAGCCTTGGGTGATCTGACATACTCTTATGCTATTGTTTACGCTGGTGACGTGCTGACTGTTGCTAAATCTAAAGAAGAAGCCATAGAAAGATTGACAATGGTACTGGAAGTTTTATCGAAAGCAGGATTTTCGTTTAACATAAAAAAGTGTGTGTTTCTCAAAACTAGTGTAGAGCATATTGGTTTTCTGGTTAGGGATGGAGAAGTCAAACCAAATCCACGCAAGGTGCAGGCACTTACTAGTTTCTCTCAACCAAAATCGGTTACACAACTGAGGCAGTTTATGGGATTGACATCATACTTTAGACGATTTGTTCCACATTTTCTAAAAAGATGAAATCATTGTAGCACTTGACCTCTAACAGTAATAGCTTCGTTCATAAAGCGGAGCATGAATAAATACGACAAAAGATCATCAATGTGCTAATAAATGACCCAGTATTGATCATCTTTGATCGACAATACCCTATCGAACTGCACACATCTGGCAAGTGCAGATGGCTATGATGCTATGCTTATGCATAGGATTGAATATTATAGCAAGTGTACCACGATATTTGAATCAAAATATCGTTCGTATGAATTGGAGACGTTACCTGTGTTCAACTCTGTAAAGCACTTCAGACATTACCTGCACGGTCGCAAATTTGTTGTACACACAGATTGCAATTCATTGAAATCGATTTGCACCAAAGCTGATCTAACGCCAAGAGTGCACCGCTGGTGGGCATACCTGCAAGCCTTTGAACGAAAAGGAAGTCTTATGGCACATGTAGACTTCTTTTCTCGTAATCCGATACCATAAAAATTTGAGCCCACAAGTAAAATAGCCGAAATACGTATAGACTTGGCTGAGATCACAGACAATTGGCTAAGGGCTGAGCGTGATTCAAGTGTAACACAAATCATAGCCCAATTAATTAACTGGGAAATGCAGGAGGAATTAGCATGGACATATGAATTAAGAGGTGGAATGTTATACCGAAAAATTCAGAGAAATGGTAAAACTCGCTGCTTGCCGGTAATTCTGAGAGCATTTAGGTGGTCTGTTATAAATCATGTGCATGAGGCAATAATGCATCTGGGTTGGCCGAAAACTTTAGACAAGGTTTATGAGCAATATTGGTTTGAGGGTATGTCAAAGTATGTACGAAAATTTGTTGAGAATTGCATAACATGTAAATTGTCCAAACCCTCATCAGGCAAAATGCAAATGGAGTTGCATCCCATTCCCAAAGTCGATATACCATGGCATACAGTGCATATTGATATTAGTGGCAAGCGTAGTGGCAAGAATGACCAGAAGGAATATGTAATAGTGCAGATTGATGCATTCACCAAATTTGTCTATTTATATCATACTATGAATTTGGACAAGGTGAATTGCATCAAGTCTGTGAAGTCAGCAATATCGCTTTTTGGTGTACCTAGTCGCATTATAGCAGATCAGGGAAGAAGTTTTGCAAGTACTGCATTCCGTGAGTTTTGTTCAGCAAATAAAATTGATTTGCATTTAATAGCAACAGGTGAAAGTCGTGCCAATGGGCAAGTAGAGCGTGTTTTGAGCACGATGAAAAGTATGTTGACCGCAGTAGAGACAAGCGAACGTTCCTGGCAGGATGTGCTGAGTGAAGTGCAGTTAGCCGTGAATTACACAACGAATAGGGTGACAAAATTCAGTCCGTTGGAACTTTTGATTGGTAAAGAGGCGAGACCATTGGGCATTCTACCTATGATTGAGGAAGGTAAAGTTGATAAAATGCTAAATACGACAAAGATACTTAGAGTTGATTAAAACAAGGCTAAAATTATAAAACATTAGATTGGTAATCATGTCCTGCTGAGAAGTGAAGAACGGCATCAAACCAAATTGGATCCTAAGTTTAAAGGACCATTTGTGGTTACTGATTTGTTAAGGGGTGACTGTTATTTGTTGAAATCATTGTCGAGCAAAAAAACGTACAATTATGCGTATGAGGATTTGCAATCATTACCGGATGTGCGAGTTTCAGCGGAGTGGAGTGAAGAGAGTGGTGAAAAAGACATGGGTCGAGTCTCTGGATCTGAAAACTAAAAAGAAATACAGAATGTCATACACAGGGGCTAGGTTCTAATATCAATGATCATTCCTATTATGGTCGGCATTGTGTGAGGTGAAAGTTTGGTCTGATGAGAGATCGTGGCATTGTAGGTGCATAGCGTCGCAGAGAGGCGGCAAGAGCCTGTTGTAACTGTGTTATGATGATAATGGTAGCCAAATGGGTGGGTTTGTGCAGAAGAGTACGAGCTACTATAAAAAAAAAACTTTGTTGTTAGCCTGCAAAACCGCATTTGAAGACACTCACAGTTGCTGTAGTGTGTGCTGAAAACTCAAAATTAAATTGTGTGGTAATATGATTGGTGGATCGATGGGTAGTACTTTTGTTAAAATAATTAAAATGAGGATATGGTACCAATTTGGTGTTCGACTTTGCACTCGAGGACGTGTGATTATCAGGAAGGCCATGTCGGTGAATTGTAGGGTATCTGTTGGTAATAGAGTATTGGGATGAGGGTGTCTTGATACAATGAATCGAATATCGTGGCTTAGCAGAATTTGAAAATCGCATTGGCTTTTCTATAGTTAAGAATGTTAGTAGAAGTAAAGTTACGTTAAATAATCTTCCAGTATTTATCAAAAAGTTTTTTAAACTATTGAGATGAGGGTACCACCATGGAACAGTATTATTACGATGTGGTTTGCTGGAGGATTGAGGTTTAAAAATGTGGGCGGAGTCTCGAATGATTTTGGTTAAGTTGACAGCTTCTTTGTTAACATTTTGACTAATAAGCCTGCGGTTGCTGCACATGGTAGCTATATCAGCGTACAAATTCCAGTTGGCAAGGTCAGTTTTGGATTTTAGGATATGTTTTATAGATGTGACGGAATGGGCGTCGCAGAGAGATGATAATTGGAAAGTGGTCACTGCCAAAGAGATTGGGTTCTATGGACCCTGTTGCATGAGTAGCTAATGAAGGGAAAGAGCGTGTAAGGTCAATGTGGGTGAGAGAATTGTGGGTCTAAAGTGAGTGAGAGAGCTATCATTCAAGATGAGAAGTGGGGATTGATCAATAAATTTAGAGATTATGTTTCCCTTACGATTGTTAGACTGTGAAACCCATCTACGGTGCCTGCTGTTAAAGTCGGCACGTATGATGGTAGCGATCGAAAGGTTAGCAAAGATATTGTGAAGATTATGTAGAGAGAAATTTTTGCTTGCTAGTATATATGCGGAGAGAATGTAGAAAGAAAATTTGGAGTGAATAGTGATACCGGTGGATAAAATAGCTTGGTTAAGGTTAAGAATATCGTGTAGAAGAGATGAGTGAATTAAGAGTGCTACTTCCCCATGTGAGTAGGAGAAATGTTGAGGATAAATATTATAATTAATTGGGATTGGATAATTAATGTGAGGTAGAGCTATCAAAACATCAATGGTTTGTATAGAAACATCGATGTTTTGACAGCTCAACATGGAGGTGATTTTCTTGTAATTTGGGGTTGTGTTATTTAAAAAGTAACTGCAACTGGTTTGGTTGGTAATGTAACCATTAAGATTCCACTGTAGTATATTTAGCATCGTGATAGGATAATAATTTTAAAAAGTTTTTGCAGATTCAGGTGGAATGACCAAAGGGGAAACAGTTCTTGCACCTTAAAGGAAGTGGGATGTAAGTGCAAACATGTACCTTTTCGTATCCAATCATTACTTCGTCGGGTAATGAGTGAGAAGCGAAAGTAAGGATAGTTAGCCCGGTTTCTTTTAAAAAATTATCGTACTTCTTCTTGATTTTGCAAATTTCTGTTATTCTTTACGTTTTTAATTCCTCTAGAATATCGTATTCTGTAATGATACGAAGTTTGTTAGAATAAATAACAACTTTTGAATAGTTGAGTGTTTTGTGTTTCATTACTACGAAAGCGAAGTCACCGAATTTACTCAATTTTAAAAGTTTTGAGGTGTGAGTTGAATTTTTAGTTTTAATGAGAAGGCTCTTGTCTTTTTGCATTGTTCAACTTATCCACCACATGTGTAGTCGATTACTTTTTTGATAAGGAAGGGAAAAGCATTATCGAAGCAGTTGTTGTCGCAGTTGATGACAAGGAATTTTCCTGCATTGCATGCAGTCGCCACTGATATATACGCTATTTGAGTATTCCTTGATGTTGTTGCAGAAAAAGAGAAGAGAGCAGAAGTTTTTTGTTGTATTATCCCGTTATGCTTATTTTTACTTGTTGTTTTCTTTTGTATTCACTTTCGTAACATTTAAAGGATAGTTAGTAAATGCTTTATTATTGTTTTTGCGCACAATGAGAGATATTAATTATTTATTTGAAATGCAAATGCAAAATGCTTTTTACAATAATGCACATAAATTCACAAAAGAGTAGTATGACTGATCGCAGCAAGATTCGATCGAAGACTGTTTTCATAAATATGTATTGTACAAGTGCGTATTTAGGTAAGTTGGTGAAAGTAATTAATATCATACTTTTTTATCCAAACGTACACTCACGCTGGTAAGAAGTGTTATTTTGAATAGCCCGCTATTTCGGTAGATGTCACTTTGATGGTGAAAATTTGGCAGAGACGATTCGTAAAACTAATACATTTTTGGGTCGTCGTGAAGCACCTTGTCGGACAACAATACAGAAATTGGTGGAAAAATTCGAGCTGTTGTGACAAGTTAGTGATGTTGAAGAAAACCCAGGTTTGTCCATTCCTCATCGTTCTTTGGAATTGGGCATTCCACAAACGTCATTATACCGTATTTTGTATAAAGACTTGGATCTTAAGGCTTATAAAGTTCAGTTAACATAAGAACTCAATCCGGCCGATCATCAACAGCGTCGTGTCTTTGCTGATTGGGTCCTTGAAATGCATAGAAATGATCCGGAATTCCGGAAAGTGGGGTCATTGGACCTTACTTTTTCGAAAATGAGGCTGGAGCAACAGTTACGGTGAATGGATTGCGCTATCGAGAGATGATTAATGTTTTTTTATGGCCGGAATTGGATGGTATTGATCTGGACAACGTTTACTTTCAACAAGACGTGCCACACAAGCAACGAAACCACTTCTTCCTTTGGGGCCACGTAAAAGATAAGGTCTACGCCTACAGCCCAGCGTCGATTCAAGACCTCAAAGATGGAATTCGTGAGGCTATCGAGGACATAGGGCAGCCACTTTGTGATTTGGTTATGGAAAATTTCATGAAAAGGATATAGTCCTGTAAGTTTGGTCGTGGTGGCCATTTGGCTGATTTTGTTTTCTATTATTAACGGCATAATGAAATAAACATCCGATCATTTATCTCAAAAAATGACATTTATCTTTGAATATCAAAATAACTCCTTTTATTGGAAAACCCTGTATAATCAAATTCAAAAAACACTAATGTGAAATAGTTGTAGGCTTAGAAAAGCTGAGTTCAGAAGGAACGTTTATGTAATTTGTATGCGTATAATAGCAAAATATTATGGACTTCTTCAACCAGTTTTTATTATTATTTTTTTATTTTTTTTTATTTTATTGAAACCCATATTATTTATCTTTTAGCTTATTTTACATTTCTAGAGTTTAGTTACATTAAATTAACTTAACAACTAAGAAGATTAAGATTTGGTAGAATAAATACATTTGTTTTTTAAAAATTTAACATTTTAATAATTGTAAGGAAAATAGGGGATGCAAAAACCTTACATTTATAGTTTATTTACATACTTAACCTAAAACTAGAACTAATTTAAAACTAAGGATCAATACTTAATAAAGCTAATTGGTGAATTAGCCTGTTAAGTATTAATCAACACTAGAAGAGTGTTATAATTCGTTTTTTAAATTAAAATTTGTGTTTGCTATACAGATTTTTTCGTCTATCATGCCGATATTTGCCATTTCATGAAGCAGAGAAGTGGAATAGTAGAAAGGAAGATCAAAAATCATTTTTAAAAGTTTATTTTGAGATGTTTGCAGTTTTTTACGATGACAGGTAGCACAATCGCCCCAAACTTCGCACGCATATAGCATGATTGGCACAAATATAGATTTTATAATTATTAATTTATTTTGTATTGATAGTTTTGATTTTCTATTAATAAAGGGGTACAAAATTCTTATAGTTTTATTAATTTTATCAATTGTCCTGCTTATATGACAACGGAACATTAGTTTGTTGTCTATATGTAAACCGAGATATTTTATGCAGTTCTCCCATTTTATTGATTTGGAGCTAAGTAGTAGGTTAGTGTTTGGTAAGTGACAAGGCATACGCTTCCGGGTGAAATATATAGCATTTGTTTTATTAGAATTTAGCTTAATTTTCCACTTATAAAAGTATCGATCAAAGTTGTTAAAAGCCTCTGTAAGGAAATGTTGAATCTCACTATAGCTATTGCCAGAGCAGTGAGAGCAGTATCATCAGCAAAAATTAAAGCTTGACAATGATTTAGCGTTGGTATATCGTAGGTGTACAAATTATAGAGCGTGGGACCTAGAACAGAACCCTGAGGAACGCCTGCAGTAATAAGTTTTTAACAGACTTGACACCATCCATAGTAACCCAGAAATATCTGTCGGATAGGAAACTATTTATCATTTTAACTAGATACAAGGGCACACCGGTGAGTAAAAGCTTATGGATGAGGCCTTTGTGCCATGCAGTATCAAAAGCAGCCTGAATGTCCAATGTAACCATGCCCACAGATTTCTTGCAGTTTAAATTCAACCAGTTGTGAACACTTAAAAAAAAAGTCAAAATATTACTATATCAAGCGCATATCAGTAATAGGAGAGTGTATGTTCGGCATCAAAATGATGTGATCTCCAAAAGGCATGTATGTTCGACACCAAAATGATGTGATCTCCAAAAGTCATTGCTGTGGGCGGTCATGTGTTCAATAAAAAGCGGTCATGTATTCATTAAAAATCGGTCATGTGTGTGAGGAGAGTGTAGCATTTGATTAGTTTTCTGGTAATATGGTGTGTTCTATTTCGGGTCATGTGGTGTTGTGGTGATCGTGAGTCTTAGTATGATTATTGGTGCCTACCTTATGGCCGCAATATGGCGTTTCGAACTTCCACCGTTGACCACTAGTTGAATTCTATACCTTCCTATCAGAATATATAGTCCATTCTTTGAGTGGACTAAACTTGAAGCGCAGTTTATTCGACCGCGATTGGAATGTGTGTTGACATAAGCGTAATGATTTTGGTTTATGTCTTTCTCAAGCGCAACATATTCGAACGCGATTGGAATGTTTGTTTACATAAGCGTTATGATTTCGGTTTATGTCTTTCTCTATTTATTTGTTTAAAGCTCGCATGTTAATTCAAAGCAATCCTATCAGAATGTATATTCTATTCTTTGAGTGGATTAAACTGTCAGCGCAATATATGCGAACATATAATTGTGAGTGGAAATTAAAGCTGTTTTTCAATTGTAAAGTGTTTCTTCAAGTGATCGAAATTCAAATCAAAGTGACTAACACCAAAAAAAAACAAAAAAAAAAACCATATCATGAACGGTCCATCAACATCGAGAGCAGCAGCAGCACCACCACCACCACCAGCACCAGCAGCAGCACCAACAGCAGCAGCATCATTATTGAATTCGGGAATATTATTGGACGAACCATCAACTTTTTCAACACCAATGAAAAGGAAAATGGTGAGTGATGGTCTCCAAAGGAACAAAAGAATGCGAGATATAGGATGCATATATCGCTTTGAAAATAAAAGCGAAGACCCCTCATTGCCAGCGGAGTTCTTCAATGAAGAGTCCGACAGTATAATAGATCTGATGGAGGAGAATGTTGTCAAATTAATTGCCTAAAACATTTATTTTGAAGTGTTTGCAAATATTTTGTTGAAGAAGGGAATACTGAATCGTTACTAGTTAAGTCCCATAAATCCATGTTGTCGCTCATTAGAATTGTTAGCAATATTTAAGTGATTTTTTTAAATCACTCTGAAGAGCTTATGAAAACAATGAGTAAGCAAAACGGATATACTTTTCTATCATTAATGTACCTTAATGTACTTAGAAAAGTATTCTCCCATGGAAAGAATGGATGTGGATGAAATAACTAGAGCACCTCTAAATGTGCTCTACGCCAAAGAAACTATACCACCTCTAAATGTTGATGAGATAAACAAATCAATTAACAACCTTAATCCTGAACTCATTGCAAGCTGTTTGAAGAACCGAATAAAAACATATGCATTGAAAAATACAAGTGAGGAGTTGTTATTACCAGAAGAGTTCTTCAATGTCCTCTCCTCCACCACCATCATCTCATTAATGGAGGAAAATCGTGTAGAGCTCACTGCCTACAAGATTAACTTAAATCTACTTGCTGAGTATATAAAGCAAGTAGATGATAAAGAATTGAGGCAAACATTTTCTCATCAATTTAAAATGTCAATATTAACTTCAGATAAAGATATGAAGAATGTTCTTCTGAACCACTCTGAACAGATTATCAAGAAAATGTCAGAGTTTCAGGAAAGAGATAGTAGTTGGGCTCTCACCAAAATCATACATCTTGAAGTTAATATTAATAAATATTGCCTTTGAAAGGAGGAAGTTTTATAGAACTACCACATTGCCTGAAGACGAAGGTAGCCATCATTAATGTGCGTAATACTGATGATTATTGCTTCAAATAATTGCTGCGCTGAAATCAGGTGTAAGCAATGCTAATCGTTGCTCATCCTACAACATCCAAGACATTAGAAATTCGCGAATAAATATAAGCGAAAAGAATTTGATACTTGATTTTTCAAATTTGGTATTTCCACTGGAGTTGAAATATATAAACAAATTTGAAGAAATGAATACAAACATCAGTATCAATGTCTTCGGTTATGATAAGGATGCTGGTGGTATTATAGGTCCACTATACCTTACTAGTGGCGGAAAACCTTTCCACATAAGTCTTCTGCTGCTGGAGGAAGAAAACAAAACCTATTTTGTGTATATAAAAAATTTATCAAGGTAAATATAATTAATTAAAAAAAAAAAAGTGTTATCATATTTTATTTATTACTATATACATACTTCATCTTCTTTTTCGACTTGTCACTCAGAAACTAATAAGCCATACCAGAAGACTCTTTTTCTGTGACACCTGCTTGGCCTACACACAGGACGAGAGGAGAAATGAAGAACACAAGAAGGAATGCGGGAAGGTTGTCACGATTCTACCGGATGAAGATAAGTCAATTTTAGAATTTAAGAATTGTAAGCGTACATTAGATGTCCCTTTTGTAGTTTACGGCGATTTCGAATGCTGTTTAATCCCAATTGACTCTATAGTTAGTGAAAATACAAAAAGGTTTAAACACCACAATCCCAAAGCGTTTTCATATTATATTAAATCTTGATATGACCCCACGCTAGATAAGTTTGTTTTGAAAACAGGTGAAGACGCAGGACTTCAATTTTTATTAGCTCTGTTCGAGGATTTAAAACAAATTTACACTAATTGTTTGAGTAGACTTTTTCCAATGAAAATCACTAGAGATGAACAAAATAACTTCAATGAAACTTCATTATGTCATATTTGTGAAGAACCATTAGGAAATGATCGAGTAAAAGGTCACTGTCATCTAAGTGGTCGGTATAGGGGTGCAGCTCATAACGCTTGCAATTTGAAATTGGAAATACAAAATTTTATCCCAGTTTTTTTTCATAATATTTCACGCTATGATGCGCATCAGTTTGTTAGGGAATTATCAAAAATTGAGGGAAATATAAAAGTTTTACCTCTTAATGAAGAATTGTATATTTCTTTTTCGCAATATATAGAAATAGAAAATAAAAAATTTTGATTTAGAGGTAAGATTTTTAGATTCATTCAGGTTTATGGCATCAAGCTTAGATAAATTAGCAAATAATTTATCTCCAGATAGTTTATGTACAACCCAAAAAATTGTTCTCCAATGATTCTCATTTTGATTTAGCCCGACGAAAGGGTGTTTTTCCTTATGAATATGTAGACACAATTGAACATCTACAAGAAGAGGAATTACCACCTCGCGAGAAATTTTTTAATAATCTCACTAATCTAGAATGTAGTATAGATGATGTAGTACAGATGACATGCACAAAGTGTTTGGAGAGTGTTTGAGTGCAGAACATTATGTGACTACAAGGAGTTATATTTAAAGACAGATGTACTTCTCTTGTCTGATAAATTTCAAAACTTTCGTACCATATGCAAAACTGTACATAAACTTGATCCAGCACACTATTATACTGCACCAGGATTATCGTGGGATGCTATGCTTAACTCAACGAAAATAAAACTTAAGCTGTTAACAGACCTCAATATGTATATGTTTGTGCAATCGGGTATTCGTGGTGGTTTGGTACAATGTTCCAAACGTTATGCCAAAGCCAACAACAAGTATATGAGAGATTTTGATGTTAGCAAACCATCTGAGTTTTTAATGCATTTAGATGCTAACAATCTTTATGGTTGGGCTATGTCTCAATACCTACCATATGATGGCTTTGAGTGGCTTAGTGAAGGGGAAATAGAAGCTTTCCAATTACAAAATATTAGCCCAAACTCTGAAATAGGTCACATATTAGAAGTTGATCTCGAATATTCTGCTTCAATACATGAAGCGCACAACGATTTACCCTTCGCTCCACGGCATAGGAGTATAGGAATATCGATGTATAAAAAACTTGTTGCAGATCTCGATAACAAAGAAAAATATAATATCCATTATCGTGTTCTGCAACAATGCTTAGAAAATGGGTTAGTTTTGAAAAAAGTACATAGGGTTTTACGATTTAAACAATCTCCATGGCTTAAAAGTTACATTGATTTAAATACCCAACATCGAACAGTAGCGAGAAATGCATTTGAGAAAGATTTCTATAAATTGCTAAATAACGCAGTTGATAAGAGAAAGGATATAAAATTGGTAACATCGTGGGAAACCACAAATAGAAATAAATTGGGAGCGCAGGCACTTATTGCAAAAACTAATTTCCATTGTGCCCAATTTTCAGAAGATATGTATGCCATTCAGATGAAGCGTTTGCGTACATGTTATAATAAACCAATGTATGTAGGCTTCGCTATATTAGAGTTATCAAAATTTTAGATGTATTACTTTCATTATAGATATATGAAACCAAAATTTAGAGAAAATTTGAGCTTAAATTATATGGATACAGACTCATTTATATATTCAATTAAAACAGATGATTTTTTCAAAGATGTTCAAAATGATATACAATTAGCATTTGACATTTCAGAAATACCAGATGAATTAGCAGAAATATACGATATCAGTAAATGTAATAGGAAGGTTCTGGGTATGATGAAGGATGAGAATAACGGAAAAATTATGACCGAATTTATAGGCCTTCGCTCGAAGAGTATTCTCTAAGTGTAGAAGGAATGGGGTGTATAAAGAAATCAAAGGGAATTAAAAAAATCGGCTTTAGATATAAGTGACTACAAAGAATGTTTATTGAATAAGAAAATTTTTTCTGATACTATGCAAAATTTTAGATCTAAGTCCCATAATTTATATACAGAAAAAATTTAAAAAAAATAACATTGAGTAGCTCTGATGATAAGAGAAAAATACGCCCTGATGGTGTAAATACTTATGCATGGGGTCACTTTCAAATAAGTGACAACAGCAATAATAATGAACATTTGTAATAAATATATATACATATATGTATAAAATTGAATGTATCTATACAGATTTTAAAATATATAACGAAAATGAATTACTTCAAAAACTATAGATTTTTTTCACTTAACTTCTTTTTATTACATTTTTTCTTTATCTGTTAATGGTTACAAAGATTGTCTTCTTTATAATAAGATTTTTTATGTTTCAATGTTAAATTTTAAGTCAAAAGCACATAATTTGTATACACAATTTGTAACAAATGTATCAATATATATAAAATTGAATGTATCTATGTATATTTTAAAATCTAACGAAAATAAATTACTTCAAAAACTATATTTTTTTTGAAGTGGAACTACTTTAGCGGCGTTGGGCAAAAATTTAGTATGAAATTTTCAGTGAAAAAATACAATATGTAACGTTTTGAGATTTCTGTATCTCATGAAACGCACTAAGTAGAGACTTGAAATTTTCACAGAATGTATATTTCTATTCCCATATCCCCAACAAATAATAAAATTTGCAAACGTAAACACATTGTTAAACACAACAACAACAACTACACACGCCAAAGAAACCAAAAGCAATACACAGACGGACAGATAGACAGAATGACAGACAGACCCATCGAGCTGATGAAGAATATATGTATTTACTCTATGTGGTTTCTCTTTTTCTCCTTCTGTGTGTTATGCCAGCCACACATTATGCGATCGATTGTACGATCAAGTTCAAAAGTTTTTGATTTTCCATGCAATCGTGCCATGATCCGTACCCGCACACGTTCTGAGTGTCAACAGGCTAAATGAAATTGTACAATCAGTCTTCAAACTTCTTGACAAACATATAATACTATTCAAGCAATAGCTTGACAATTTTTCTGTATGACCATCAAGAGAGCAAATATAAATTTTTCATTAAATGATTCTTTGCCATTAACTAACTTTCTTCACGAAAAATTTGGTCTTTACATAAATAATAATCCCAACAAATCAACAACAAAATCTGGAACTAAAATAGATGCAATTTTTTCACGTTATATCGAAAATATCGAATCACGGGCATATATCACATATTTAAGCTATAACCATTAATATCAGTAATATTAATTGAACCACCAACCAACGAACCAGTAAATATTGAATAAAATAAATCAAAACAGAATATTTTTGGTCTTCTTTATTATTAACTGAGTACTCACAAAGTATATTAAATATTATGTTGTAATTGTTTTGAGATAATCACTCTGCCTGTTTTTAAGAAGTTTCACTTCTATCACTTGTACGATGGCACACGTGAACTTTTTTTTTTTAATTTCATTTTTCTTTATTTAATTTTTTAGTAAATTTTTTTTTTTATTTTATTTAGTCAGCTAATCATCCCACAACGGTTCCTCATCACTATAGATGTTGAGGTCTACGACCAGATTTCTATTCGAATAATAGAATTCATTATTAGGGCCAATAATGTCTAAGTATAGATGACCATTGAGGTATTTTTGAGTGGCCAAAGATAAACCAATCATTCCATCCAACTCGACATTGACGAAGGAGTAAAACCCCGATGGGTAACTTTAATTCAGTTACCCAACCGTTCTCGGTGTGATACCTATTAAATCCTGGGAATACAACAAAGAAAGTGGTAATATAAAAATAAAAATTATATTATTTTTAAAACTTACCCAAAATTTTGCACGTTTTGTACAGTTCCAAGTCAGAAAGCTGTAGCTTCGCTGTCAGCTTTGTAGCACAGCCTTCGCTGTCAGCTTTCTGAACTTGGTAATTAATTCACTCATGTTCATACTCATTCTTTTCTTCGTTTTATTTCAACTGAATTGAATGTACAAAATATTCTTACTTTTATACTAAAAAAAAATCTCGACACATACACACCCATACTCACGCACAATTATTGAAGTGAAACTTCTTTAGCGAGGTGTAAGTCCAAAAAAAGCGTTACAGTAATCAAAATGAATGTTTATGCATGAGTAAGAGAGAAATAAAAAATGCTTTGCTGATGTGTATTTACTTTACGAAGAGCGTACGAACAAGTGACGGAATAACCGACCACCAGCCGATGATGCTTTTCTGTCTCTTCGTGTGTGTCGTAGTTGTTGTTGTTGCAAGTGAACATACAACAGAGCTCTCTTTCTCAATTTGCGTTTGTTTTGATGAGAAGTGCGCGGGTCGTTGCTGTTGTTTTGGTTTTGTACACAACTTATGAACAATAACACACCCACAGTTACTACAGTTACATTTCCGCTCTTCTCTTCAATCGTATGTGCTCATGGAGTGAGCGAATTTCAATTATGCTTTTCATTTGTGTGTGCCCTACACAACGCCGATCTCGCATATTAATTTGTGTGCATGTCGCTGAGACTTTGACCCAATTATTTAAATTATTAATTATAATAAGCGTTCCAAACTTAAATTGATTCTTTAATAATGAAATAAATGAATTATATTATACACAACTCTAGTAATTATTTATTTCTAACATTTTGTGCAGCAGTTTCACTTCAATAGTGTGCTTATATAGGTGAGGCACATTGCATTTTTTTTTTCATTCTCCTTCTTTCTAATAACAAACATTTCATATAGATGTCTAAGAGCGGTTCGATTGGTGTAGGTTGAATTATTTGAAATAATTTTAATGCGGCATGGCAAACACAAAATTTATACTTTGCTTTAATTTTTAAATCCAAAACATTATAAATGTATTACATAGTTAATGTATTAAACGTGTACTTTAGACAAAGGTTGAATGCTTACTAAAAATTTTAGACATAAGTGTCCGCAATTATATGTATTAAAGTATTGTTCTCGTTTATAGTTGTATTTTATATTTTTCCCCAGATAACGAACGACCTCTTTTAACGGTTGTAAATTCCCGAAACTATCGAAATAATTAATATCGTCATTATTTTTTGAGTAAGCTACCCAATGCGTACCGGGTCCAGTGGGAGAATCTAAATTAATAATACCACATTCCCTTGACCTTGATCTTTTTGGTAAAAAATTGGGCATGAAGACACCTCTAAAATACGGAATATGTTTTTTCCCGAATTCCATAATGTCAACAATTGTTAGAGCTCTATTGGGTAGCTGACTTAAAAGTTTTTTATTGAGTTAGTTGAAGTCGTAATCTTAAAACCTTTTCTATACGGTTTCAAGTACATAATGGCAATCGCTTCCAAATTGCGATTGTGTTGTTTATTTTCTTCAAGTTGTTCTCTCGCAGCTTTAACACTATTTATTGTTTTTTAAATTGCTGAACCGCCTGCTCCCAGGCTTCTAAGTGCTCCGAGGGCTGATATAATAGGTATTAAAGGCAAAAAACCACCAACTTTTGGAACGCTTATCACTCGTGGTATTTTAATATCTTTCATCCGACGAATTGTTTTAAGAGCAATTTTAATGGCATCATCAATAACTAAAGGCTTTTTCTTTTTCAGAATTTTACCAACCATTTTTATTGCGTTTGCAAATCCACACTTCTTTGGCTTCTTTGACTTTTTCGTTGTATTCTTCTTCTTCTTGTTTCTTATCGCTGGTTTGCGTTTAAGTCCCATACCAAAAGTTGTTTTTGCTTTCAAAGCATTAGTCACGAAATATGCTGCAGCTTTCTCACTCAAACTACTATCGGTAGCTTTGACACGCGACCACGCTTTATCAGCTAAAATTGAATCGGCTGTGACGTTTACTGAACTCTTTGTTTTGAGAATATGCAATGTCATGTTCTCTACAAGCTGCGTCTAGTGGATTTATCCCCTGATCGCCCCGCTTTAATCGAGTTTTGAGTTTGGTTCCTGATCCACAAAATTGATAGCCAAGCAAATGTAATTCAATGGGAAGTGAATTAATTAATTTATTAACAATACTACCTCCTCGATAAACATTCGATTTGTGATTAAATGAATTATAAAAATGGATGGGCATTTTATAGATAATTACTCATTGATTGACATCTGAGGAGTGAACAACATATTGAACGTTAACCTGTTTTAATATGCGCTTAATCAAACAAAAACCAAATAAAAAAGTTAGAAATATTGATTTATCGAGTGCTGCAAATCAACAAATCAGACATAGCAGTTTGTTGCCTAACTCAATTAGAGCCTTAATTGTGGGGCCCTCTAATTGTGGAAAAACTAATGTCATGATAAGTTTGATTGAGCGTCCGAACGGTTTAAAATTTGAGAATGTTTACTTGTACGCAAAATCGCTATATCAAACGAAATATGAATATTTAAAAAGGCTTTTAAAACCAATTAAAGAAATGGGCTATTTCACTTTTTCTGAAAATGAAGCAGTCATACAACCTGATCAAGAGAAAAATAATTCAATAATCATATTTGATGATGTTGCATGCGAGAAACAGAATAATATTCGAACATATTTCTGTATGGGACGTCACAAAAACATAGATTCCTTCTACGCGTATCCCGAAACATCTTGTACGTGATAATGCTAATCTGATTATAATGTTTAAACAAGATGAACTAAATATGAAGCATATTTATAATGATCATGTTCGTGCTGATATGAATTTCAAAACATTCAGCAATATTTGTCAACTTTGTTGGAAAGATAACTATGAATTTTTGGTTATAAGTAAAGAGGGTTTTCATACTTTTATAATCATTTAAGATAAATTTTTCTTATAAATGTTATAGTCTATTGTAGATAGCTGAAATGTGTAAACAGCATTGTGCCCTTATAACTGCTCTGATAAACTGTTCTGTATAACTGATCTGTATAACTGCTCAGATAAACTGGTCTGTATAACTGCTCTGTACCAACAACAACTGATCTATATAACTGGGCTGTTTCGACACCTATTACGACATAATGAAGAAAAATATTCTAAAAGAATTAATAAAGACAAGAAGAGCTCTTCGAAAAAAGTTTCAAAGCATTAAACTGGGGAAAGCTGAAAATGTTCACAACCTCGAGGAGACATTTAAACCGATAACTCAACCCCTTAAGGAAATTATTAATGAAAATAAAAGAAAATCAAAACACTTATTTAAAGTTGAGATGGAAGAAGAGAGAGATCACATTAACTCCTCGAATACATTTAATTTGAATGAAAATTATACCACTAATGATGAAGATGCTGATGATAATCCAACTTCATCTGATCAATTTTTCTCACAACCATCTAAAATTGGAGAAGACGATCATGTTGATGATGTTAAATTTTTTCCTCGATCTGATGCAGAGAATGATGAATCTCTTAATATTTCTTTTAATTTGAGTGAGTTGGAGAAAAAGGGAGAGCTAGATGAAGCATATGGCCCATATAAGGACTCTAAGCGTAATTTAAAATTGGGGAATAGAATGATTTATATAAATTCAAAGAATGTCTGATGGTCAAAGTTGGAGACTTACACCAGGTTTACGTTCACTAGTTTTCAAAAAAAATCCCAAGAATTATGATGAGTCAGACTTGGCTCATTACAAACATATCTTGTCAGAGTCAAACGCACACAGAAGAAAACATTCCAAATCTGGTCAGCTTAAAGGAAATCGATCAAAAAAATATCGAGAAATTATCAAACAACTCCTTTTAAATCCAAAACAACTCCTTCCAATGCCTACGCCAAAAGCAATTTCAACAACACATTCTGGAGAATATACTACCATTCATGAGGGCTCCGGTCTTATGCAGCTCAATATGAAAAAATCGAATTACATATATTGGGATGATCCTAATGAGATTGTTGAAAGATTGAGGCTTTTAGTCGCATCACAAACAGCTGGTCACAATAATCATAACAATGAAATTGTCTCCATTATTGAAGAATTGAGAGAAGCGAAAATAATTTATTGAATTAAATGTATATAATACATGTTATATCGATCGATACAGTTTTGAAATGTCAGTTGATAAATTTGGACATCATTCGCGACTGACTAGAGGAGGAGATATTCAAAAATTTAAAAAAACTCTACCTGATATTGTAGTTGATGCGGAAAGGAACTTGAGTTTTTCCAACAAACGACTCAAAGATATAGCTGATCCATTGGAGAATAATGATGCTGTTAATAAGAGGTTTATTAGCAAAGAATTGGAAAATATAAGTGTTCAACTACAAATTTTTGTCAACAATAAAATATATGATCTTAATAAGCTATTTGAAACGAATCAAGCTAATCTTATTAGCAAACTTAAAAATTTTGAAGAGAATACCCTACAACTTGATGATGATCAAAACTTTAATGTGCATGATAAACGTATTAAAAATGTTGCTACACCGATTAATGAAAATGATGTTGTCAACAAAGGATTCTTAAGGAAACAGGTCCTCATCACAGAACAAGAGACTCCAAGATACTGCTAGAAAACAGATTATCTGAACACATCATTAAATTGGAGAAAAGCATAGAAGAATGAAAAGAATACGTCAATGAGAAATTAGCAGAGATTAACAAAATATGAGTAAACGAATATTGGGGGATGAGCTGCATTCACAAGCACGAAAAAACTATGATAACAACAAAGAGCGTTCCATCGGTCATCTATTTGGATTCCAAGAGAGAGTACTCAAAAAAAAAATATCGTCATATCTCGGATCTGTCTGTTAATATTCTTAAAGTAAACACCATTCGTTTGGAATGTAATATCATTTGTGGTTCATATTTTAATAAAGCCCAGGCACATACTTTACATGAGTTTGGTATCAATGTTTCACCTAGCTATAAAATGGATGAGATTCCTCACAACCACACCTTTTTACCCTTGAATACGAGAGAGATAAGTACTCTTACGGTGCGATTAACTGATTATAACGGAGATTTAGTAAATGTGCGTGGCGAAGAGGTTACATTTGAGACCACGACTATGATTATTTACAATATAAAAGCACATGGAAGAGCAACTAATTTAAATACTTCAACGAATACATTGGAAGAGTGTGGACAGAGATCTATGCTAAAGCGAAATTTTACATTGGAAAATAAATTATTTTTAAAATCTTTGGGTTTCAAATTGGTTAGATAATCATCAAAATGAGTGATATACTTAATGTTCAAGAAAAGCCCTATTCGGATGACAGTATAATAAAAAAAGAGTATCATAGTTACTCGCCCTATTTACAATCCTTTAATCCTTATGATGAAGTGCGAATAACAATTCAAAATCAAGATGCCACATGAGAGTTTTCTCAACATTGAAGGAGCGATTACTTTAGCTAATGAAACCATAACTGATCAAGGTACACTCAAAAATAATTGTATGGCATTCCTGTTTGATAAGATTCGTTATGAAATAAATGGAGTTGAAAAAGATCGAACGCGGGAGGTGGGTAGTACCACATCATTAAAAAATTATGTTTCTTTAAACAATTTTGAGAGTGAAATGCTCGAAAATGCCGGATGGTTCAATGGATCGACTAAAGATGCAGGCAGAAAAGGTTTCTTTAATTTCTCTGTGCCACTCAAAAATTAACTTGGTTTTGCTGAGGATTTTAACAAGATCATTCTAAATAGTAAACATGAGTTAATACTACTCATCTCTAAAACTTTGGATAACTCATTTGTGTACACTAAAGGAGAATCAAATTTTGCGATGCAGGTCAACAATATCACATGGAAAATACCGCATATAACCCTCAATGATGAATCAAAGTTAAAAATGTATAATATCGTTAAAAATGGAGACTCACTACCAATTGGATTTCGTAGCTGGGATTGCTATATGAATCCATCGTTTGTTAATGGTACCACTCATGTCTGGAGTATTAAATTGGCTGCTAATAGAGAGCGACCTCGTTTCGCAATCATAGGAGTACAGTCCCTTGAATGGGTTAGTTCGTCGCATAATTTGAAAATTTTATTCACTCACACACACAACAAAAAGAAGAAAAATGGAAATAGGAATTCTGAAAGATATTGTTGCTCATATAATTAAATTTATTGAACGGCACAATTTTCCCTGAAGATATTGTATTCATGGAAAAATCAAAGGAATATTTTCAATACTGTTGGAATTATGTACTTAATCGAAATGAAGGAGAACAACAACAAAAAGATAAGAAGTTTGATATAGAAAACTTGAATTCGTGTACTCGCTGTTCATTAACCACACCATTAACAACAGATACATGTGATACATGTTTTTGTTATTACTATAAGACCCGAATAGAGAAAGTTCAAAAGATTATAAAACAATACTATAAGATGAGAGATAGAATGTCTCATCTATCGAAACAATAAAAAAGGAGGCTTCTATCTCATTAAAAGGATTAGAAAAAATTCAAATATTTATGACCTCTCAATTGAATATATTTCTACTGATATTTCGACAGCATCATTAGTTTAAATATTATTTGGTTATACAATATATTTGTATGTATTAAGGAGAAAAACAAAAACAATGTAATATTATTATACATATTCTTACTCACTTTCTTGAAATAAAGATGTAAGAATTGAAAAAAAAAAAAATAAAAATAAGTATAAATAAAAGAAAAAAAAAGCACAAAATCTTGATATATTAATATTTATTTCGATTAGAGCCCAATAGTTAATTATACTATCTAATAATTTAAATTTCAAAAAATATTATCATCTTCATTATTATTATAAAAACTTGATATTATATCATCTTTCAAATTTTTGGGTGTTCCCAAGGTTGGCTCATCAGCGTCATCGAATACACTTGAATCGAACATATCATTCGACCAATCTAAGTTTATTTCTCCTTCATTTTGAAGCGAAACAAAATCCGTTGGTTGAGTAAAGATGTTGGTAGAAGTTTCATCTCCTACCAAGAGATATCTCCAATGCGGGAATATCTCTCCGGTCACATCATCATACAATCCAAGCTGATTCTGAGGAAAGCCATCATAATCATTATAAGAGTGACCTTCATCATTTTCCATAACGTTTGCCGAATTCAACAATGTTGATGCTGCTGCTGGTGCTGCTGCACTTAATGTTGATGGACCGTTCATGATTTAGTTTTTCTTTTGTTTTTTTGGTTTTAGTCACTTTGATTTGACTTTCGATCACTTGAAGAAACACTTTACAATTGAAAAACAGCTTCAATTTCCACTCACAATTGTATGTTCGCATATATTGCGCTGACAGTTAAATCCACTCAAAGAATGGAATATACATTCTGATAGGATTGCTTTGAATTAGCATGCGAGATTTAAATAAACAAATAGAGAACCACATAAGACATAAACCGAAATCATAACGCTTATGTCAACACACATTCCAATCGCGTTCGAATATGCTGCGCTTCAAGTTTAGTCCACTCAAAGAATGGACTATATATTCTGATAGGAAGGTATAGAATTCATCTAGTGGTCAACGGTGGAAGTTCGAAACGCCATCTTGCGGCCATAAGGTAGGCACCAATAATCATACAAACCCTCACGATCACCACAACACCACATGACCCGAAATAGAACACACCATGTTACCAGAAAACTGATCAAATGCTACACTCCCCTCACACACATGACCGATTTTTAATGAATACATGACCGCTTTTTAATGAGCACATGACCGCCCACAGCAATGACTTTTGGAGATCACATCATTTTGATGTCGAACATGCATGCCTTTTGGAGATCACATCATTTTGATGCCGAACATACACTCTCCTACTACTCTGATCAGACCTATCATTTCCTATGCATGTCCAATATGGTTCAACATATCACCATCTTACATGGAAAAATTTAGAGTTTTTGAAAGAAAATGCTTAAGAACACCAGGAATATCACGAAATTATTGAAAGCCGATTCGACAAAAATATATCAAACAGAGACAAACTCAGCTTACAAAGGCGCAAAGCTTTGGTAGTATATTATTTCAAATAAATAAACCATTAATAAAAAACAAAAAAAAAAACAGTTGTGAATGTTATGCAGTCCAAAAGCAACGACATTATTAAATGCAGAGATACTTAAAATTTTGAATGTCATTGAAACGCACAGATCAGCACCTGAAATTATTTTCAATGAAATTTTTAAAGAGTGTGTGGAAGTAGCACATGAAGCTTCCTTCGATGTGTATATGCCCAGAGTTGCAGAAAAGCAACAAAATACGACGAACCCTCCTTTTACAATGTTAAAGGAATACTTCCGGCATGCAATTTTTCTGCCTTATCTAGACTCGCTGATATCTGCAATCAAGCAAAGATTTTCACAGGAAAATAATGCAACATTTAATTTAACTGCCTTGCATCCAGCATATGTCCAACGCTTTGGCTTGGAAGATTTCAAATCTCAAATTTGTAATGCAATTAGTTTTTATGATCTTGGAGGTATCGAAAACGAGCTAGATCTTTGGTATAAAGACTGGAGTAAAAAAGAGTTAGCAGATTTAATTTTTGCTTACGCAAATGCAGATTTTTATCCAATAGTTCAAGAAGCAATTGGCATTTTGCTTGCGCTACCATGCTCTACGGCATCGGTAGAGAGATCCTTCAGTACCCTAAGAAGAGTAAAAACATGACTAAGGACTACGATGAGCCAAGATCGTCTAAATGGTGAATAAAATATAAAAACATGTTAATTGCTAACTTAATACCTCTATTTTTTTGGAGAAAAATTTATCTAAAACCCACCTAAGTGGTTTTGAAACTTAACACTAAAACTTAAAACTTAAATTTAATGATGTCTAATAATATCATTGATATGTGTATAAGTAGAGTATCTACATCTATCATTCAACTATGAAATATAAAAGGAAATTGTACAAAAAAAAAAAAAAAAAAATGTTGCGCCCAATATATAAATATTATATTGTATGTGTTATTATTGATATAACGAAGATTTTGCATTTATTTTATACTTGCATATTGTTACAAAAATGATCGATAACTATCGATCATTTCCAAGACACCTTGGCAGCACTTTAATAAATGCAGGTAGCCCTGGTGTGGAACAGCTGAATTAGGAGAAAAGAAGAAACAATAAAAAATTAAAAGTCAATATCATTAAGAAACAGAAAACGAAAAGCAGGATTTGCTTAACTGGACTAAGGAAAAACCTCCATATGGATATTTGGACGAGAACAAAGATAGAAGTTTTGGGTATTTTGCATTGCCTGTTGCTGTTGGATTACCACGTCGAGCTGCAAGTCGCCGTTGGATCACCACGTCGCCAATTGCCTCCATCAGATCGCTGCATAGACCGCATCACCCTCACACCACACCAATTGGTATCTGCTCGCCAACTGACAGCAGATTTCTAGTTTGTGCAATTTTAAAACTGTCAGACAAATTGGAAATTTGTAACAATATGTATTTATCAACAATATTCCTTCAAGACAATAAAAGAAAATAAGTAAAAACCAGAAAGAAGGCTATCATTGGCTATGCCAAAGATATAATACTCTACACGCTCTTCCGGGTTGCATCCAGCCTTCCTTTCTTAGCATCACTATATTCTCTCTGTTACAGTTTGAGTATCAACAAAGAACACATTTTGAGTATCAACAAAGAACACAGTTTGAGTTGCATTGTATTTTTATTGTACTTATACTCTTTATATAATGTGAGTTTGTATGGGAGGTACCCCTGCTGGTTACCCTAGGATCATAAAATTTATACGGCTGATGGATATGGAACAGAAACTTTTTCTCAAAGATTTCACTCAGAATTTTGGTTTTTTGTTCTCTGGTACTATGAATTCGATCATTATAACAAAAGCTTGGGACGAATAGTTTTTTGTTCTTAATTATTTTTCTTATTTTCCAGAATGATTTAGAGTTTGTGTCAAGGCGGGAAAGTTTATTGTTCCAGTTATTGTTATTAAATTCTATCAATTGTACTTTAATTTGACGATTTAGAAAATTTAATGTGGCTTTTCATAATGGATGCCTATTTCTTATCCAGAGTCATCGCGTAATGTTAAGTATTTTTATAAGCTCTACAATTTTGTCAGGGGTTTTGGTGTTAAATGGGAGGGTGATATAGGATTTGGGTACGGCTTGGTCGATTGCACCGCAGTCGCTAGTTGTCATGAAGTCAATAATGTAGTCAATTTCGTTACTGGAGTGTAGTGAATTTTCGTTAAAGGTTGATATTATTCGGAAGCGTTGGTATAGGATATGTCTGAACATCTCCCAATATGCTTTTGAATATAGTAGGGTCTGCATGTTTGAACTGGTTAAGGTCGATTTCACTTTACTGATAATTGGTAAATGGTCTGATGAAAGATCGTTTTGAGCTAGCGGTTCAGTGAGAAGGGGAGGGAACTAGCTAGAAATAGGTCAAGTGTAGACGGATTAGCCTTGTAGTTTGATGGAACGTAAGTGGGGTCCCTTGAGTGTATGATACTAAATTTAACTTGCATAGCAAGTTCGTAATCAGCAATTAGCTCTGAGGCAATTCCACAGGCGATTTCTACAGTTGAAATCACCACCTAGTATGTAGCTACCATTAATTTGATGCATCTTAAGCAAGTCAGCCTTGAACATGTCCTTTTTATGTTTAGTACCGTTTGAGTAAGAGCATGAATTTGATAGGCACCTTGCTGAAGAGAAAGTAAACAGAGAAAATTTTTAAGGAGTTTCCTCTATTTATTTCCAGCTGAATGCCAACGTTTTCAATTAGATGAGTATTCAAACCTACAATTTGTTTATGTTTAATCTCGCTTTTTACAATTATTGCTACTCTACCCCCCATAGAACCAAAACTGTCGTTCCTGTAAACAGAGTAGCCTGGGATAAGGAAACTGTCGTGAACGGTTAGCCACGTTTCGCTTAGAAGGCAGATATGGACATGATTAGAATTTAAAAAGTGTAAAAGTTCACTTCTTTTACCTTTTACGGCACGCGCATTCCATGCCATGTTGTTAAGACAATTACTTAAATTAATATTTAGTATATACGTACTTTACAGCTAACTGAGTTATTATATTAAACTGCACTGTGAGTTGGTTTGTTGGTTTGGTTTTAAACTCCCAGCGTACTTTTGTGTTGTTTATACAGGAGTGATGTTTACTCAGGTCTTGCAGCGTTATTGCGCCGGTTTTGAAACAAACAACGTACAACAGCAAGTTATAACCAGCCCGTGTAGTTTTTTCGATAGTCTTTACATCGATGCAATTTAGGCCGCGGCTAGTCAGTATATCTTTTATAGTGTCGTTGCTTTCTTTTTCCAATCCAGAGAGTATAGCTTTATAAGGCTTTGTTTGCCTAGTATCGTGGCAAAGTTGGCTTTACTGGTCTAGACTGCTCCTCAGCAGGGTCCTTACTGTCATCATCGATAGTTTGGAGAGGGCGAAAATAATTGTTATAAACGCGGTATTTTTAGTCTGTCTGAAGCGCCAGATGCGCCAGACTTTATGTTTACAGATGATTATGCGGTAGTTTTGAAAAAAAAAAAAAATTATTAATTCGATGTATGTAGCTTGTTTGGCTTTCCAATTGAAAAAATCGATTTGAAAACTAGCGGGAGTGATGTGAAACAACGATAATAGAGACACCGTTTCTATGACAACCTCACTCTACGAAAGCTCGAGTCGAACTGTAATCCTAGGATCATGAAATTTACATGGTTGATGGATATAATCAGAAATTTATAGTATCCAAATTTCAGTTCGATACGTCAAAAAACAAAAAACTTCTTCTAATAAGAGCTTTAATTTAAAGGGGTTTGTATGGGAGGTTGTAGCTGAGAACTCTAGTTCTTGTGAGAGTTCTGCCAGAACTCGAAATTCTGGCATGGCCAACCTAAATAGTGTTGGTAAAATTAGGTCTCTTTTATCTGATATTCGATAGTCTTGTTCTTTCTTTTTGTTGCGCGGCAATAAACAGCTGATGATTGTAATTTTTTTTGTAATTATTAACAAAATACGGAGCAGGAATGAAAAAGGAAAATGCCAGAACTATGTGCATACACTGCAAAATGTTCTAAATCATGTATTTTTCACAAAATTTCAATTTTTATAACGCACAATTGCTCAGATGCTCGCAACTCAGAACTCGGTGTCAAAAAACGGCTTCGCACAATCAGAAATCGCTGTCTGAACACACTATAAATGTATATTGAGGGCTGCCAACTTTGTGAATTTATGATGAATTGGCAAGTGTGCCCTGTCGTATGCATTATTTATTGTTTGTTTACATTTGTGAATACGAAATACACTGAATAGACAATTTGCACAGTTACACAGTCAATAAATAAGGCGTTCACGCAATTGTGTATGAAATACACGTTGCTATTTCTTTGCAGGTTGAGTGAAGACCCTAATCAAATTTTGTTATTCGATGAAGGCTAATTTACATTAAATAACCTTAAAATGAAAAAGCATAACGTTGTTGATACGCTTCGTTAATTACAAAGATACATAAAGATGATAGATAGAAAATAAGAAAGATACAACAAAAATATTCCTATTTAACATAATCATCATCAGCAACATCATCATCAGTAGCATCATCATCATGAGTGCCTTTTCACAGAGCGAAGGGTAATATCACATTGTTGTAATGTTTGTAACGTCTTAAATAGACAGATGTTGGAGAATTTCTATGAATTTTTGTCGATTTATTCTTCAGTTTTGCAGCTATGCAAATTTGCTTTTTGTTGAATGAAGTAAGAAATTTTACACAGAAGGTTGCCATGTGTTGTACTTCATAGCATACAAATCTTAAGATAAAGATTTACAATATACAATAGAGGGTTTCACGCAACGTGGCAAACTTGGCAAAGTTGGTAAATTATGCAAACAGGCAAACAAAGTGACCGTTACTCCATACAAAAAAAAAACTTGCGCAATTTGCCAAGACTGCCTGACAATTTAGTTGGGCAAACTGGGCAAAATGAGTGCTGCCAACTTTGTGAATTTATTATGAGTTGGCAAGTCTGCACAAAGTGAAATGTTTCACCAATTTAATTTAAATAACAATTGATTTACAACAAATAGAAGCACGTATTATATATCTTTTATTGTAATTTTTGTACTTATTTCAATAATTTTTTTTTCCACTTTTTCCCTCATTTTTAATTGTTAATTTAAATTCAATTGGCACTTTGTTTTCGACAACAACTGATTTGCCAAGTACAAACACAATTGGTCGTTTACGCAATTCATTTGCCTATTTGCTATTTTAATCGACTTGCCACTATGCGTGAATCCCACTTATATAACTAGAAATACATCTAAAAATGTATTCACTTGTATCAATATATCATAAAGCTATCCTATGGTATTGTGTTGTAACTATTATATTTGTTAAGGCATCTTTTTATGGTAAGTTATTGATTGCCTTTATAGCAGAATTAGAAGGTATGACAAATATGATATAAGCCTGGCATACACTGGATCAAATATAGATAAATTTCTGTCTATTCTTATCTATTCTGTTTCAAAGAATCTGCCCCCCAAGTGAATAGAGATAAGCTGCATCGGAATCATTAGAGCTTAAATAATTCAATTTATATAGCTACTATAGCTTCGAAGAATCAGATACTCTGATACTTATAAAAGGAGATAATCCAATTAATTTCTCCTCTTTACAATATTGGGCATTAGATGGTTTCTTTTTTTAAATTTTAAAATTTTTAAATTTCTATTAACTGATAGCATACTTTTTCCCATATGTAGGGTAGTTGGTGTTATTGCTATAGTGTAGAAAGTTGCATCATTTCGACAATATCATCATCATCAGACTGTCTCCAGCTCAATGTTGACTACGCGAATAGCGCCATATAACGTTGCAGACTATTAAATATTGGAAATGAACTGCAGCCAAAAAATAATTTGCATTCAGAATCTGATAAAAAGAATAAGGAAATAATGAAATAGTTTGTAGGAAAGATTAAATACCCTTCATGCAAGTACTTAGTACAATTCAATTGGATGAAAAAGAGGGTTTGTCAACAAAATATTTGCAGAACGAAAAACGTTTATTCATTGGTATTATATGAGTCTTCATTTACATTTCTTTGGACTTTTCTATGACATCATTAATGAATAATCTATTCTGGTATTGTATAGTTATATAAATCCAGTCCAATGTTGCAAGACAACGAGGTTTGACTTGGCAAAACATGTCAACTATTTCTTCAGTTGATATTCCGATTTTATTGTGAACGTTGCCAAACGCTTACCCGTTGAATTTGGGCTCAGACATATCTTTTCAGCAGAGAAAAAGTCCGTCCAGCTGTTGCCAAAGTGACAGGAATCGTCGAAAACAATTGGAACAATATTGCAACGTTTGGAAAGAAATTATTGATTTTCTTCGATTTCATGATCTGCACTACCTCAAGTGCAGTCTGGGCTCTCTTCAACTCTGTGCTCTTGCAACTCTTGTGCTCTTGTGATTTCTTGTTTCAGCTCGGTTTTACTGCAATCGTTGGAATCGTTTTCATACATTTTCGCAGCTTCAACGATTTTTTCGACTATGTGCTTGGTATGAAGTGCTGGAAATGAGCCATCCAGAGCCAGAATGTCCAGGAATTTCACTTTTAGTTTTGCGGTCTCTATCATTCTTAAACTTTTCTAATGCCACAATGATGTAAGAAAGCAATTCAGCAAATGTGTACACACATTCTTGTTTTTCGACCCAACGTTTAGAGCAAACAGTTTCCATTCGAGTTTTCTTTGACTCCGTAGCTTCATTCGGGATTTCGTCTTGCAAAAGTTGCATTCTTTTTGAAGACTGTAAAAAAATTAATCACTGAAGAAACTGTTCCAAGCATGTTTCGGATATCTTGAACTTTGCATAATTTTGAAACACATTTATTTAATGAGTGATGGAAACAATGCCAAGGGTTGATTTTCACATATGAATCCTTGGATCCTTGTTGCCAGAAAAGTTAGACCCTCTGTCTTATCACATGTAAGTAAATATATAAGATAATATTTTTACTTTTTTTGCACATAGATTTCCCTTTGCCAAACGCTGAACATTTGCTAGAATCAGCCGAATCGGACCACTAGGTGGGATACCTCCCATACAAACCACCTTTTAAATTAATCTTCTTAATAGAAAAAGTTTTTGAAGTCAAACTTCTTTAGCGGCGTTGGGCAAAAATTAAGTATGAAATTTGTAGTGAAAAAATACAATATGTAACGTTTTGAGATTTCTGTATCTCATGAACCGCACTAAGTAGAGACTTGAAATTTTCACAGAATGTGTATTTCTATTCCCATATCCCCAACAAATAATAAAAATTTTTGGATAATCCACCAGAAAAGTCTTAATAAAGAGATTACATTTCCACAAAAACAACATGCAGTTTATGTGTATAAAAATGTTTATAACAGCAACCAGCATGTGTGTTGTGCAAAAACAAGCGAATGTACGAAGAAAAGAGAAAAAGAAACACACAGAAGCTCGCAGTTGATGTAATTTTTGTGCAAGAGGGAACAACAGACGGCAAACGTAAACACATTGTAAAACACAACAACAACAACTACACACGTCAAAAACCCAAAAGCAACATACAGAAGGACAGACAGACAGAATGACAGACAGACTCATCGAGCTGATGAAGAATATATGTATTTACTTTATGTGGTTTCTCTTTGTCTCCTTCTGTGTGTTATGCCAGCCACACATTATGCGATCGATTGTACGATCAAGATCAAACGTTTTTGATTTTCCATGCAATCGTGCCATGATCTGTCCCCGCACACGTTGTGAGTGTCAACAGGCAAAATGAAATTGTACATTCAAACTTCTTGACAAACTTATAATACTATTCAAGCAATAGTACGAGAACTTGACAATTTTTCTATATGACCATCAGAGAGCAAATATAAATTTTTCATCAAATGATTCTTTGCCATTAACTAACTTTCTTCACGAAAAATTTGGTCTTTACATAAATAATAATCCCAACAAATCAACAACAAAATCTGGAACTAAAATAGATGCAATTTTTTCACGTTATATCGAAAATATCGAATCACGGGCATATATCACATATTTTAGCTATAACCATTAATATCAGTAATATTAATTGAACCACCAACCAACGAACCAGTAAATAGTAGATAAAATAATTCAAAACAGAATATTTTTGGTCTTATTTATTATTAACTGAGTACTCACAAAGAATATTAAATATAAGGTTATAATTGTTTAGAGATGATCACTCTGCCTGCTTTTAAGAAGTTTCACTTCTATCACGTGTACGATGCCACACGTGCATTTTTTTTTTTTTACGTATCGAACTGAAATTTTGATACTATAAGTTTCTGATCCATATACATAAACCATGTAAATTTCATGATCACAGGGTTACCAGGAAGGGTACCTCCCATTCAAACCCATTTTAAATGACAAACTTATAATAAGTAAAAGTACAATAAAAATACAGTGCCACTCAAACTGTGCTTATATTTGATAGTCAAACTGTGTTTTTTGTTGATACCCAAACTGTAGCAGAGAGTATATAATGATACTAAGAGAGGAAGGTTGGATGCAAACCGGAGGAGCGTGAAGAGTGTTACATCTTTGGGTTTTACTACTCTTACATTTGTTAAGTTGTATTTAAAAAAAAAAACAAATAAGTATTTTGAAAATCTGAAATCATTTTGATTTTTCTTTTTTTTCTATACATTATGTTAAATCGCTTAAGTCGTTTCGATGAGGGGCAAACTAAAAAACAATTAAGTTGATGTGCAAAATCACAACAAATCCATGACCATTATTGCTTATTTCATTAAAATATTTGTATTAATTAAAGTCATTACTATTATTTACTTATTACCTGGTCATACTATGATGCCAGTTGATTCTATTCACAGTACTATAGAGTTTTTTATTCGAAACCGCACTATATGGGTTCCTAGTGAGTAGGCGACAGTGCTAGAAATTAAACTACCTGCGCTCTACCCTTTTTCAAAAAAAAAAAAAATATATATATATATATATTGCAATTAGATACGGTTCCTTTTAAAATAGCGAGACGATGACCTTAAACTTCTTTTATACACCTAAAATTAATTAAAAATTTCTTAAAAAAAAATTGTATGATGTAAAAGCTCTTTGTGATAAAAACGGTATATTTTCAAGCTTTTAAATAAAATCATTTAACGTATGCGCCAAATTTCATTCCACGATGCATGCAATAGTGGCGGCGAAAAGAATGTAAGAGTCGAAAATATATCTTTAAACCACATAATTCACTTAAAACCGAATCTATCAGGTGTGTCACAGAAATCGAGAGAAAATGAAATTGAATTGATTTCAAAGCCTAAAAATATGCAACTAAAATTTTCATAAATGGATACTTTAATTATTGAGAATATAAATACTTTCTAATTTCTCTCGATTTCTGTTACACACCTGTATAACCTGTATAACTTGTATTAGACCATTTGTCTTACAGTTTTAGTCTCCAAATAATTTATAAAAAAAAAAAATTAAAAAAACGTTGTCCTGTTAAATTTACTTTTTGTCGCTTTCTTTTTTTTTCACGGTTAGGGCTCGATATGTTTATATGATACTTTTTAGTACTAAGGCAATCTTATCTAGTCTAATAGTTTGCTTATGATATATAGTTCTCCTTAAAGCCCCAAGATCCATTAGGGGAGTGAACAACTTAAGCAGAATGCTTAGTAAGTGAATTACAAAAATTATGATTCTCTGATGATGTGAGAGATGTATTAAAAAAAAATTCATAATAAAAGAATATAACTACAATTGTGCCACACACATACAGTGGCGAGCAAAATGGTTCGGATGTTTTGCACTTTTAGAGTAAATGTTTTAAAATGAGTTAATGGAGGAATGTTTGACACATATTCTGATTCATTTATTTAATATATTAATAATCTTTCATTTTGTTAAAAAAAAAAAACCATAATATTAATTTTTAGCAATAATGTAAACAAAAAACAAAAGTAATCTCATTCGAACAATTATGCACAAAAGGGATTTTGCATTTGATTGACTGCCTTATCGTTTTTAATTTTTAAGTTAATACTTCTAAAGCCTTTTATTTTTTATGACACTTTTAACTCTTTTGGGAATGCTTTTCACTAGCTTTTTGATCGTATCGTGTCCTATATTTCGCAATTCTCTTTGCAATCTTTCATGAAAATCAGTTCAATTTCTTGGAGGATTTTCATAAGCACCCAACCTTTGTTTTACAATAGCCCACAAATTTTCTATGGGATTTAAATCTGGCCTCTGTGCAGGCCATTGCATCACTTGGAAATATTGACTTTGAAGCCAATCTTTAACCACCTTTGCAGTGTGCTTCGGATCTCTATCTTGGTGGAAATCAACAAGATATTTGCACTTATCAATAAAAACAGGAAGGTTGTTTTGGAGATTACTTATTGCTCCTTCTTCATAATGCCTTCAATTTTCTTTAAAGGACCCATACGCCACCGAGTAAAGCAGCCCCAAACCATTTTGCCTCCACCGCCGTGTTTCAAAGTCTCCTTCACTTGGTACTTTTAATTGCGTTCGTGTGGTCGATGCCAGTAGTATTCCTTACCATCTGACTGGAAAAGGTTGACTTTCGTTTCATCGCTCCAAATAATACGTTTCCAATCACCAACAGTTCAATTTTTATGCAACTTGCAGAACTCCAAGCGTCGTCGTACATTTTTATCTGAGAGAGATTGTTTTTTTTTACGCTAGCGACCAAGCCCACTCTCTTCAGCGCACATCTAGCTGTCCATGCACTGACCTCCTTGCTAATAGCACTTGCACCATTTTTTGGTGTCCGAATGCCCTTGTCATGGAGCAAACGTTCCATCAATTGAGCATCGCCATCAGAAATAAGTCTTGGTCGGCTAGCAGAATTCTTGGCACACATCACATTTCGACGTTTTTAATAGATTTATTGTTGATTTGCTTAAATTTAATCGCGCACTTTTGTAATAAATTTACCACAATATTTTCAACTTCCATTGACGTCGTCTTCATGTTATGTTTTTTCTTATGATAACTGATCAGCAAAACGCTTAATTGTGTACTGAATTTGAAATCAGAAATAATATAAATGAAATAGTAACAAAAATAACAAAGAACAAAAAAATAACGGGACTTATAACGGAACAATGTAAATTCACTCGTGTGCATAATTGTTCGAATAAGATTACTTTTGTTTTTTGTTTACATTATAGCTAAAAATTAATATTTTTGTTGTTTTTTGTTTAAAAAAAAAGGAAAGATTATTAATATATTAAATATATGAATCAAAAACATTTGTCAAACATTCTTTCATTTACTCATTTTAATTACATTTACTCTAAAAGTGCAAAACATCCGAACCATTTTGCTCCCCACTGCAGATATGGATGGAATAAAATTAAGTATTATTTAATTGAAATTTAAATTGGGAATATAATTCCTTGAAAATATCATTACTCACTCAACAGTAGTTCACTGTAGCCTAAAGTCTTCTGTCCTTCCTTACCAGACAATTGTTGTGCAATACTAAGATCGTGTAAGCTTATTAAACTTACCTCAAAACAGAAGTAATCTCCCTCTATTTTTCCTGAAAATTGTATTTCTCTCTTAGTATCCACTCCAATTTTTAGTTCTTGGTATTTTGAATTATTGGCATTTTATATTTGTAACTGAACTTTGATGATTTCAATTTGTTTGATTAGCCCAGAAAGTAGATTAGAGGAGACGGAAATGGTCAATCATGTAACACGCTTATGAACTACAAAACAATAAATTGAAGACAAATATACATGTACATATAGATACTTAGCCATACATGCACATTTAGTTGATAATTCGAGCAAACCGCAAAAGTCGAGACGCGTGTCCAATTGGTAAATGCGTTGTTTCTTTTAATGGTAGACATCATAGACACAATTGTAGCACATGAAGGACTAAAAGACATTTAGAGGAGATATACCGGCAGACAGCCAGATACGTCAACTATGAAAACTTTGAAAGACAGTTAAACAGACATAGAGACACTGACAGAAAGATAGACATATAGACAGACCAGAGACATAGTAAAACATGTGAGGAGTCTTCCTGGGTGCAGTTAGACAATCGAAAATTTGTTGTTTTTTTTTCGTTTTTTTTTTTGGCACGTTGACATACGTTTTCCGTCTGCCACAATCTACCATTACTTCCCCTCTGTACAACCCACATATTCTTATTTCTCCCCATCTATCTCGACAAAAGTTCTCCGTTCTCATTCAAATAATATTGTTCCATAGTAGTTAAAAAACATTATGGGTTTACAATTTAGTTTGGCATTTGTCGGCTGAGTTCTGTGCCACAGAACATTCACTCATTTATTAAATGCATTGATATAATGTGGTGATTTGGTGTGGTGTGGCGCTGCGTGTCTAACTTAGTGGAAGAAAGGTGTCAAACTGACAAGCGTTAATACTTTTTCGTAGTTTTATTTTATTTTTTTGGTTGTTACTATTGTGTCATTCATTGCCGATGTGTTTAACTTCTGATACCCTCCGTGCTTGATTGCTCTACTAGTACAACCAGAGAAAAGGTTTTCCTTACCAATATTACGATGATGATCATCATCATATGTAAGTCAGGGAATAGTATCTGTCTACTGGCATTGTTTCTTTGGTTCCTTCGATTTGAAAATAAAACGCAGCTGAGCACAAATAAAACGTGCAACACGCAATCCAAGTTTGCAAGTTGTTTCAGTTCTTTTCTGTGCCTGGATACACAATCAAAACAAAAAAGTGTCAATGTGTTTAGGTAAGTTTTGAGAACGATCCATTGTCAGTTCATTAAATAAAGATTTGCGTGTTTTAAACGGTTTTTTACTTATTTTACAAGTGCATGACCATCATATTTCTATCACCTCTCTCTCTCTCTCTTTCTCTCTCTCGTGCCAAATCTACAATCATGGACAAAATAATAAGTGAGGGAATCGAAACATTAGAAGTAATGAGCCTGTCTCAAACAGACCTCAATAGATATAGTAAATCTTTCAAAAATGATATTACACTAAATACTTTGATTAGTAATATTCCTCGTTGTTAATTCTTTCATACTAGTGTTAACAGCTAGTATCATTTTGCTTTGATATTTGTAACGAAACTGAAGAACTGAATTTCAGGGACTTCATAGAGTATATATGGAGAACATGACAATGGAGAATCGATTAAGTCAAATTGTACGTGCTTCCTTTTCCATAATATGCTCTCAGTTTTCAAGCTAACAAACTGTATTCTGGTCAAATCAAAAATTTCAATAATTGGAAGAAGGTACTTCCCACAGAAAATTCACGTTAAAACCCGAAGGTTACAATGAAAATCAATTCCTTTCCAAACACTATGTACTAATGTAGATTGTTTCTCTCGATTTCTGTGACACACCTGCATATATATATATAACCAGAAACAATGTTATCATTGGCTATGACAAAGATGTAATTCTCTTTAAGCTCCTGTGAATGAGTTCATTGGTTGGTGAATATGGATTAGTCAATCATAGTGTCCAAATATCAGTTCGATAATTGTGAGTGCGTGATTTTTTTAGTCATTATTTTTATTAATAATTCACATGAATGAATCATATTCTAATATTCTATTCGCCTAGTGGCAGATTTGCAGTCTTAGCCGCCCTAGGCCCCAGACCATGTATCAAGTACCAGCCGCCCCTTTCTCAGCACCCATCATACATAATAAATTTACTTTATTGCCAATTTTTATCGAAATCGATTCACAAATTTAGTTAAATGTAATAGCTGCTAGTTTGTAATATTTTGCGAGGTTTCAGGGATAATTGCACATTTAAATAAAACATTAAAAACGCTTTTTAGCTGTGTGCAGCTACCCGCTCAGCTAGATTTCATACTTGAATAATATTTTGTACTGTAATTTATAGACAGATGACAAAATTGCTGAAGATATTGGTACTTATATGGAACCATGTGCTCAGCAGCTAGAGAAAACTACCAGGCGAAAACACAAGTGGAGTATTGAAAACGGTCAATAATTATTCCATATTTAGATTTTCTAAACTCATCGCTGATAAGTACATTCTCTGAAGAGAATACCCCGGCGTTATCATTTTTGTATCTTCATCCGCCAAAAGCCGATTCAATGTTGCAAGCTGCAAGTTTTAAAAAAAATTATTTTGTGGCTGATTTTGATCAAGAAGCTGAGGTTGTGAAAAACCTTTGGATGAAAAAAAAAATTAGCAATCTCTTAGAGTGTGGAACAATGCCGATTTGTTTTGCCATACCATTAAAATAGCTCTGGGTATTAAATTGGTTTTACCATATACAACTGCAACAATAGCGAGATCTTTCAGTACCTTAAAAAAGAGAAAAACCTAGCTGCGATCAACAATGTGAGAGTCTCGCCTTAATGGTATGGGATTTTACTATTATTGTATACTTTGATGTTTGTATAACCTTGCAGAGGGTTTTATAATTTTGGCCAATGTGTAACGCATAGAAGGAGACATCTCCGACAGCATTAAGTATTTATATTCTTGATCAGTATCATTAGCCGAGTCGATATAGTCATGTCCGTCTGTCTGTTTCTATGCAAACTAGTCTTTCAGCTATCGTCATGAAACTTAGCACAGGCCCGTCTTTCTGTTGCAGGGCATATGTTATTTTAAATGTTTAAAAAACTAAAAATAATTAAAAAATATTTGAATAGTTGTGTATTTGTATTTTTCCATTTATTATATTTTATACTAGAGACTCATCCCGGCTTTGCACGGGTGCCAATTCCCATTTCCATTTCTTAATCGGTTTCATCATTCTGAAGCAAACGATGACTGCTTGCGTTTCTTCTTTTACGACCTATATACATTAGCATAATTAATTTAAACAACTTTAATTTCATTTATTCAAAACTTTAAATTCATTGATAACAACCTAGGAATAAATGTACCTCTTTGGGAATTAGACGATATTGAAAAAACAATCATACACTTAAGTGACATAAAGGAAGCAGCTGATAGAGCAACACCCGAACTAAAACCAACAGAGGACAACTATAACATCCCAAACCCAATTAAAATACTTCTTGTGAGCAAGAACAAACTACGTAAGACTTGGCAAAAGACGAGAGCTCCAAATGATAAAGCAAAACTTAACAAAGCGATTAAAGACCTGAAAGCCAGACTTAAAATTTGGAAAAATGAACAATTTGAAAAATATCTAAAATCACTAACTCCAACGTCTGACACTAATTACTCTTTGTGGAAAGCAGCTAAAGATTTAACGAATCGCACCATTCACCAGCCGCCACTGAAAAAGTTGTATTAGACATGGGCTGGAACCAACTCTGTCAAAGCTTCCCAACTTGCTGACTATTATGAAAAGGTTTTAACTGAAAACCAAACTAACAGCAACGCTAATCTTACTAATTTTACTAACAGGACTCCTCCACCGCAATACAAATTAAGAAAAATCTCTGCTAATGAAATAAGACACTGCATTGAAAAGCGTACTAGTCACAAAAAATCTTCAGGATATGACCAAATAACTGGGAAATTACTAAAAGAGCTTCCTCCCAATGCTATTATATACATTAGAAACTTGTTTAACGCAGTACTAAGACTAAGGCACTACCCGACATTATGGAAAATAGCTGAAATAATACGTATACCGAAATCGGGCAAAGATCCAACTTTGACGTCATCTTATAGGCCAATAAGCCTTCTGCCTTCATTATCAAAATTATTTGAACGACTTTTGCTTGACAGAATTCAACCAATACTGGATGTCAACAAAATTATACCTGATCACTAATTCGGATTTAGACAACGTCACTCCACAATACAGAAAGTCCACAGAGTGACACACAAGATACTATCAGATCTAGACGACAAAAAATACTGTGTAGGTGTTTTTTTTGGACATAGAAAAAGCTTTTGACAAAGTCTGGCACGCCGGACTTCTTAAAAAAATGAAGACTATCCTACCAAATGATCTTTGTGATATCATCAGAAGCTACCTTGATAGTCGCTACTTCTATGTAAGGTATAAAGACGAAACCTCTACATTAAGGCAGATAAAAGCTGGAGTCCCACAGGGAAGCGTGCTTGGGCCCTTACTTTATACCTTATATACATATGACATTCCAATCCCAGAAGACAATTCGGCAATGGTGGCCACCTTTGCTGACGACATTATTCTTATGTACTCAAACAAAAAGCTTGATGTGGCAATAGATTGATTTGGTTTGATTTATGGAAAATTAAGATAAACGAAATGAAAACATTGCAAGTGATATATACTTTACGGACAGCTTATCAGCCAAGACAAGTAAAAATAAAAGGTACTGACATTCCATTAAGCAACGTGGCCAAGTACCTGGGCATGCATATTGACAGCAAACTGACTTGGAAATATCACATCCAGAAAAAGAAAGACAAACTTGTACTAAAGTTCAAGCAGTTATATCCGTTTTTCAACAGACAATCAAAACTTAATACTAATGGGAAATTACTACTTTATACATCTGTAATTAAGCCCATATGGACGTATGGCATACTAATATGGGGTACTGCCAAGAAAACGAACGTAAATGTTATACAAAGACAACAATCTAAAATCCTTAGAGCAATAGTTAATGCTGACTGGTACATAACAAATTATGACATACATAAAAACATCGGTGTAAAAATGGTGCATGACGAAATCAACAATGCAAGTAGTAAATACCATAACACCTTAGAACGACATTCCAACGTTGAAATGATTGACATTCCTTCAGACGAATTAACAAAACATAGACGACTAAAAAGAAGCAGACCAGTGGTCTTAACCTAGCTGCTCTACTTCATACATTTTTTTTTTTTATAAAATATTATACCTACACTAATATGTACATGTGTTGGTCTTGGGTAGTTGAGAGGAACGTTGCGGTATCTCGCGAGAGTGAGGCAGCCGCAAGTAGTACTCAAAAATAAACCAAGCCTTCCATAACATTTCAAACTGACAATTCGAAAATGTTCGTATTTGTCAAATATAAACCCCCTTTTCAATGTTATAAAAAGTTATAGTGTTTCTTTTTTTAACTTTATTGTTAAATAATAAGAAACAAATGTACTTCATCTATTGGGAAATAAAAAAAAAATTTATTCAAAACAAACTTTGTAGTACATTGCGCAACACTTGAAAATATAATTGATTTAATTTTGATATGTTTAACAAAGACGACTTGATTGATTTAATAAAATTTCTATAACAGACCATATCGAGCCCTAACTGCGAAAAACATTTAAGCGACATGTTTTCGAAATTCACTTTTTGATGCAAATTTGTTGTAAAGCCACTAACTCATCACCTGGTGAAATATTATAGCGATAATCACTAAGTTACGTAGATATTACAAAGTTAATTTTATCGTTTGTATTGCCATACATAGTTAAAAGTGGTGGAAAAAACGGTCGCCTTAAAAATTTGCATTTTGGCGATTACTTGTTTTTCGCGATTAGGGCTCAATATAACCAATTTACAAAGTCTTAATTAGAATTGATTAAAATTAATTTCGACTTTGCTTTTTATGTAAAGATCAGACTTAATAGTTTTGTAAATTACATTATAGTGCAAAATTTATTCTGCCCCCAATATGAAATCCTGGCTACGCCCATGACTACAAGTTTATTGTCATACAAGATAAGTCTCAATAATTAAAGTATCAGTATTATGAAAATTTTAATTGCATATTTTTAGGGTTTGAAATCAATTCAATTTCAATTTCTCTCGATTTCTGTGACACACCTGATAATATAATAAGTGTTTTACAATGTGTTACAAAACTCGTCTGCACTTAAGCGCAGCAAAATCATTGATTAAATCTTCGCAGTCCAATTTATTTAGAAAATTAGCTTCTATGTTAAGCAAAGCAAGATCGTTTAACCTTTGCTCCGTCATTGTTGTGCGTAAATAACACTGGCCAACAAAAATAAATTTCTGGGATTTTATGTACATACGAGTATGTTGTAGGGAATATCCGAGGCACTGATTACGGGAAAAATAACAGTTTTATCGTAACAGCTCTAGTTTTTTCTTTTATTTAAAATTTAAATTTTCCCATAATACAGATTTTTATGGGCATCCCACTTTGCCTGATAACGCTCTTCCATACTTGAAGAAATCTTTGTCCCTGTTCTTCGCTGAAATTACCAAGATTTTCTGGAAATTTATCTAGGTGAAAGTGCAAGTAGTGTTCTTTGGTACCCAAGTTGCTGAAAGTGAGACAACATTTCTTCAACGCGCTTAAGATAATCATTACCCGTTCTATTACCTAAGAAATTTTAAATTACCTAAACAAAATAATCCCATGCGTTCTTCTCACTTTGTGACATTGAACCGCGGAAGTTTGGATCGTTCACTAATTTGCGAATTTGTGGGTCTTCAAATATGCCTGCTTTGAGCTTTTCCTAAGCTCAGGTTCCTCGAAATATGTTTGAAATAATTAAGCTACTTGCAGAAAGTTTATTATAATCAATCGACATTTTTGGAAAATATAGTCACCACATATGTAACAAAAACAATTGGATCCTATTTGCAAACCATTCTCGTCGAAGTTATGATAGACATTAGAAAGAATTATGTAAAATGCGAGCGTAATACTAGGTAGTGTATAAAGCTCACATGAATAACGACTAGTTGCAAGTTGTTTACGATCTTAGAAATCTTCATTTACTTTAATCGTCCCATTCTCATTTTATCTGTAAAGTACCGTTCATTAAGATTTTTGATTTAGAAAAAAAGATAAGACAAAATAACTAAAATATTATGGTTATTAAATAGTTTTTTAGTAAGGTAAATAATTATGAATTTGTTGATCTTTTTTTATATTAATTTAATGTTTCATATTTTCAATAACATACACAACATGAGCGTTAGAGTAGATAATGTAAACAAACTCGATATAAAAGGAAATAACAAAGGAAGTAGCTGTATCTCAAAAACTAGAGCTCATACAAAAAAAAAAAAAATACGAAAACGTTTTTAAAAAGGGTATACATGTCACAATATGCCGCTCTTTCAGAATTTATGAGAATTGTCGCCTTTGTTTTAATATATCTCGTGACTCAAAAGTCGTAGAGCCAAATAATGTACATATTCTGAAAATATGGTATGTGACGTGAAAGAGGAATTGTGTCATGGTGGGCTTATGTCAACAAGAGGGGATTGGCTGATTTTTCTTTTGTTGTGTTCGTTATAGGCAAATCAGAAGAATGTAGAAGAAAATTTTAGAATAATCCACTGGGGATGTGGGAAATTTCGACTTTTTGTATTAAAATCTGAATAAACAGAAAATTCTTTCTTTCGAAGCGCATTGCTTAAGAAGGGCTTGTTCTATTTGGCTTTTGTTATGTTAGTTATAGGCCAATTAGAAGAATATGAAAGAAAATTTTTGGATAATCCACCGGGAAAGTGGAAAATTTTGACTTTTTGTTTCAAAATATGATAAATACAAAAACATTCCTTCTTTCTAAGCGTATTGCATGAGAACGTACAAGCAACCCGAAAAATTGGGAAATTTGGACTTTTTATATTAAAATCTGACCGGTATCTGTCTTAGATCAAGGCACACGCGCGTCATGCAATTCCCATGAAAACCCTATCTTTTTTCTCCCATCATTATCCTGCGTTAAATATAATAAATTTAAATAAGAAAAGTAACAAATAAAGTTAAGTTAATATTCATTAACAATACACTACTGTAATATCATATTAATGTTCACAGGAAAATGATCGTTGCGTGGTTTAGAAGTTCTCCGTATCCAAACAATTTTGAATTTCGACATAATAATGGTTCAAAACGTTTTCACGCAAAAACAATTACGGTAGTGTAGCGATACTACCAGACCATATTTTTAGTTATTTTTCCTTTGAATGTGTTTATATAGTAATAAGTATGCATAAACGCGGGCTACGTATATTCGATTTTCGATTTTTTTGTGGCGTTATGTTGGTACTCTGTCCCTCACTTATGCTGACAAGGTCGGCCATTTTGACTGTTTAGTTAATTTTTGACAGCTGTTCTGCTTGGACGTGTTTCTCATTTTCACCAACCTTGGAAATTAAATGAGCCTAGGGTTACCACGAAGGGTACCTCCCATACAAACCCACATCAAATGACAAACTTATAATTAGTAAAAGTACAATAAAAATACAGTGCCACTCAAACTGTACTTATATTTGATAGTCAAACTGTGTTCTTTGTTGATACCCAAACTGTGTTCTTTGTTCATACTCAAACTGTAACAGAGAGTATATAGTGATGCTAAGAAAGGAAGGTTGGATACAAACCGGAGGAGCATGGTTTTTAAGTTGTATTTGAAAAAAAAAAATTAAGTATTTTGAAAATCTAAAATCGTTTTGATTTTTCTTTTCTTTCCACTCATTATCTCTCGCTTTCCGAATAAAATCATACGCGCTTATTTTTGCATTTTGTGATTTAATCAACACCATAATAATCATTGCTGAAAAAGATCACAGAACCAACTAAAGTCACAAGTTTCATTGATTTAAATTCAAAACCGAATATATGTGTTCGAAAGTGTTTTTGTTTTGAACGCAAAGTCATGCTTTTTAGGATATTGATTACGTATGATTGAAAAAATTACCCGTTGCTGTTCTCTGCCTTATGGCATTCAATTGGAGCATTCTGCAAGAGAAATTCATTGTTACGAGTACTAAAAGCTAAAAATACTTTTCTACATGAAATTTGTCTATATGCCCATATTGATACCGGAATTGAAGTTTGTCACTATTGCAGTTCTAACAATAAAACTTTTTATCTCATGTTTCCAAAATTTTTATGAGTATTTCTTCAGTTAAAATTATAAATAAATTCACAAACATTAAATGAAGTAAATTTAACAGAATCAAGTGTGAAAACTTAAATGAAGCGCTTGTCATAATATTTATTCCGGCTATTATAAGTAGGTATGACTATGTATCAGTTGTTCTCAATTTTCTAGTGAATTCCGTAATCAATAAGTTTAACAATTTGTTTAAATTGAAGTTTCTGTTATATTGATGATGCGTGGAGTTTCGTTCATGGTTTAGGCTTCATGTTGTTCATGCTGTTTATAGTAGTGAATGCTGATGATGATGATCTGGGCACTTTTACTACGTTCGATTGTTCATTTTTGTTTTCGAAAATTTTGTTTTTCTTTTGTTTGAGCTTGGACATGTGCGTGTTTTCACACCTTTTGGTCTAACGACAATATGCATGAACATTACTACTGTTGTACAATAACTGCATCCACATTTTCATTTCATGTTATGCACATGGGTGTACAATTTTTTGCTTGACCTGCACGTCTACTAATGTCCAACCATAGCAAATCGCATGCCTAATGTCCAACGCTAATAAAAACAAGAGCCATAACCAACCACGGCAGGCAGGCGGGAAGGCCGGCATTATGGCAGACGAACGACCATAGCTAAAGTTGAATTTTGAAGTTGAAGCTAAAGCTGACGTTGAGAAGAGATAAAACACGCAACACGACAACGGACAATACATCAATGATGTTGCTACATAGATACACACACTTACACACAGACACTCTTACACACAATCACATATTTCACACACATTTATTCATTTGTCCAACAGTTGAGAATTGATGAACATGCATGCGAAACACTCACATATCTACGCCCAAAATGCATTTAAAATAAATCCATTCCAACTGTTGATGGTCCCAGGCAACAATAATAATAACAGTAACAATAACAGTAATAACAACCAGGAGAATGACAACGACAACTTTTTGCAGGCACTTTGCTTACGCTTTGGCTGGATATGGCCATGTCTCTATGTCATGATATGGCAGGACATGGCTATGCAACGCTTGTTGTTGCTCCTGTCTTATTGTTGAATGTTTGTGTCCATTTGCTGATATAGTTAAACGCATATTAAACGTCTATCAAAATGTTCGAGCACTCACTCAATTGCTAGGCCTACGTGTGCTTTTAGAAGGGAAGCATGTGTATACAACAGGACCAACATATATCAGTTCTACAAACTACAATCCAACCAAATGACTAAATAAATGAGTGAGTAGGTGTGTGAATGACAGACAGTCAGATAGATGGACTGACAATGTGCAAAAGCATGTCATCTCTATTCATTTAGGCTAGGTATACCCACTTACATCATTTCCGTTCTTAGGGTTTGTTGTCATGACCAAAAGTCAGTAGCTCACTTTCTTTTCTACACATATACATGTTTGTATATTCTGCTCTGTTCAAAATTATATGTCATGATTGGCCATTTTCCGGTTAGCCATCAACTCGAATTAACTTGCCCCAACTTCACTCGATTTATTGTGACTTGACTTGGCGTGCCAAACACTCCACATCAAAATGGCTATGGTTTCTTCTTTTAAGTTTCTTCCTCTCAACTTATTTTGTCTTGCATTTATTGTAATTAAAATGTGCTCTTTCATGTCGAATCATTTTCCAAATACTGCACATCAGAGAGTTGCAACCGGTAAATTTTTTTTGTGTTTACCTAATGCTCGTATCCGTACTGCGTTTCAGAATCTGCGTACTGCGTTTTTTACCATTTGTATTACGTTCATATTACATTTTAATAGTTTTTAAAATGTTCAAAAAAAAAAAAATTAAAATAAAAGTGGAAGATAGTCAAGAATGACCAAACACTTGGAGTAGGAATGCCAATCCCGGGATCCCGGCCTTTTTTAAGTCCCGTAAAACCCGGGATTAGTCGATGTGAATCGCGAGATATATTTCTGAATATTTTTCCATCCAAAAAATATGCAATTCTATCTGGTATATTTATACTCTTCACGGTAGTATTATAAGTTATAAGTGTGTCATGAAATTCGTAACACACAGAAGGAGACATCGCAGACCACATAAAGTATATATATTTGTGATCAGCTCGATGAGACGAGTTGATTTAGCCATGACCATATGTTCATCGGTCCTTCTGTCCGTTTGCACGAAATTTTGCACATAGGTTTCCTTTTACTAAACGCTGAACATTTGTCGGAATCAGCCGAATCGGACTCCCTAGTATTAATCGGGGAGCTTTCTGAAGAAGCTGCAGAGGCAAGAGACAAAGACAAGAATATTTAGACTACAGCATACGCGCAAAATTTCACGCATCTCGACGAATAGCGATTTGTTTAACAGATTGCTTTAAGCTCTGATCTGTTTAGCAAATAAAACTGTCATAAAAACAGAAGTCAAAGCTATTAAAATCAGCTAGGTACTGCTTTATGATTCAATATAAAGAAATTCGCGTGATAGCCCTGAAACTTCAATACGCATGAGTGAGATACAGTATTTCAATAAATATAGGTGTAAAAAAATAATTTAAGATTTCAAGAATTTTAAATGCACAAAAAGCATTTCAATGTTTTAATTGCACTTACTCATGACCTGGAAGCCCTGCCAAGCGCTCTCCAAAGAAGTGATGATCGCTGCACAATTTTAAAACTTTACAAATTATGAATAGTTGTAGAATTGTGCTATTCCCGTTTTCCGTCAGTTTGTGACGAATAAATTTAAAGTCTATTGCTAAATTTTTATAATTTTAAAACTTATTACAGCTTTTGAAAGTCACTTGGCAGGTCTATTCAAATGTTCCCGAGCATGTACTGTTAAAGTTGGCTTAATGTACGTGGTCCTTAAGCGTAGGTTACGTACGTCTAATACAATACTAATACCTCTTGCACAAGCACATTTGCTGTTTGTTGTGTTTTGTTTCCTTACCTTTGTTGTTTTTGGTTTCTGTGACGGGTGCCATTGTTGTTGTTCTTGCATTTACGTTTGCCGTATGCCCTCTTGCGCACAAATAAGTACAACTGCGAACGCAACACAGCTTATGTTAAGTACACGCTAGGAGAACAAACGCGAATAAAAGAGAGCGAACGCATATTGTCAGTCAATGTTTACGTCGAAGCGAAAGCGAACGAGAACTAGTGATTAAAAATGCTATGCTATTTCGTAGTTTCTTTGGTTTGCTCTGCATTGATGAGAGCAGTAGCAAGAGTCAGAGCACAAAACACAAATTACGATGCTCTCGCTCTGCTACTGCTCTCATTAATAAAGAGCACAAAGCAAGAGCAATCGTACTCGTAGTAATAGCAAACAAAATGATAGTGCACTGCTACAGAGCACTGCTACGAGCACAATGAGTCACTTTAAATAATTTAGAACAAATTCTCTCTGCAGCAGTAATTCGTTGAGTGCGCTCGCTCTCATATATGATGATAAAAATAGAGAGAAAGAGAGAGAGAGAGAGAAATTATTTGTTATGTGTATGGTATTCACTCATCGAAGGGTATATTATAAAAATAAAAAAAAAACATTTAAAACTCAATAAATGTACATATTTTAAAAATTAAAAAAAAATATACATACTCGTCCATATATAAGTATAATGAGATCCAAAAACAAAAATTAAAGTTAAATGACATATTTGTATGAATGCATTGCTAAAAAAATATTTAATTAATAGGAAAAAACTAAGTTATTTGTTGGAATTTAAAGTGTCACTCATTTTCGTTTAGAACGTTCTAGAAAAAACCCTTTCGCGTGGGACGATTGATTAACTAGACATCTTAACACCGTCAAAGCAAAGACCATAAAATATAAAGTGGGTTAATGCACTTAATGAATGAATATGTAAGCGAGTGTGTTTTGAGTTTGAAAGCAATCGGCATTCTGTGAAATGAGTTAGAATGAATTAGCGTGCAAAACGAAATGAATTACGAATTACTCGAATCATTGTATGTTCACTTTGTGTATTCTTTGTGTATTGCTTCTTGTTGTTTTCTTTCTTCTTTTCCTTAAGCATAGCAAAACAACAACAACCCTTTGTTCTTTTGCCAAATAAAAATGTAGGCATTCGAATTAATTAATTCGAAAACAACGTATCATTCTTACTCATTCTATTGTGCGAGCGAGTCTTACTTGAGTTCACAAATATGTTTTTTTTTTAACGTGAAATGGTTTTAAAAAGGGTATACATGCCACAACATGCCGCTCTTTCGGAATTTAACGAAAATTGTCGCCTTTGTTTTTAATATATCCCGTGACTCAAAAGTCGTAGCGCCAAGTAATTTATATATTCTGAAAATATGGTATGTGGTGCAACGTGTAAGAGGAATTTTGTCATGGTGGGCTTATGTCAAGCATTTTACTTGAGAAGGGCTTGTCCCATTTGGTTGATTTTTCTTTTGTTGCGTTTGCTATAGGCCTATTTGAAGAATGTGAAAGAAATTTTTTGGAAAATCCACCGGGAAAGTGAAAAATTTTGACTTGTTTTTAAAATGTGAATAAATACGAGAACATTCCTTTTTTCTAAGCGTATTGCTTGAGAACGTACAAGCAACCCGAAAAATTGGGAAATTTGGACTTTTTATATTAAAATCTGACCAGGACCCGTGTAGATCAAACCTACGCGCGCGACATGCAATTGATATGCAAACACTGCATATTAGCTTATTTCTCCCATCATTACCCTGCGTTAAATATAATGAATTTAAATAAGAAAAGTAACAAATAAAGTTAAGTTAATATTCATTAACAATTCACAACTGTAATATCATATTAATGTTCGTAGGAAAATGATCGTTGCGTGGTTTAGAAATTCTCCGTATCCAAACAATTTTGAAATTCGACTTTACTTTTTACTATGTGATAATATGGTTCATGAAAAACGTTTTCACGCAAACACAATTACGGTAGTGAAGCGATACTATCTGGCACGATTTTTGATTGAAAATGATTAAGTGATCCTGTTTTGAAAAATTGGTTACGAAAAGTGTCACAAAATGTACTGACGTGCAAGGGGAGGAAGAGAGAAGAATGAAATAGTCTGGTTAAGAATGAAAATGTAAAGTCTTATATACACAAACTAAAAACAACTAAAAAAAGAGTAAAACAAAGAACTTGTCGTCTGGCATTTTTGCCAAAAAGAACCTCCAATCAAAAGAACGTCCAATTCCGAATTTCAATGCCAACCGTTCCTCAACATCCCGGCCCGCCCTGAAACATGGTTTCTGAACTAGGCAATTTTTCGATCTTGGTAATAGGGCGTGTCGTCTCTCCGGTCACAGTCTTCAGTTTGATAGCACGAACAAGTCCATCCTTTCCTGGGTGTGTCTCAATAACCCGTGCTAAGGGCCAAGCAGCAGGAGCTATGTTGGAGTCCTTAAGAAGAATGATGTTCCTGATCTCCTTGAGTAAAATTGGACCAGCATAATCGCAGCCATTGTTTTCAAATGGAAGTGCCTGGGTTACACGAACCGTTGGGAGGTCAGACATGAACTGATGCGATGTGTGATGACGTTGGCGAAAAAAAAAACACAGTCGTGAGTGATCTTGCGTATGAGATTGCGTGCGCCAAGTATCCACCATTTTTGTCGCACGATGACAAATAGTGCAGAAACACCTGGGTGCAAATTTGTCCAGTGTTCGTTCTCAGGTATTAAATTAATGATACGATGAGCTTTCGGAATAAGAACTGGGTGTGTAACATGAGTTGGCAAATTTGAATTGCCGAGACGTCCGCCAACTCGTAGTAAACCATTGCTGCCAATTATAGGTGAGAGCTAAATTAATTGTGATCTGGTCCGTAGTGGTTTGTTAGCCAGCAACAACTGTCTCTCCTCGTTGAAACAGTTTTGAGCATATCGCAAACATATGATACGTGCCGCCGTGATTTCTTCATAAGTAAGCGATGTGGAATGCAATTTGGAACGCGACCTTCTACAATGATGGCAAAATTGCATAACATACGCTACAATACGAACCAGTTTTAAACAGGAGGAGACCCGATGTGCCATCGAGTGGAGATTGATTGGGAGATATATCTGCCAATGAAGCCAAAACCATTGTCCTGTAGCCATGATGGTCCGTTCCACCACAAATCAAACCCCAGAAGATTAGCCGCCAGCATTCCTCGTGATGCACAGTCAGCGGGGTTTTCCTTTGGGTCAATATGACGGCAATTATTTTGTTACGCGGTTAGCTACAAAGGTCTTTCATCTTGATGCAGAAGATGATAGCCATGATAGCATGATCGTAGAATCGCACCATGCGTATATCTTTACGTTTTCCTGTCATAGCCCGGCCTTGACTGATTGGATGAGACGGCTAAGGTAGAGACTGTTATTTTAGTGGTGCAACCCTTGTTTTCCAAGCCAAAATTGACACAGATATAGTGCCGTCTTTGCTTGTAGTTCTACAATAAACCACAGCTGCATATGCCTTGATCGATGTCGTCCCCTTCGTTGTTAACAAATCGTTGTAGATTTAGTTGCTTCAACGCATTAAGATCGTTTCGACATCTCAGCCACCAGTCAGCAAGTTTGGGCGGAAGTGGAGTATCCCAGCCCAAGTCAAGAAGCCAAAGTTGCTGAAATAAAATCTTAAATTGCACCACTACCGGTGCCAGCAGACGGAGAGGATCAAAAATGTGAGATACGTCAGATAATACTTGCCGTTTTGTACCACTTGGATTGGATGTAAGAAGAATATTGTATGCCAAGGTATCATTATCAGGGTGCCAATAAATGCCTAGGACCTTTACTGATGATTCATGTGCTGCATTTCCAATGCTGACATTTGTATTAGTCACTTGAGGGTGAATACGTTTGGTATTTGATACCCATTTCCCGAGTTCTAAGTTGGCACATGATAGCAGCTGTATGAGTTGTTCTTGGTTGCTTAATAACTCATCTTCATTACTCGCTCCAGTAAGAACATCGCCGATGTAATAATCCTCCAATATGATTCTGGCAGAAATTGGAAATTCATTTATGTGATCGTGGGCCAGTTGTTTCAGAACTCTGACCGCTAAGAATGCGCAGTCGAAGTGCCGTAAGTTACCGTACATAGCTGATAGTGTTCCATTGGAGCAGATGGATCTTCTTTCCAAACAATGCGTTGGTAGTTCCGATGGTTTTCACTCACCCAAATCTGACAGCTGATAGTGTTCCATTGGAGCAGATGGATCTTCTTTCAAAACAATGCGTTGATACAATAGTTCCGATGGTTGGATGAGTCCAACATGTAGTTCATCATTCAAAGCCTTGCCATTGCTAACTTTGAATGATCCGCCAAAAACAACTCGAAGTTTCCGGCCAACGACCGGGTGGTGATGCAAATAGGATTTCCGCTCGGTGTCAATCTCATGTGGCAGCAGTTCTCGCATGTGACCTAAGGTTTTGTATTCTCGCATAAAGTCCACTTACTGCGATCGTAACTTGGTATCTTGCTGCAGACGTCGCTGTACAGCCGTGAAAGAAAGAACCCTTGCAACATATCTGAAAATGCTGGGTCTGCCGACTTGAATGGAAGTTCCACTATGTACCTCCCGTTGACGTCACGTGTGTGGGTGTTGCAGTCCGTCCCAGACTCTCGTTGACTTAATTCGAATTCCTCACAACGTGCATCAAGAAACTTAAAAAAATGCATCAAGCGTTGGTGAATTGTCTTCACGGGTCTCTTCAATCCACTTACGACATGTTTCGGCATTACTTCTCGCTAAGATCAAGTAAATAACCCAGCAGTCACTATCCGAATAACAAATTGAATCCAAGCCCCTTACAATTTCGTTAGCTCCGTCAGCAACTCTACGTAGAACAGACACATCCATTTTATTAGTTGTGGGCAGACTCATAAATGAGTCTAGCAATGCATTAACTATCTGCCGAGCTCGATCATAACGTTCCTGTAGTCGTATCAATGCTGTTTCATATGCTGCATCAATAATTGGCATATGACGTATTATGTTTGCTGCCTCATCAATTAAATATGTTTTCAAATAATGCAATTTCTGTGTGTTTGTTAAGTTTTGTTTCTTATGAATTGTGCTTTCATACATATTTTTAAAAGATGGCCACTCTTGGTAATCACCAGCAAATTTCTTAATTTCAATTCTTGGTAAATCGTTTTGTGTTGCTTGCGCCACGACGGTGGCACTACGCGCTCTTGATGCTGTAACGTTCCATAAAACGCTCAAAAAACTGTTGTTGTTGTGTTAACATATGAACAATAGCATTACTGTTTGTTGCATTACTCGCCGCAGCAGCGTCTGCCCCACCGTCGGCGACGTCGCTGCTTTCGTTTCTTCTTTCCATCTTCCTTGTTGCTAACTGAAATGATCGCTTATATGACATGAGCATAGCATACGCCTTCAAATATCATATATGCAATTTACACCAAAGCACATCAACATCAACATTGATGTGCCTACTGATACGTATCAGATTCGACAACAACCACAAGGAAAATTACGTCATTCAGGGGTTGTTTTTGTAGAATGTAATGGGGATCAATAGTCGCATCAAGAACTGATGTGCTTTGATTTGAAAATTAATAATAGTCACTCTAAACATTATCTGACAGTGTCGCCAAGTTTTTCCTAGTGCTTCCAAATTTTTTTGTGTTTTTCCGCCTGTGGCATCGCTAAACAGTAGCTGATGGCACAAAACATTGTTAAGTAAACCATAAATTGTCAATTTTTTTAAAAGAATTTAATAAAATAAGTATCAGGAATGAAAAAAGGAATTGCTAGAACTATTTGCATATGTTGCAAAATGTTCTAAATCATGTATTTTTCACAAACTTTTAGTTCTTATTTAATCAACGTGCTCGCAAGTTCCACGTGTGTGTATAACCAAAACAAAAAACAGCTGTTCATGATGCAAAATATCCTGTGTGAACGAAAAACCCCATCAGCGTCATGTACTTTGGTGTAAATTGCATAATAGACTTCGCTGTTATTGGAAGGATCTACGGACCCGTCCACGTCGTCATGTACGTACGTGCTATCTCCAAGTTTCCCAAACTCACCCCAAGCAGCATTGAGTCTGCCGATCAGTGTTTGAACTGTGTTTACCTCACCCTGCTGCGGCCACCAACAAGAATTTTTAATTGTTCCATAATGATCAATTAACCATGTGAGTAAATTACAAACAGCATCCGGCTCGAAGGACCAATTTTCTTATGGTTAAGAATGAAAATATAAAGTCTTTATTAAAAGCATGTTCATCATGCTGATTACTTATACAAACTAGAAACAACTGAAAAAAGAGTAAAACAAAGAACTTGTCGTCTGGCAATTTTGCCAAAAAGAACCTCCAATCGCGTTGCTATCCAATTCCGAATTTCAATGCCAACCGTCCCTCAACATAGTCAAAGCAGGTAAAGTGTTTATGTGGGTATGTGTATAGGCAAGCATCATGTGCCTTTGATGAAGTGCAAGGGGAGAAAGTGAGAAGAATGAATACTGGGCAAGCATCGTAAGAATAGAAAAAGGAATACAAGAGAGGATAATGAAGTAGTTAAAGAGCTGGGGATGGTAGCATTTATGAGAGTTACGCGGGTCTTTAGTGGGTAAAACTACCGCTTGCGTATCCGTGTATGAATCATAAAAACTATCATTTGCTGCGCTCGCAAAATATAATTAGCGGTATATAATATAATATCATAGTGATATTGTTAGTGATATTTTGGCAATTCGTAAACGGTATAACCTTCGTATCATTTAAGTACCCGTTTACGATCTGTTTTTTAAGGTGGTTCGGAGGAATCCCTCAGACCTGTAGCCACCGTCGTGTCTACGTGTGTGGTGTCTCCACTAAACCTCCCTCCACGACCTTTGGGCAGTACGACTACACCGGAACTGCTTTATGTATAACTTCATAGTAAGCAACCTTTGAGCATTCTTCTATTGTTTATAGAGTTCAATCTTCAGCTCACCTACGTCTAGGTTCACCGCATTTATCTGGAAGTCCCACTGCACCTGCAGGTCACACACTAATGTGCGACCTCAGAGGCATCCATTTCAATCTTCTTCTCCTTTCAGTGAACGCAGCAATCAAGGTCCAGTTGACTTCAGTTTCTGTTATCGGGTGTGATCGGACCAATATGGTCCGTTAGCGTTTACCACCATTGAAACTCAAAAAAGGTATGCTCGCTCTTCGTCATCAATTTCAGCGTCTGCATAGTTACAGCACGATTCTTGGTGCAGGTATTGACGGAAAAAGTCAAGGTCTGTCAGCAGCTGCGTTATGTAGTAATCAACCTCTCCATGCTCACGTTCTATCGCCGCCAAAAGCTGGGGCTTTAGCATCCTTTCCAACAATTTTCCGGCTATGTCAAGCATACAAGAAGTGATCGGTATGCTTTTGGTGTGGTTGTTTCCTCCTTGCCATATCTTGGCAATGAGGCATCATAGGTCTTTGTTATAACGTACATTAATTGTGCCACCAATTCTCTAGCATTCGTTGTCTCTTCCGATATGAGGAGCTCTTCATTTAAGCGGCTATATTATATTATATAGTAATGTAATTATGTTTTATATTAATATGTACTTACTATTATATTATATTAATATTAATATATACATATAATGATATTATTATTATTGCAATACTGCAAACAACATATACCGCGTTGTTCTATTCAATTTCACCCAGCCTCAATCAATACAAGCCAAACGAAATGAACTAACTAATGTCTGCTGGATTGACACATGCATGCCAGCTACCCCGCGACCACCGCGCATCCCTCGTCCACAAACAAGACACGCAAGACAGCGTTTTGCCGCAGACTTCCAGAATGTGAAAGCCGTCATTCCGCGCTATATATTTTATTTCACATGCATCGCCATTCTGCGTAAGACAAACGAAATGAACAAACAACGAAAAACGCGAAAGAAGACAAAGAAAAAAAGTCAGCAGAACTACCAATACAAGCAGCTCGGCTACCCCGTCGGCCTCGTGTTAGCCTTGTCAGCAAACAAAAGTTGCGAGAGAGAATGCAGTCGCAGACAGGCTTTTAGTTAGTAAGTTTAGTTTTTACTTTTATTATTTAATTATTAGTGAGGTTACAGAGCAAATGTAAAATTACACTTAACCTATTATTAGGTTACTAAGGCCTTAGGGGAATAGAGAAAGGTGAATTGAGGTGAATAGCAAGCAAGTAGAGTAGAAGTAGAGTAGAAGTGAATGAGCGAGGAGATTCAGTAGACAGACGCTGAAGTGATCAGATGTTAACGGAGGATGTACTGCTATGTTTAAAATAACCTAAGTTCATTAAAACATTACACTCATTACTACAATAAAACCTTATATTCCACAAAATTATAAACGTGTTACACTATATCCGTTTTAATCATACCACATTTATGTTTGACAAAACATGCATAATCAGACCTAGAGCTTAAGTTAAAGAGCATATAAAGAACAGGGTAAAATTGAATGCGAATGTGAACGGACGTTTACTAAATCAGAAGTGGGATAGCATGCCAAGAAATTTTTTTAAAAACTGAGTGACTAAAAATATTGTTAAAATTGAGTGAATCGGAGAATGGACGAGGCAATTGACATGAAAGACTATAGCGCAGCTGAATTTCGAATTTGACTCCTTCAACTTGGGCTTAAAAGAAGCGGATCAAAACTGGCGCTCTTTGCGCGGTTGATGGAAGTACCCAAAGAAACACGTGAAGTATGCCCTTTACTCACAAACATGATCGAGCGAGTGGAGGTGATGGTGTAGCGGGAAGTGCGGTAGAAGAAGACCAGGCCACACAGCAGAAAGATAACGGCTTAAGCAGGTACGACGACGACAACAGGCGCCAGGAAGGGGAGTATAACGGACAACGACAACAGCAAATATGTGGACTTCAAGGACAACAAAGCTATGAATGTTATCAAAACGATGATGATGGCGATGATAATGAAGACAATGAAGAAGATCAAAACCATAAAGACAAAGAAAACAACAAAGACAGCAGCAAGCAAAGAGAACAAGAGAACGTCAAACATAACAAAAGCGATACGCTCGAAGCAAGCGGTCGCAACAACAAAAATGATTGTGTCAACGTATGTAGGAACGCTTCTAATATATCAACATTAAAAGTTGACGAAAAACAAAATGATGATGCTACCAACATAAATCTTAACATTGTGAAAGACTTGTTGCCAGAGTACTGTGGCAACAATGGCTTCAAGGTGTGGATCGCCAACTGCAAAGTGTTTCTGATGTTTATAACGACAACATGTTGCGTATGCTCCTCATGTCCAAACTAAAAGGGCAAGCACAGACCTGGTTGCATTCAAACGACCAACATTATACAATGCAAATAACAGAAGTGTTTGACAAAAGAGAAGATAAAATGTTCCAACGACGAAAATTTGAATCTCGCAAAACTGGCAAACTGGAGAGAAGTTTACCACATACTTCAACGACAAGATGTTGCTAGCTGCTAACGCACTAGTTGATGAAGACGAATTGATCGACAAAATTATTGATGGAATATCAGATGACCAGTTGCGCACACAAGCACTTGTACAATGTCTCGCAACACCAGCACAGCTTCTTCGCTCTTTTTCTAAAGTGGAATTGCCAAATAAGACTACAACAATTAAAGGTGAATCTTTCTTCAGAAGCTCAGAGGTATGCCCGATGTCCACCAACACAACCGTTAGATGCTTCAACTGCAGTTCAATGGGTCATTTTGCAGCCCAATGCTGGAAATCGAAAAAAGGAAGTCGGCGCTTATTTTGGATGCGGAAGTCACCAACATCGTAAAACTCCATGTAAGACCACAACAGACGAATACGTAAGATGTTTTAATATTTATTTATTTTAAAAATTGTCAACAAAAATCTCTTTCTATAGAATGCCTCTTAGTTTAGGGGAGCCCGATCAGCTTTGTTAAAAATTCTTGTTTACAATATGATACAGAATATGAAAAAGACAAAGACGTTTTCTTTGGTTTAAATAAAATAAGTTAAATACTTTTGGAAAAATCACATGTTATGTTTTATTAAATAATAAAAGGATTTATTTAAGTCTGACCGTGGTGCCCAACGGAACTATGAGTTATAATGTTGTGTTAGGAAGAGATTTTATGAAGTTGTCAAACACGAAGTTAACGTTCCAAATATGTAGCAAAAGTGACATAAAGCTAGAAAAACAGTGCGAGAAATGTGAGCAAAGAAAAAATGATAATTTTAAAAAAGACATGATAGCAAAAGAAAGAACAAATGATTGTTTTGATAAAGATATTTTGTTTATTGAATGTTTCCAAGAAAATGGAAAGGTATGCTTAAATGAAAACCTTAATTATGAAATTCAACAGAAATTTGTAAAATTATTTGAGGACTACAGTAAGCAGTAAGGAGCGAAATGAAACTGAGTTTAGAGACGACAAAGCCTTTTCACTGCGCTCCAAGACGTTTAACATACACTGAAATAAACTACAAAAATTGATAGATGAATATAGTCATGAAGGATACATTCGCCCGAGTGAGTCTTAATTCGTTTCACCAATAGTGTTAGTTAAGAGAAAGACAGGAGATTTGAGAATGTGTACCCTAAACAAAGTTACTGTAAAAGACAATTATCCAATACCTCTCATCGACGACTTATTAGACAAGTTAGCAGGGAAAAACATGTTCACGAAGTTAGATCTTAAGAACGGGTTCTTTCACGTATTTATGCATGCAGAATCTATAAAATACACGTCGGTTACAACACCTATTGGTCAATATGAGTGGCTACGAATGCCTTTTGGCTTAAAAAACGCTTCGTCGGTTTTTCAAAGGTTCGTTAATAAAATTTTCGCAGACATGGTAATTGAAGATAAAGTAATCATATACCTTGATGATATAATGATACGAGGGCTGCTATCTATATTTCGGGAATTGGCGATACTAATGTCAATACGTAAAATCTGGCAACGCCATAATAAACTTTGTCATTTTTTAGCACATAAGTACGTACAACGTTTTTATGTACAATTGGTTTTTGTTTTGTTTACAATAAGTTAAAGAAATCAATTTGGCAAAACAATGGATTATTTTTCACAACTTTCGACGTGGATTATCCCAACAAGAATGTGTCGATGAACTTAGTTCTTTGTATGGTGAGAGAGCACCATCAAAAACGACAGTTTATCGCTGGTTTGCAGAATTTAATCGTAGTTCAGTCGCTGACGAATTCCGTGAAGGTCATCCAAAATCGGTTGTTGTGCCACAAAACATCGAAGGTGTGCGTGAACTGATAGTGCAAGATCGACATGTGACATATCGTGAGATAGAGGCATCCTTGCACATTAGTTCCATTTCAATACATTCTATTTTGCATTTCGTTGGATACCCCATAACTTATCAAAAGCTCAAAAAAAGGTTCGCGTTGATTGGTGTAAGGAAATGCTTAAAAAGTTCGACCGTGGTGCTTCAAGAGACGTTTGTTAGATCGTGAGAGGTGATGAATCATGGATATATGCGTATGAGCCGGAAACTAAACAGCAATCGACCGTGTGGGTGTTCCAAAATGAGCCAAATCCAACAAAAGTTGTTCGAGCACGAAGCACTTTGAAGCAATTGGTCGCCTGTTTCTTCTGAAGAATGGGTCATGTGCCCACTGTTCTCCTAGGGAAACGTAGGACTGTCAATTCTGAGTGTTACACGACCTTTTGTTTGTCGGAAGTCTTCAGAGAAATTCTCAAAATCAACCGCCAAAGACGAAGCACTTTCCATCATGACAATGCGAGCTCTCACACATCTCGGCAAACAGGTGAATTTTAAGCAGTCAAAACATCGAATTGATGACTCATCCACCCTACAGTCCTGACTTGACACCCAATGACTTCTTTTTATTCCCTCACATCAAAAAAAAAAAAAAAAACTGCGTGGTCAACGATTTACGAGCGCCGTAGAAGCAGTTGAAGAGTTCAAAAACCATGCTTTGGAGGTGTCTCAAAAGGAATGGAAAAATTGCTATGACCAATGGTTCGAACGAATGCAAAAGTGTATTGATTGATCATCAGGGGGAATATTTTGAAAAACAATAAAGCCATTTTCATTAAAAAATTTTTGTTCTTACTTGCTATTCCCGAAATATAAATAGCAGCCCTCTTAGCGACTAATATCGTTGATGATCAATTTGCAATCCTTAAAGAAGTGTTCAAAAGACTAGTAACAAACAAACTTGAGTTGAGGCTAGACAAATGTGAGTTTTTTCAATCGACAGTAAAATACCTTGGATACACTATAACATGTCAAGGAATAAAGGCAGATGAAAAGTGTTTACAAGCAGTTACAGATTATCCAATTCCGACAAAGACACATGAAGTTCAGAGTTTCTTGGGTCTCTGCTCGTACTTTCGAAGATTTGTCAAAGATTTTTCTACAATTGCAAAACCACTTTACGACTTAGTCCGAAGAGATAAAAATTCGTGTTTGGTAAAGAAGAATTGAAATGCTTCGAGACATTCAAAGCTAAGTTAATCGAGTTTCCGGTCTTTGCTTTATATAACCCAAATGATATAACTGAACTACATTGCGATGCAAGTGCCATAGGATTCGGATCAATTTTGTTGCAAAAGAAGTCGGACAGTAGATTCCATCCCGTATTATTCCAGAAGAACTACCGAAACAGAAGCTAAATATCACAGTTCACCACAGGCTAATGGGCAAATGGAACGAATTAACAGAGACATAGGTCCTAATTCGTTCATAGAGACATAGGTCCTATGATAGAAAAATTAGTCGATACGGAAAAAGGATTACACTGGGACGAAGTATTAGACACAATAGAACATGTTCTATATAACACTCAACGTAGAAGTATAGGACAACACCCTAGCAAAATGCTCTTCGGAATATCACAAAAAAAGTGAAACATCAGACGCGTTACAAGAAAACCTAGATGAATTGAACAAAGAAGAGACGAAAAGAGATTTAGAAGAAATCAGAAAAAGCTGAAAAAAATCAAACAAAAGACCAGTCTTACAGTAAAAGATAAGCAGACAGCAAGAGACAAGGGCCACACAAATACGTTGACGGAGACTATGGAGACTCACACTTAGGCGCTTCAAAAAAGTTAATCCCCAAATATAAAAGGCCATACCGGATAACAAAAGTTCTATCTAACGATAGATACGTTCTGGAGGATGTAGAATGTTGTCAGCAGTCAAGAATACCTTACAAAGGGGTGTGGGCCGTGGCTTATATAAAACAGTGGTTAAAAAGAAAGTCCAATAATCTGACTGAAACCTTGCAAATTAATTATTTCAAACTAGTTTATTCACACAAATATAATGTATAGGAAGACCAGGAGGTCTCCCGGTCAGGATGGCCAAATTGTAGTATTAAGTATAGTATGGTAGTAGGTAAGAGTATATATGTGTATGTATGATCAAACGTGTATGATCAGTATTAATGTTAATTATTGTAGTAAGGAAGTGTATGTGTGTATTTATGTTTGACAAAACGTGTATAATCAGATCTAGAGCTTAAGTAAAAGAGCAAATAAAGAAAAGAGTAAAATTGAATGCGAATGTGAACGGACGTTTACTACAATATTAAATTATAGAATATTTCTAATATCAGAATTCAGCTAACGGCTAACAGCCATGCTGTAAAATGACCCCCGTTCTTTTTTTTCTTTTTTTCAAAAATGTATAAATTAAGTTACTTTTATCTGTACCTATGTACGAGGTTTGTTCAAATAGCATCGCGAATATTGAATTTAAGCAGGCTTCTTATATCCGATTTTTAATTTTTTTGTGGCGTTATGTCGGTACTCATTTACTCTTTTATGCTGACAAAGTCGGCCATTGGATGTATAGTAAATTTTTGACAGCTGTTTTGCTTGGACGTGTTTTGGCTCGTCTTCGATTTTTTTTTTTTTTTTAACCAGTTCATTCCCGTTATTCCACAATGTCCAGGAACCCAAACAATTTTGTATTTAGATATGATGGATGAGATGACTTTTCTAATGGCTGAGGAGTATGGCTTATGGTTGTTAATATTGCTAATGGCGTTGATTGAGGATAGGGGTCTGTGCATATGGCGAAATTACGTTTTGTCTGTTGGGCATGCTGACAAGATGCTAGTATGGCTGATATATCCATGAATATAGTGTATACTGTGCCATCTGTGGGTTCTGCTTGCACTCTATTCCAGTGAGCTATGTTCGATTTTTGGGACACCAACCCACGAACTATTTGGGGTTCAAATTGGTAGTACCTCGGGTACGAATTCTGACCAGAGTCTTTTTTCTGGTAACACGGATGGTCAGGATCCCACGGAACTTGTTTCCGTCCTGGCCAGCGGAGACGGCCCCTCTATGGGAGTATCGTGGTTGCTGTGGTTGTACCCAAATGCGGGTAAAGTATGAGTGAGAGCAGCAGAGGCTTAGATAGGCCTTGTTCTTAACCAAGGAATGAGACATACGACCAAAATAAGTATGGCTTGATATTGGTACCTGCGGATATATATCCAAGGGACGTTTATTGACGTTTATCAATCCCCTGTGCTCGGCACCGTGATATTAAGTCTCTACGACAGGTGTTTACGTTAAATAAATTGACTTTCATTTCGGCTGTGAAAATTGAGAAGAAATCGGGTAGCAGTTGGCGACTTATGATTTCGTCTTTTGAGTTTACACTATATGTTACTCCTTTATTCGACTTGGAGCCATCCGTGTATATAAATTTGAAAGAACTGAATGATTCTTGAAGTTCTAGAAATTTTTGTTTGTCAATTTCCGAAGGGGTATCCTCATTGTTGGCGGAATGAAGCGAATGACACAAGTAAGAGGTGCTAGGAAGCCAATAGGAAAAAGTTTCATTACTTCCATTGGTGGGGGAAATGTTTAGATTGAACTTCTTACAAAATTGAATTAGGTTATATATGGTTGAGGAGCCTGTCAAAAGCTTTAGCGAAATCTAGGGAGAGTTGGAGAGGGCTGAGGCAATCTGGTAGTCCAGCTTAACTAGAGTTTCATAAATCGATTTCCCTTTTTTGAATCAAATTTGTCTGTCATCAAGAAGCTTACAGTTGGTTGCAGGCCACCACAGGCGATTTGAGATAATTTTGTCAAACACTTTAGAGATACAAGGATTGAGAGATATGGGTCTAAATGAGTCGATTAAAGTTTTGTCGGAGTTGGGTTTAACTATAGGGATAATGTTGCTGACTTTGAATTGTTGAGGAATGTAATTAATGAAAATGTTGTGAAATATGTTGAGAAGGCGGGAACTGAGAGGTGTCGATAAGTTTTTGATCATGGAATAGTTTATTCTATCAAGACCGGGTGCTTTTCCTTTCAGTTTACTTTGAGCAATAACTATTAGGGATATGGGTTTATCTAAGTATAGGGTTGTTGCTGATGGGGAATATGTAATATTGGAATTAGAAGCATATTTGTGAGTACGAAAAGAAGCTGAGAAGTTGTTGTTAGATGATGCTATAAACCAGTGTTTGCAGAGAGTTTGGGAGATATCAGATTCATTTGTTAAGTAGGCAGAAAAATTGAATGGGTCCATGGGGAGTAAATTCCGAGTTGGGTGTTGAGTCCACATAGTCTGTTCATTTTAGACCAAAGTTTTGAAGTGGAAGTGTCAGGACCAATCTCTTAAATTGAATTGATGTAGTGATTTTCTTTTTCATATTTTAATTACACTTTTTAAGAGAGAGTTTGCTTTTTTGTAGCTTACAATGTTGGCGGAGTTAATGCATCGTTTTAATTTTAGGCACTCTGAGTTTTTACTATTTTTTAGTTTTTGAAGAGTAGGATCCCACCAGGGGACTTTGTACTTGTCGAGATGCTTACGGGGTTGCTTGATTTGCACTTTGAAGTACTATTTTGACTATGTTAGCTGTTTCTATATAAATATTGTTACTGGATGGTTTTTCAGAGTTGCGTTTATGAGATGCCAGTTAGCTTTTGTAGTAAGGAATTTTGATCTAGCTTGAAAAGAGTTGGAAATGATTTTGGAAGAGGATGAGGGAAAGTGGTCACTGCCATAAAGGCATAAGTCAGTTTCCCATTTAGAATCCATTGCGAGAGAGGGTGAGGAGTGAGTGAGATCTATATGTGTGTAAGTGACTGGTGTGTGCTGAAGTGGGTGGAGGAACCGTTATTTAAAATATTGCGTAAGGATTGATTAACAAATTTGAGAATAATGTTACCTCTGGCGTTATTGTTGGGAGATCCGCAGATGTTGTGCCAACTATTTAGTGAAGGGTGGTTTATGTTTGAGAACATATTGTGGAGGTTGCAAGTTTTGAAGGATTTGTTTGGAAATATGTATGAGGCTATAATGATGAATTTGATATTAAAGATAACCAGGACAGCAATGGAGTCAAAGTCGCTATTAATAGGTATTGTTTTTTGTTGGATTGATTTGTGGATTAATAGGGCTACACCGCCAAATGAATTGGTGGAAGAGTTACGGTGGTGCATAATGTAGTTAATAGGAATGGGTACGTTATTAATGGGAATGAAAATGGGTTTCTTGTAGCGAAATGATTTTGGGGTTATGTTGTTTAATGAGCAGCTGCAACTCGTTATAATTGTTTAGATAACCATTAAGGCTCCACTGTAGAATATTTAGCATTGTGATAGAATTATAATTATTTTATTTAATTTTTAAGTGTTTGTTCTGGTTGTAACCCAGTAGCATTTACAAAAGAGATACAGCCCTCTCGGTCAATCATCAGATTGCCAAGAGGGCCCAGGATGTTGTAAGGGCATCAGTAGGGTCCCAAGTCCCAGTGGGCATAGAAACTTCATGACGGAATGTGCACACCCGCGAAAGCCCCATACCTCACCGATGCCCCAAGAAAAAAAGAAAAGGTTTTAATATGAGTTTTTTTCGGTACGTTAGGGTTGTTATTGTTCTTGATTTTAAGACTAGTTGATAGGTTGGCTTTGATATTAATAGTTTTTGATCTTGGTTTACTTGTAGATGATGTATGTGGTTTGGTGATGTCCTAACCATCACTGAGAGAGTTCATGTCCAAATCCTTGTGGTCATACAAGATCCTGGATTTTGTTTGTTGTTTTGAGGTTCAAGCAGTGGTATAGTTGCTGATGCATTGTGTTGGTTCTGTTGACTTGATGATTGACGTGCCAAGTTGTAATTTTGTGGATTGTTTAAAATTTTGGTATATTGAGCAAGTTGATGACTATGACGGGTGTATTATATTGATGATCTACATTTTCCGTTATTTTGATAGCTGTTAGTTCTTGTTGTTTGATGAAAGTAAGACATTGTTTATCATTGTTTTATTTGTTTACTTCTATTAACTTTGGTACTGAATATGTAATTACGTCTTACTTGCTAGAAGGAAAACCAATCACTACTATTAAAATATTATCCTAGGCCTAAGCGTTTGCTTGTGATGGTGCCGTGTTGCCAGATTGTGATATGTAAGCTGACACTGATATGCAATTTACACCAAAGTACATCACGTTGATGAGGTTTTCCGTTTACACCGGATATTTTGCATCATGAACAGCTGTTTTTTGTTTTGGTTATACACACACGTGGAACTTGCGAGCACGTTGGTTAAATAAAAACTAAAAATTTGTGAAAAATACTTGATTTAGAACATTTTGCAACATATGCAAATAATTCTTGCAATTCCCTTTTTCATTCCTGATACTTATTTTATTAAACTCTTTTAAAAAAAATTGACAATTTATTGTTTACTTAACAATGTTTTGAGCCATCAGCTGCTGTTTAGTGATGCGACAGATGGAAAAACACAAAAAAACTTGGCAGCACTGCAGAAATGTCTAGAGAGACCATTATTAATTTTCATATCAAGGCACATCAGTTCTTGATGCGACTATTGATCCCCATCACATTCTACAACAACAACCCCTGAATGACGTCAGTTTCCTTGTGGTTGTTGTCGAATCTGATACGTATCAGTAGGCACATCAATGTTGATGTTGATGTGCTTTTGTGTAAATTGCATATGAGTCGCCACATCTACTGCCACTTAAGTGACATCGGCTGTAAAGGCGGTGTTGCTGATGGTGACATAGGCTCTGGAATTACCCTGTTTAATGAAAGAAAAGTTGACACATGCTCGCCATCTGGAGTGTCGACGTTTGTAAGGAATGCAGGCTTGAGCAGATCAACTGAGATGGCCTTATTCTAAGGCTGATACTAGAGTGCGAGCGAAAAGTGAAGTGATAATACTAAGCGACAACGTGCTACAAACTTTTGCAAGTTTTATTATATGTAAATGCTTAAAAGCTGCCAGAGTGAGAGCGAATCATCCAGCGAGGTGAAGCATTGCTCGTAGCACAAAATATTATCGCTTGTCACATCGCATCGTTTGTCGCGTGAGTTACATATTTCCATATGCTGTACACCTAAGTAGGGTATCACTCATTCTCTCATTTAAATTACGATCTTTTTCAAGATTAAGTGAAGGACACTATTACTCTTTCTCTCTTAAATTTTTCAAGTTCAAGTGCAAACGGAATAAGCAATTATACTATTTTTGTTTATGTAAAAATGGAAGTAATCTGATATCAGCATAATCGGCAGATGTTACCGTTTCTACTTGATGTAGTCCGAAGCGGAAAAATAAAAATAATTATGGTCTTCATGAAAACCAATAAATCGCAGAAGCGCACAAATGTATAAAGTTGTGTGGTCACTCGCATGAACGACTCTTTTTTTTTGAACTGCACAAATCGCAAAAAAATGCAACAAATTGGCAAGGCTTACTCGATTTGTGAGCATCAACTTTATACGTATGCACACATTTTTTATATGGAGCAACTGTTATACAAAATTTCAACTGTTATACATTTGTGTAGGCTACTTACATTTTGTCTTAGGCTTAATGTGTAAAAGGTAATAATAATGGTATGGGGGTTCTTATTTCTATATGAACAAAATGTTATAGTACTATAATAGGTATGTAGTAAGTAAGTATCACTAACTGATAATATCTTAGATCTTAATTTCTATAGTTAGTTATAAATATTTGCATTTTTTAGGACTTTTATTAATATTTTACAAATAATAGGTAAATATGAGCAAAGTGTTTTAATAATAGGTTAGTGGTATCACTAACTGATAATATCTTAGATCTTAATTTTTATAGTTTGTTATTTATGTATATTTGCGTGTTTTAGGGGTTTTATTAATATTTGTGCATTTATTACATTAATATTACAAAGCAATGAGATCGGGTTGAATTTTTTTTTGTATTACCTTTCTGGAATGACTTAATGGGGGACAGGTGGTTAAGACATGTTCAATGTTAGGAGCTTGTGGATCTTGGCAAAATTAGAATTTGTTTGGTATATTTTTGTCTAAATAGTGTTCGTGAGTAAGCTTAGTGTGTCCAAGTCGTATTCGTGTTATTTTGATTTCGTCTTGTCTTGTCAATTGTGAATTGTTAAGTTGTGATAGTGGGAAGAAGTTTTGTGGGGTAGGAGAACGGTACCAGGACAATGTGAGATTCCATAATTCTCCTTGACTCTGTAGAAGGTATCTTTTTAAGAAGTGGTCAATGTCTTCTTTACTGAAATTTTGGGTGCATATGAGGAGTAGAGTTTGTGCTTTCTTAGCAGCTGAGTCTGCGGTTTCATTACCTCTTATATTTGTGTGGCCTGGGACCCACATTAGTTTTATTTTATTGTAGTTATTGGAAACTAGGCTTCTGATGAGGTGAGGGTAATAATCATAGTTGTTTGTATTTGCGATTGCTTCAAGTGCAGAGAGATAGTCTGAGCAAATCATGTATTTCTCCCTGGATTCGCAAGCCAAGGCGATCGCCTCGTAAATGGCTATAATTTCGGCCGATAAGACCGATAAATATGTTGGAAGGAGCCCGTATCTAAGTACTGAAGTTTCTGTGGTTATGGCGAATATAATGGTGCTGTTACTTGCACATCCATCTGTTTATATAAAGCTCCAGTCTGAGTTCGTTTCTTGGATGTTGCGGAAAGCGGTTCGGTACATAGTGGGATTGGTGTTATTCTTTTGATATTTACTTAGTGAGAAGTCAATTTGGTCGTTGTTGAAAAGCCATTAGAGTGTGTATTTTACCCTTTTTAATGGTCCTAGTGGTGTATTTAGGTCTCTAAATTTTTCGGTCACTTTCACTTTATTTGTCATTTGAACAGTGTTGACGTTTTTTGCGCTCAATAAATTGTGTCCGCATAATAACACTGTGTCACAGCGAAAAAAAACTTCTTATCAGACCTTGTGGAGGTTATAGGTCATAAAAAACTAAAAAGAATGGTATATATTAAATCTCTGATACACCCTCAAAATCTTGTTTTAGAGCCCAAAAACCGTTTTTAAGAGGTTCCTGTACATATTACCTTATAACTTGGCCATTTTTTATCGGATTGTATTTAGAAGCTGAAATGTAGCCCTTTACAACCATGTATCATGTATTTTGTTATCATTCCAATTCATGAAGATACAGACCAAAAACTTTCCAAAATTTTGATTTTTCCATCGATTTTGCAACTTGGCGAACAAAGCTACCTGACCTAATTGACTTTTGTGTAATAAAAAATATGAATATGGCACATTTTGAAATTGACTCTCGATTAGAACTTTCTCCTGACCATTCTCCGATCCAAATTAATTATAATTGCTCAATAAAAAATGTTTTGCCCCCATGCAAGATGTATAATAAACGAACTGACTGGCACTCTTATAGAAAATTCATTGATATCAACCTAGCAATAAATGTACCTCTTAAGGAATTAGACGATATTGAAAAAACAATCATACACTTAAATGACATTATAAACGAAGCAGCTGATAGAGCAACACCCGAACTAAAACCAACAGAGGACAACTATAACATCCCACACTCAATTAAAAGACTTATTGTGAGCAAGAACAAACTGCGTAAGACTTGGCAAAGGACGAGAGCTCCAAATGATAAAGCAAAACTAAACAAAGCGATTAAAGACCTGAAAGCCAGACTTAAAATTTGGAAAAATGAACAATTTGAAAAATAACTAAAATCACTAACTCCAACGTCTGACACTAATTACTCTTTGTGGAAAGCAGCTAAAGATTTAACGAATCGCACCATTCACCAGCCGCCACTGAAAAAGTTGTATTGGACATGGGCTAGAACCAACTCTGACAAAGCTTCCCAACTTGCTGACTATTATGAAAAGGTTTTTACTGAAAACCAAACTAACAGCAACGCTAATCTTACTAATTTTACTAACAGGACTCCTCTACCGCAATACAAATTAAGAAAAATCTCAGCTAACGAAATAAGACACTGCATTGAAAAGCGTACTAGTCACAAAAAATCTCCAGGATATGACCAAATAACTGGAAAGTTACTAAAAGAGCTTCCTTCAAATGGAATTATATACATAAGAAACTTGTTTAACGCAGTACTAAGACTACCCGACATTATGGAAAAAAGCTGAAATAATACCTATACCGAAATCGGGCAAAGATCCAACTTTGACGTCATCTTATAGGCCAATAAGCCTTCTGCCTTCATTATCAAAAATATTTGAACGACTTTTGCTTGACAGAATTCAACCAATACTGGATGTCAACAAAATTATACCTGATCACCAATTCGGATTTAGACAACGTCACTCCACAATACAGAAAGTCCACAGAGTGACACACAAGATACTATCAGATCTAGACGACAAAAAATACTGTGAAATTGTTTTTTTGGACATAGAAAAAGCTTTTGACAAAGTGGACGCCGGACTTCTTAAAAAAATTAAGACCATCCTACCAAATGAAATTTGTTATCTGTTATACATACACTAATATGTATATGTGTTGGTCTTGGTTTGTTGAGAGGAACGTTGCGGTATCTCGCGAGAGTGGGGCAGCCGCAAGTAGTACTCAAAAATAAACCAAGCCTTCCATATTATTTCAAACTGATAATTCGAAAATGTTCGTATTTGTCAAATATAAGCCCCCTTTTCAATGTTAAAAAAAGTATTAGGGTTTTTGTTTTTAATGTATTATTATATAATAAGAAACAAAACAAATGAACTTCATCTATTGGGAAATAAAAAAAAAAAAAAATTTCTGTTAGGTAAATTAAGATTGAATTGGTGTGTCGACGTTTCCTTAGGGACTCTTTCTTTAAAAATTTGCGATAGGCGTGTCGTTCGAGTTTTGAAGAATTTTGTAGAGTTTAGATTTCAGAAAAGTATGCCTATAGGAGGTTTTTGATTGAGGTTGTACGAAAGAAAGTTATGTTATAAGGGTGGTTTATTATTACCCTGACTTTGTTTAGAGTAGATACCGGCGTCGGCCGTATAAGAAAAGAGCGTAGTCCATCTTTGAGATTATGAGGGCACTCATAACTGAAATAACACAGTGTTACAGTTGAATTTGGGACTCGCCAGACATTTTAAAATATTTAACTTTTTCGATAAGGAGTTGATTAGTTCTTTTATATGATTATTCCAATTGTACTTTTTTTAACGGTGACTCCTAATAGTTTGATTGAGCTAACTGATGGAATGGTAATATTGTTTGTTGTGACTTCACAGTGACATTGGCTTTTGTTGCAAAAGTGAATTTGCTTACACTTTCCCAGCGATAGTTTTGATCCTGAATAGTGTCTCCAGGCCTGAATGTTTTGAAAAAGTTGGTTCAGATTATTCTTCATATTTTCCTTTTTCTTAAAGTTAATGATTAGCTGAAAATCGTCAGCATAGCTGCATAGCCAATTTGTCATACGCAATCAGAAATAAAATTATGGATAATGGTGAGCCTTGTGGTACTCCGTTATATATGGGGATAATTAGGAGCCTACTTTTATAATATTTTTCCGGTGGATCATGAAGTTTGTAATATAATTGATCAATTTCGGTCCAACTTTCTATTCTTTCAATTGTTCTACAATGGCATGTAAACCAATTCTGACAAAAGCCTTGCTAAAGTCAATGGATACGATTGATATGTGACTTTTTTCCAGAGAGTCCGTTATCAAATGGTCTACGTAGAGCAGACAGTCTACAACTGACTTGTGTTTTTTAAATCCAAATGTGTTTTTGGAAACTAATTTTTTTTGTTTCTATAAACCGCCATATAGTTTTATCCATGACTTTAGAGAGCCATTGGTTGAGTGATATGGGGCGGTAACATTCTAATTTAGTTTTGTCAGTGTTGGGTTTATTGACTGGGATAACAAGGCTGGTTTTGTATTGTTGTGGAATGTGGGTGTTGAAGATGTTGTTAAAGTGTCTGAGAAACCTATTTTTAAGTGTTGGGATGGCGTGTTTGATCATTGTATACGATATCCTGTCGAAGCCTGGTGTGTGGCCTTTCAGGGAGTTAAGAGAACTTTGTAATTCAATTGCGCAAATATCAAGTTCCACTTTTCCAGCTGCTTGGCATGGAGTGTAATCTAGTGATAAGTTTATACAATTTGCTTTATGCGAAAGATAGGTATGTGAGAAATTGTTATCTTTGAATGTTTCCGACCAGAATTGGGCGAAAGTGTTGGCAATTGTATTGCTATCTGTGCTGATACTGTTTGAATAAGGGTTCCGGATCGCATGAACAGACTTCATGGGTTTGACCCCACAAAAGGTGCGGATATTTAACCAGATCTTAGATGTAGGGGTATTAGGGTTTATTTGTGAGGTGAATTCCCAGGTAAATGCTATTTTTGTTTGTCTCAATTGACGTCTACAGATTAATATGTGTTACTTCTTTTTAATTTGTTCCATATTTTGCTTTTTTCTTTTTTTGTTTCATCATGAGACATTGCGTTCTTGTTGGTGCAGAAATGTTTTTGGGATAGCTCTGTGTGCGCTTTGGAGTATTATTTTATTTAAGTTTGCTGCCTCCTTATTCACCTCATTGCCAAGTGCGACAGTATCGTTTATAACAGTAATTGATTTTTCAAAAAGATCCCAGTTTGCTTTAGCTAACTTGAAATGGCTTCTTGGTGGTGTAATAGGTGGGTTACTTTGGTATAGAGTTAACTGGATAGGGAAGTGATCGCTACCACAAAGGTGCTCAGTACGTTTCCATGTTGTGTAGGGATGGATTTCGGGTGAACAGAAAGAGATGTCTATGTGGGTGAAGGTATTGTATGTAGTGAAGTGGGTGGGTGATTTGTTGTTTAGGAGGATGAAGTTATTTTGTGTAATGTATTTGTGTAGAATTTCGCCTTTTTTGTTCTGTTTAGGTGACCCCCATGTGGGGTGCCAGCTATTGAAGTTGCCTGTGATGATAACCGCTTTGTTTTTTGAGGCTATTGTGTCTTCCAAACTTCTCGTATTAAATGATCTATAAGGAGGTATATACATACATCCTTTTAAAATATGCAAAGCTTTATTTCCGAAATTATTTCTGCAGCAACTACTTCGATCTCATTGTTAAGTCGTATTTCTTTGGATTGAACTGATTTGTGAATTAGCAGTGCTACTTCGCCAAATTTTGTGGTGTGTTTTTAAGAATTGTGTAGTTAATGGGTACTGGAAAGGTGTTGTTGGATGGTTGTAGGTGGGTTTCTTGTAAGGATATGATATGGGGTGAATGTTTTTTGATGATTATGAGTAGTTCAGATGCTCGTGAGGTGCCAGGTTGGGCTGTTGCTGTCATATCGTCGAAGTCACCATAGTTGGTGAAAGTGCGCTTTGTGGAGTTGTGGATGGTGTTGATGGAGCTCGTTTTAGAGTTGGGTGTGGAGCTGATTGTTTTTGTTGTGTTTTTGCTGGTGTCCAGTTGAGGCGTCTTAGTAGCGTTGGTATTGGTTTGATGACCAAGTTGGTGTTTTTCGCTGTCAAATTTTAGGTTGGTTTTTATGAGGAGTGTGAAATACTACTTGGCAGTTTGTTAATAGAGCTATTGATACAGCCGATGTCTTTTGTATAAACTTCGTTATCTTCTTCGTTTATGTGATGTAGCTACCCGCACTTGGTGCACGATCTGTGCCTTTTCCACACTTTGAATGTGCTCGTATGCCCATATCGGAGACAATTATTACAACGTAGTGGTGTCGGGATGTAGGGGCGCATGGTTGTCCTCTCGTAGCCGATCATGATGAACTCCGGAAGGATGGTTGAAGCAAAAGTTATAATGTGTAGCCCTGTTTCCATCAGGTTTCCTTCAATTTTTTTTACCATGGTGACGTTCTGGTTTTCAAGTTCACATTGTATTTATTCTTCCGATACATCACACAAGTCATTCGAGTAAATAACTCCCTTGCTGTAATTTAGTGCCGTATGTTCAGTGACAGTTATAGGCATATTTTCGATGAAGTGCCATCTTCAGAAGCTTGTTTGTGTGTTGGACATTCTTGGTCTTGATAAGAAGGTCTCCGCTTCGCAATTTTTTACATAACTCTACCTCACCTCCACAGTTAAAATCTATTATATTCTTTACCGCAAATAGTGATAGCTTAAATTATTTTGGTCCAGTTGACGATAGTATTTTAGATTGAGCCTGTGTAAGCAGAAATGTTCCGCTTGCCTTTTGGCGATCAATTTTTTCCTCTTTGTGCTCAAATTTGTTTATACAAAGCGCGAGATACGAAAGAGGGGATGCGATAACACTGATAAACACAAGAGTTGCGGACGATTCTTATCAGATACCCCGTTTATAAGACGCTCGAAACGGTTTGCACTTAGGTCAGCACACATGCATTAATTGATTTTCAATGCGGTTTTAACACGCGAAGCGATTTCAACAAGCGCAGTCTACTTATTTCTCAATTTTTTTCGGTTTTTCTCCGACCGTTATAGTTATTTTTAATTTTTTTTGGTTTCTCTCAGACCATTTCCATTGTGATAAAGAGGTAAAGGTCCCAAAATAACAGTTATTTAGGGACCTTTTCCTCAATCTCACTCAAAATAATTGTCAATGTTGTCCCGAAAAAAAAGGTCCTTAGTAACAAGATTATTGAAAATGAAATCAAAATGTTTGCTGGGTAACACATAATAGTCGAATGCAACGCACAAGCAGACACACATATGTAAAAAATGCATATATACACACTAAAAACCATTCGACTAATGCAACGCATTATAGCGCACAAGCGACACACATAAGTATGTAAAAAATTCAAACATACACACGAATAGAGATGAGCTAAACAGTGACACAGTGATTCTAAACTGTGATTGAGTCACAGTCATTCGAAGGTGAGACACAGTTTACTTGATTGATTGTGACTCACTTTGATTCAGTTGCTCCCTAAACTGTGATTACCAATCACATTTTAAACAAAGTAAACTGTGTCTCTTTCTTCAAATGACTGTGACTCAATCACAGTTTAGAATCTCTGTGATTTTGAAATCACTGTTTAGCTCATCTCTACACACGAAAGACCTTTTGACTAACATTGCGCAATAAGTCTGTTAGTGGTTGGCCCTGCCGTAAACAAACGAAAATAATTAATTTCGCTTGCACACAAACACTTAAAAACGAAAAATGAATCACAATATTTTGTTGTCCCTTTTACATTTGGTTTCTTCACAATTGGTTGCGTGCGGACATAATGAAAAGGTTGTGACTTATTTGCGAACTATGAAAAAAACCCATTATTTTTTATGCATATGGCAACTTAACAATAAGAGCGCAAGACGTCGGACGCATAAATAACTAAACAAAAACTGTTCTGAGTCCGGCTGACCTAAGTGCAAACCGTTTCGGGCGTCTTATAAACGTAGTAAGAGAAAGCTTCCACGACGAGAGCTGGCTTATGACTGAAATATAAATTATATTTTGCTGGCTTGCAATACACACCCAAATAAAACAATAAACTTTAATATAACATAAAATTTATAACTCGCGCACTCTGGTATCAGCCTTACCGTTTATGCTTATTATGTACACCTTGTCATCTATACCATGGACAATTTTGTATGGACCGGTGTATGGTTGCTCGAGTTTGTAACTCTTACAACAAAATACTTGTGGGTTCCTGTGATGCGCCGCAGGAATTTTCTTCACTGCGCGGTTTACGAAGCTTTTCAGTGCAGTGGTGCTTGTCGACAAGAGCTGTTGCATTTTTCGATGTGAAGAAGATTTGAAAGCTGTGCGTAGTCCCAGCAAAACTGTCGGTAAAAGCTCTGGCCATGAAACATGTGCGTTGCACATTATCGTTGCTTTTAGTTTGCGATGCCATCTCTCCATCATGCCATTAGATTGAGGGTAATACACTGTAGTTCGAATTATATCAGCTCCTATAATTTCTGCCAATTCTGCGAACAGTTCGGACTAGATCCTTGATCTGTGGTTATGGTGAGCGGAGTTCCGAAAATGAAAATCCATTGAGTATATAAGGCTAAAACCACAGCTTCTGCTGACATGTTTGGTAAGGGATCAGCAAGCGGTCATCTACTGTAGAGCCCGTAGACACGTGGTAGCTCTATTAAATCTAAGTGAATGTGGTCGAGAATTCAGTTTTCGATGATCACCTTTACCACGCTAACCTTTGTGTTTTTTAGGAACAAGATGGATTGGAATTGCAAATTGACTACAAGAAGCTCGTATAACTCCACATTGTAGCAGCAAATGAAAGTCACGTCGTGCAGCGTCCAGTTTTTCACCAGAAAGTTGCCGTAGTTTATCGAAGACTGGGGCACCAGTGTTTTCAATATAGTGTGCTACATCATTATTGACGATTGTTGCGAGTGGCATGTTTGGACGTGTACTCTCGATGTAGCGGGTAAGTAGATTCATATATGGTCGAGCTGTTTTGCAGAAGTTCAACAAATCGATTATTTAAGGTAGCATATCCACAGACGAATTCCAAGCCATAACCATTACGGTTGATGGAATTAATAGTTTATCAGTCTTAGCAGTCTATAGCCTCCTAAGACATCAAATATGATCGGTATATCAATCAATACCTACAAAAACCGATTCATAATGAGAATTATATAAGTGCTTCAAATGACTGGCCAACTGATCCACAAAAGACACCTGACCTTAATGACTTTTTTTTATCACCAGGAATATATCTATCACCTATCATATGCATAGAAAGTGGGTTAGATATGAATTCTGTCCATTACTTATCCTCTTAACAGTACATGAAAGTGTACACTAACTAATAAATATACTAATCGGGAATATTGTACAAAAATTCAGTCGGAACAAGTACTTTGCTTGACAAATAACATAAAACACCCAGCATGGAGCAGTACACCATCAATAAGAACCATCACAGCAAGACACAAGTACACAAGGGATATAAAAGAAATGGTGACAGAAAAACGCCGATTACGCCGATGGTGGCAACAAACAAGATCTCAATCTGATAAAACTAGGCTAAATAGTGTATCGAAAGAGCTCTCCAATTAAATAAGAGTATTTAAAACAGCTCTCTTAGCAGCTACCTAAAGGGACTGACAAATGATCTTAGCACCGAATACTCGCTTTGTAAGTTCATACAAAATTTTCACAACCAACAGCACAATATGCACCAATAAAAAAATCTGATAACACATGGGGTAAAAGCAATGGGGAAAAAGCTAACACTTTCGCAGAGTACCTCGAAAGTATCTTCAAGCCATATGACACATCAGGTCCAGCTGAAATGGAACAGTTTTATCATGATAATGATGTCTGCTGATGTGATCATGATCAACAAACCAGGGAAGCCAGTACATGATGTAACTTCATATCGACATTTTTCACTCCTACATATAGTTTCAAAACAAATGGAAAACCTAAACGTCGTAATCATATAATTTCCAATTTGTCTGACAGTTTTAAAATAACGCAAACTAGAAATCTGCTGTCAGTTGGCGAGCGGCTACCAATTGGTGTGGTGTGAGGGTGATGCGTTCTATGCAGCGGTCTGACGGAGGCAAATGGTGACGTGGTGATCCAACGGCGACAGGCAATGCAAAACACTCAAAACTTCTATCTATGTTCACGTCCGAAAGTCAAATATGGAGATTTTTCCTTAGTCCAGTAAAATTACTTTTTAATGTCATTGACTTCTCATTTGTTAGCGTTTCCTCTTCTTCTCTGACGATTCAGCTGTTCCACACCAGGGCTACCTGCATTTATTAAAGTGCTGCCAAGGTGTCCTGGAAATGTTCGATAGTTATCGATCATTTTTGTAACAATACCTTCGCGCCAGTGATGCCATTTTAGCCTTTTTCCGGACAGATCTGTCCTTTATTTAACTGACCTATCCGGAGAAAAAAGTCAAACATCCCCTATCCGGAAATCTATCCTTTTTTAGTTTTAATGTATTATTTATTTTTTTTTTCAAATTCTGTGAATATGCTAAAATTATGCAAATAATAGAAATAGTCGACATGTATTGGGTTGTGCTCATCACTAATACCATAACTTAACATTGTGGCTGATCACATGACCGAAAACGGCTCATGACCCGAACATAACATAAACAAACAAACATGCCGAAAGAAATATATAAACAAAAATTCGTGAGTCGCGATCCAAAAGATAACAATAACGCTTACTGCAAGTTTTGTAAGTGTGGGATTAACTCTAAAATTGATCAAATACGTGCGCACATGGCCACAAAAAAACATGTGGTTAATGCCCAGCCATTCGCACAGCCAAATAAATTATCGTTCCCACCTAAACCACGGAACGAAACTGCTGTCCAGGATGCGGCGCTAGCAATGTTCATTGCCCAGAATGCTGCGATTGAACCAGTCGCCCATTTAAGTGACTTGTGCAAACAAAAATTTGGCGCATCGCAACTGCAATTGCGCCAGACGAAATGCACACAGGTTATTAAAAACGTGTTAGCCGAACATTTTAAAGAAGATCTTCGGGGAGATATTGGTGATGCAAAATACAGTCTGCTAATCGATGAGACGACGGCTGTAAGCATTACTAAGATTATTGGCAGGACGCACTTATTATATAATAGGTAGGTTACACTTATGAGGTTCAAGATAAATATCTCAACATGATTGGCACTAGTGCCTCCTACAGTAGTGCCTTAAAAGAAGGGGATTATGACCTCATAGATGAGGCAATAAAGCTCATTTGATATAAAAAAAATAAATTTATAACTTTAAAATTAATAAAAATAAAAATAATAAGGCAAAAAATTTTGTCCTGTTTTCTGTCCTTTTTGAAATATTTTTTGTCCCTTTTCCCGCTTTTTTGAGGTCGGTCTGTCCTGTTTTTGTGATAGGTTGATGGCATCACTGCTTCGCACCAATTTGGTTTTCGCACGAGGCATTCTACTATTGATTAAGTTCACAGAATTACTAGAATTATTGAAAACGCATTTGAGGAAGAAAAGCTGTGCTCCACTGTTTTTCTTGACGTGGCCAAAGCATTTGATAAAGTGTGCCATTGCGGCACCCTCAATAAAATTAAGGCGCTATTACCTATTGCAATATACTGAAATCATATTTAACTGATCGTTTCTTTCGTATTTAATATGACGATTCTTACTTCGTATGGGTATGACTCTGAATATCAAACTACGATGAAATGAACACGTCAAAAAGAAAAGAATTGGAAATAAAATTCAAAAAACGTATTGGCTCATGGGTAATCGATCCACATTCAACAAATTACTCTTATACAAGCACGTCCTTAAACCGATATGGACGTATGGGATCCAACAATGGGGCTGTACAAGTTCCAGCAATATTCTGCAAATCCATAGATTTCAGAATAAAGTAATAAGATGTGCTGTCAATGCGCCTTATGCAGAGCGCCATTAAATAATTGTATTACACAAAACCCGAGACAAATTGCTCGTTAGTTCGCTTGTAACTAGTTGAAATGTAAAAAAAAAAAACCAGAAAGAAGGCTATCATTGGCTATGCCAAAGATGTAATACTCTTCACGCTCCTCCGAGTTGCATCCCACCTTCCTTTCTTAGCATCACATCAGTTGTGTGTCAATTTTATTGTACTTTTATTCTTTATAAGTTTCTCATTTAATTTGGGTTTGTATGGGAGGTACCCCTCCTGGTAAATCTAGGAGCATGAAATTTACACGGTTGATGGATATAGATCAGAAACTTATATTGTTCAAATTTCAGTTCGATATATTAAAAAACAAAAAAATTGTTTCAATGAGAACATTAATTTAAAGGTGGGTTCGTATGGGAGGTACCCCACCTGGTAGCCTTAGGTTCATGAAATTTACACGATTGATGGCCATAGATTACAAACTTATAGTGTCCAAATTTCAGTTCGATATGTTAAAAAACAAAAAACTTTTTTTAATAAGAACATTAATTTAAAGGTTGGTTTGTATGGGTGGTACCCCCCTAGTGGTCCGATCCGGCTGATTCCGACAAATGTACTGCATATGGTAAAAAAAACCTATGTACGAAATTTCAGCTCTCTAGCTCAAAAACTGAGGGATTAGTTTGCATACATACAGACAGACAGACGAACAGACGGACAGACGGACATGGCTTAATCAACTCGTCTCATCGAGCTGATCACAAATATATATACGTTATGTGGTCTGCGATGTCTCCTTCTGTGTGTTACAAACTTCATGACAAACTTATAATACTGTTCACTCCCGTGAAGAGTATAAAAAAAGTAGTCGATTGTTAAAATGTTGTGTATTTTGTCTTCGGTAAGCCTTTCTTTGTTTGATAATGACGTGCTAGGGTCTAGGAGGCGTTTGCCATGGAGATCAATTAGCAAGCCGTGATGTGTGAGAAAATCAACTCCGATGATTGTGAGTGTGCTTAGCACTCACGAGCCTTTTTTGTTAAGCACGTTGACTATGTGACTGAATGAATGTTTAATTGCCCTGTAGTATGATGCACTGGTTCAAACCTAACCACTAGCCACTTTATAACCACAACCGGTTCTATTTATGGCCCCATGTACTGTATTGAACCGGAGCATTTAACATTACGATGTCATTGGAAGGAGTCAATTGTCTCTGCCTGCATTACCGTGCACCAGTTCTTCCCCCGGTTCTATTTATACCAGTTCTATTTCTCTGGTTCCACCAGCAGTTCCATTTCACTGGTTCTAATGCTAGTCAAATCAAATTTCAATTTATAACCAATTTCAATTATTGTACGTATAAATTCATATACACTCTTACTTACACTACATAGTGGAAAGAAAAAAAAGAAAGAATGCTGATTTGGAGAGTTAATCTCGAGCAGTGTCTGTAGATGACTCTTCAAGTTTTCTCTTTAGGTATTCGTTTTTATGCAAACGCTTCTTATTTACAAAAATTGCCCTTCGAATCAGGGCAGGTTGTCAGATGAAATTGAGTCTGAAATTGGAAATAATTTTAAAGTGCTTAGCAATATTTTGGTTTGTGAAGTATGTTACCAAGAAGGACGCTGTAGAAGTATTCGAACTACTTACTTTCTTATCTACTAACCTTGCTTCATGACGCCAATAACAAATACTTTTTTCACTTTGTTTCCACTTCAGTAAAAACAACTCAAAATGTAAACAAATCTTCTTTAATACACTGGTTCAATAATATAAATGTACACTGCACTTAGTAAAATTTCTTAACGCTTAAGGACAACTGAAGTCGTTGGTTCATTGTGTTTAGCATACATCTAAAACTCAGGAAACGTTTTCACGCAAAAAATATTGCGGTAAACTACCTGCTTAGTTTTTTTTTATTTACGTGAAGTATAAAACACTTTTTTCTTTAAAGTATAACTTTGAATAAACAACAAAAGAATTTAACACTTTTTTTTTATAAATTATATATTAAGTTCAAAAGATAATGAAAATAAAATATCTAAATACACAAATACTTTATTTTCTCAAATTTAATCAATATATTTTTGCAACATAACGTCCCAATTCAAAGTAGAGAAAGTTTTCGTTCAAGCAAAAACCATAAATGACTAGTTGGTGTCGATTTTCCTCTATAGATATTTTAAATATAACTACAAGATTTCATTTAAATTTATCAAGTTGTGAGTTAATTAAAAACTGCAAAATCGACCTTTTTGACTTATGACAGTCTTTTAAGCTTCGTTCACACTAGGAAAATATTTACTCACTTTACACTATTGTGGTAATATTTGCTTTGTTAAGCTGAAATACTTGGGTGTTACGAGGATTGCTACTTAAGTCTTGAGATATGGCAACACCAATGTTGATATGTCAAATCTGACATCATTAAAGCTTGTCGTTTTTAATGATAAATGTATTCAAAACGTTTTGTCATACGAGTGGTATTTGTATTGTTTACAGTCACATAAAAAATTCGTTTCGGCTAAAAAATGGAATTAAATCGTGAACATTTTCGTGCAATGATTTTTTATGATGTTAGACGTGGATTAACTCAACAAGAGTGTGCCAATCAACTCGTTTCGACTTTTGGTGATGAAGCAGCATCCAGGACCACCGTGTTTCGCTGGTTTTCTGAATTCAATCGTGGTTGTAGTTTTCTCCAGGACGAATTTCGTGAAGGTCGCTCAAAATCGGTTGTTGTGCCACAAAACATTGATGCTGTGCGTGAACTGATGTTGCAAGATCGTCATGTGACTTATCGTGAGATTGAGGCATGTTTGGGCATTAGTTCCACTCGCATACATTCAATATTGCATGAGCATTTGGCCGTCAAAAAGATTTGTAAAAAATTTTACTAACTTTTATATTTTAGAAATTTTAGAATCGCAATAAAGAAAACACACAGCGATTGGACTAAAAATAAAGAATCCTTCTCAATAAGCATTTTGGGCGTGTTTTGGTCGTCCCCTGGCGCCTTTTTTGGGTTAAAATGCTCTGTAATGACTTTTTTTGTGTCTAATGGATGAATTCTGATGGGAGAGGTTTCAAGATACAACTGATCGGAAGGTCGCATGAAACTATTTTATTTGGTGGGTTTGGTTGGAAGACATCTGAAGGTGTAGTGCAAAAGTTTTTGCACTTATCGGCGTGTCAACATTAACTGGCGATTTTATGCGTTTTTGGGCCCTCCACAAAGGGAATTTTGAGCTTGTAGGTAATAAGTTGGCTATATATTGGTGCTGGGCTAGCTGATCCTCATAGTTTAAGGCATTGCTAAGTTCACGAGTTACAACTCTTAAGCGATGTGCGTCAGGAGTCTCTACGTTTTGCCATTCGCTTCGTAGGCTACGCTTCTATGCGACAAGACTATCTATGTGCCTATTGGTTATGTTGTGATTATAACAAATCAGGGCTGGTGGTACATGAAGAGTTGCATGATGGGCTGCCAATATCATACTCGTTGCTCGTTATTGGGCTCAGCTATGAGTACTAATGTATTTTCTGTATTTAAGCCAGTTGGCCTTATTTGAATTTAGTTGCAAGGGGTTTTCTCTGATTTGAGGGTACTCTAGTAAACTGAGGAAGATTGGAGAGTGGTCCGACGACAAATCTGCAAGAGCTTCTGCTGTTACCAAGCTGCTAGGAATCCTTCTGGTAATGGCGATGTCTATCAAGTCCGGTACTTTTTTAGGATCTGCTGGCCAGTATGTAGGCTTACCCGGGGAGACATCGTTTAATTTGTTATGTCTACAAATAAACGTGTTATACAATTTCTTTCCCTTGGGGTTTGCCAGTCGGGAACCCCAATGCGGGTGTTTTGCATTATAGTCACCAGCGGCAAGAAAGCGATCTCCTAGGGAGTTGAATAGCTGCATGAATTGCGCCTCTGTTATAGCAAAACGTGGAGGACAATAAACTGCCGACAGTGCAATATCTCCACTCGGGCCTTGCTCTCGTATGTATATTGGAGGCGGTCTGAACTTTTTGACTTTCAGTGTGCCTTGTTATAAATTCGAAAATTTCTCTGGCGTTTGAATTGAATCTTTTTCAAATAATTCTAGCAAACTCTTTTGAAGTTTCTCGCTGTTCTTTCACCAACTTTCAAATCAACATTTTTAAATCGCAGGAAATAAAATTTACATGTATGTAAAAATGATGTTCTTTAATTTAAAAGTTTTAATGTAAATGTATTATATTCGGTATAATAAGTGTCTGGTATAATAAAAGTAATAATTCAATGCAATAATAAAACACAAAATAAGGTAATAACACTCGAAACAGCTTCTGTGATACAACTTCAAACGGACAGCTTCAACGTTCTTCAACGACTTCGATCTCTTCAACGACTTTGCTCCTTTTATATCCTTCCCATCTGTCATCGACACAGGGTAAGATTCACAAACCAACGGTAACACATCTTACACTCGGTCATCCTGATATTCATCTGCCTCAGATGAATCAAATTCTTCATCCAAATCGACACTTCTCCATTGCTTCATGTAATCATAACTGGTAGACGTCTTGTTCGGCGCTTCAAAATCTGCTGCTTTTTCAACGTCGTATCGCCCATTTCTCTTTACCTTCACTTCTTTATATGGACCCATGAACTCACTCGCCAATTTCTTCCCCGCAACAAATTGCGTCCGCTTTATTGCAACCAGGTCGTTCAAGTTGTACTCAATCTCACTCTTGCGCTTCTTGTCGAAATTGCTCTTGTATAAATTCTGAGCTTTTACAATCTGCATTTTGGCATTGCTTCTCAACTCACGTTTTCGCTGTCGAATTCATGTAGTTGCTCATCCTGAAGAACCCTTAGCAAACCACTACTAATGTCACTTCTCATCTTGACACCAAACATTACTTCGAACGGGGTATATTTTGTTGAACTGTGCACGTTACAATTAATACCCTTCTGCACTGCACCCACATGTCTAAACTACTTAGACGGTTTATCTACCGACATCTTCGAAATAATTGACAATATCAGTCTGTTAGTACGCTCCACTTGGCCATTACCCCTCGGTACACCCGTCGTCACCAACACCTGCTCAATAGAATTATTTCTACAGAACTCAGCAAAGTTTGTAGATGTGAAAGCTGGCCCCTTATCACTGACAATGCGGCATGGAGTACCAAAAGTGTCAGACCAATTCTCCCGTCGCTGTCTGTAGATTTCATCGGAAATAACCATACAAATTTTGTAAACGCGTCGGCGCGTTTTGAAGTAATATCAATTGGACCCAGGTGATCAACGTGCAATGTGTCCAACGGATGTTCACCTTTCTCTACGCAGTGTAAAAACCGTTCTTTCTTCCCCAGCTTCTTGTTAAAAATGATGCATTTCACACAATTACTGACAACTTTGTTCACCTTGGCCTCTAAATGGGGTATAAAATACGTTTGCTTCACAGCATGCAGCGTCTTCTGTATAGCAAAGTGACCAACATCATGTGCATTTTTAATGATTTCAGTTTCCATTCGCTTCGGCAATACCAATAAATCATTCCCATCAACAAATCTGTACAACAACTCACCCTTGACTAAATAATTTTCATACGGCCTACTCTGTAGTATTTAACAATAGCTTTTACATGATCATCCTGTTGTTGCGCCTACTTGAACCTTGCTGAAATTTCACCTTTCTCAACCATCATAACATCGCACGGGTATCGACTTAAAGCATCAACAAGTTTTAGTCTGTTACCAGCACGATGCTCAATTTTGTAATTGTAGTCCTGTAAACACATAATCCACTGCGTAACAGCTCGTGGCATATCAGCTTTCGTTGTTGTCTGTTTAAACGCTGCACAATCAGTCACCAACTTAAATTCGATGCCCAACAAATAATATCGGAAATTCTCCAACGCGAGATATGCATCTTTTACTTCAAGAATATAACTATGTTGCACTGACTCTTGCGGCGACGTCTCCTTACTCCAGAAAAATATCGGATACCACTGAGATTCAAATTTCTGCATTAACACAGCTCCAAATCCTTCTTTCGGAATAAAAGCCATATACTTCTTGATTCTTTTATAAGCACATGGAAGAATCCATTTTCAAGGTCCATAACAGAAAAATACTTCGCCTTAACCAACTTTTCAATGGCATCATTCACCAACGGTACTGGAAAACGATCTTTAAGCACCATCGAGTTCAGCTGACGAAAATCCACGCATACTCTAAACGATCCGTCTTTCTTATTTACTACTACCACCCTACTTGCATACTCTGATGTTTATCGACGTATAATTCCTTGACCCAACCATACTTTTATCTTCTCTGTCACCGCATTCTGCTGATGTGGCGGCAACCGACTGGGTGTGTGATGAAAAGGAAGAATCTTTTCAGCAACAACTTCCAACTCAATAGGGCAATCAATTTCCTCTGCTGGTACAAATGATGCGATCATCTCATTTACGGCATCTTTATATCGAGGAGGAACCTTTATTTCATTGGTCGCTTTGTATATATTATAAATATGCGGTTGCAGCCATTCGTCCTGCATGTCCAGAGCTGCAAACTTAAAGCCATCGGGGTCTGAAACGAATCTAAACTTCTTAGTGAAATCAAAACCTAATATCACTTAATATTTCATTTTATCGTCTGGAATCACCAAAAAAGTCTGCTCCGTCCGTTGCTCATCAACCACAACATTGCCAGTAAAGCTGCCTATTACCGCTGTTTCCACATTTCCAAAGCCATTCAACTTGGTTTCATCATTCATCAAGTGTATGTACCCTAATCGGCTTTTATATACACCTTCCTGCATCAACGTTACATACGAGCCCGTATCAACTAAACATTTAATTTTTACATCATTTAAAATTATTGTTTTTACGCGACTATTGTCAATAACGAAATGAACACTCCTCGCGACATCATGCTTATTTGAGCTTACAGGGCAGTTTCGCGAAATATGTCCAGGCGTTCCACAATTAAAACAATGTATTTGTTACCTTCGATTTGTTTTCATTACAACTTTCTCAACTTTGCTGTCAATTTTTTGTTGCACTCTGTTCATTGTTCCACTACCGTTTATTCTTTCATATATGCCATACTGCTCTCTTAGCTGTGAGTATGACTTTGCACTGTATAACACATATCGAAATTCAGCTTTCACATTAAGTCCATCAACTATATATTGTAACACTGCATTGTCTTCAATATTCCCTAGAGCAGCATTCTTTTTCATATGCAATTCATACTCTTGAAAGCTTTCATCGTCTCTTTTTCTTCTATCACTTAATTGCTTATGAATTTCTGCACTATTATAATCCTTATGGAACTCAGCCTCTAACACTGAGCGTAATGTCCGAAAATCACTCACGAGAGTTGATTCCTGAGCCGTTTTCGTCATTCTGCTCCTTGTCTGCACAAACATTTGCTTCTCATTCAACCCGTATGCTTCCGCGTTGAAAACAAAGTTTTCGAACCACTTTTTAATTGGTATAGATTCACCATCACACTCCGGAATCACCCTCTCGAAGTCCGCCACTGATACACTTGCTTTATTGTCACTTGCTTCCTCTTTTGCCATCTTTAGAGTCAGAAACTTTATTAGTTCACGTAAATCATTATCATTGAAGCCACTACCACCGGCGACGTCACTGGATGGTTCCACTTTATTTTGCAACATATTGTTTTCAAATGTATCACTCGCAGCAACCACACAACTATTTCTCTCAGTGTTCGTTTTCACTTCACCGTTTTCTTTACCCGCTATTGTTTGTTCCGCAATTACCTGAGCTTTCGATCGCGTCGCGTATTTCTTTCTCACTTCTTCCGAAATATCTTCTTTTGCACTCATTAAAGCTTTTGGTTCCTTTCTGTCTGAGTTCATTGACCGTACATTTATTTGTTTTTACACTTTTATTCTTCACACTTCTCAATGGTTGAGGCCCCAAATGTAAAGATGATGTTCTTTAATTTAATAGTTTTAATGTAAATGTATTATATTCGGTATAATAAGTGTCTGGTATAATAAAAGTAATAATTCAATGCAATAATAAAACACAAAATTAGGAAGTAATAACACTCGAAACAGCTTCTGTGACACAACTTCAAACGGACAGCTTCAACGTTCTTCAACGACTTCAACCTCTTCAACGACTTCGCTCCTTTTATATCCTTCCCATCTGCCATCGACACAGGGTTAGATTCACAAACCAACGGTAACACATCTTACATGTATACAAATTTCACAGAGTTAATTTTTGTCTAGGCAAGTTACTTATCATTTTTAATGCTCAGATCTAATTGACGGATTAGCACAGGGCTGCCTTTAACTTATTGAAGGCTCTGTGTACATTAGCACAAATTGATATTGATCTTGATTTTCCATACAAAATTCTGTTCAGCGATGAAGCTCATGGTTGAATGGGTCATAAAGTAGCAAAGTTGTCGCAGAATCATTTCAAAAAAACTTTGTTGCCTCTGATACACATACAGCAGCATGGACACCTACCAAGTTAAGTGAATGTCCGCATGGTACAAAGGTTGCAAATTCACATTTCTCCTTGATTCTTGTTTGTAAATGTAAAAGCTAATAAGCAAGTAGGTAATGTAGTAAGTCATTATCGTTTGTTTTTTTCGATATCTTTCGGATCTTTCGAATCCGAATCCAAAAAACTTTGGATTCGTGCATCACTAATGATAGTTTATATGTAACAAAAAAAATTACAACAATAACGCTGAAAGATAAAACTTAAACTGAACTTAAACATTAAAAAATAGGAATTGGGGTGGAAATGGAAGGTGGGAAATAGGGACTATGGTTATTTGGGCAACCACCAGAAATGCATTTTTTTCATTTTTGAATCTTTTATCGGGAGCTCGCGGTTTTGGAATAGCCTTTAAGTGTCTAGAAACAAGAACGCTTCCGGTGGAACAAAGCCATTAGTTAGGGCTGTATTTATATACTGAAAATTTGTATAGTAAGGTGCCATTATTAAATTATTTTCGGGAGTTTCCATGCATCTGTAGATATGGCTGCGGATAAGATTTATTATGAAGTTGTCTATTCTATGCACTTGTGCTGACTCATAAAGAATTTTATTTGAAACAAATTTTACAAAGTTGCTTTGTGGAGTTCTGTGTAAGCCGGTGCATGATCTTAAACATTTTCTTTCTAACAGCCTTATTCTTTCCATGTACGAAGGAGAGATGTTAAACCAAACAGGACATGCATAAGTTATAATCGGTCTTATTAGCGCTTAAGGCATATCAAGCATAAAAAGATTAAATAGGATTGGGGAGTTAACTGTACCTTGTTGTAGCCCAATATTGAGATTAAAAATTCTTGTACTGCTTATGTTGTTTAGGTGTGTTGTAAATTCTTTTGAGGAAATCATATTATGAATTAGTGCCAGTAAGTGAATCGGAAATTTGTACTTAATTAGTTTAACTATGAGTCCTTTGATCCATACGCTATCGAAAGGCTTTTCTAAATCGGTAAGACATGCACCTGTGACTAATTTTTTATTTAAATTCCATTGAATGTCTGACAAAAGGAGATGTATTGCATGGGTGTTGGTGTGTTTGAATTTGAACCCAAATTGGCGCTCATTTGACAGATTGTTTACATTACAGTGTTTTCCAAAATATCTGTTTATGCAAATTTCGTATATGTTACTGATATTGGGGAGTTAACTTATTGGACGAAGGTTATTAATATCCGAGGGATCTTTGTTTTTTTTTTTTTTTTTGCAAAAGTATGACTTTGGCTATTTTCTAATTATGTGGAAGTATGAGTTGTTAAGCATATTGTTAAATAACGTGCAGTAATCTAGTTAAATCTGTAAATATTTAAGCACAATGACCTGACAGCACTTTATTTTTAAGCTTTGTAAATATGTAGATCAAATCTTGTGAAATGAAATAATTGCAGTTATGATCATCAATGCAGTTTGCTAGGTTATTATCTGTAAAAGTAGTTACAGTTAGTTGGGATGTCTCGTAATCGATTTTTATTTCTAAAAACTGGACGAAGCACTGCTCAACAAAACTGTGAAAGAGGTTCGCGGAATCCCTTTCTATTGGCGCGTGAACTGCCTCTAAATGCGTTCCTATTAATTGTGCAATATCTTTTTTTTTCTGAAAACAAAGGAGCTTGATGATGCGTCTAATTCAATCGTTTGTACATCTAGTCCAGAATTTGTAATTAAATGTGTTTTGTTCTCAGGTATTTTATGAATTTTAAATCTGATTTTTGATTTTGCATCACCGAAGTAATTTTGGCTTGGTTGAAAATTTTTTATTGATCCTTAGTAGATAGTGCCTCAAGCTTCGATTTAATTTTGTTGTTTATCATAACGCTAATATTATCTTTTAGAAGTTTACGGATTAGCTTTAAGAAGATTTATTTCTGTTAGTGGTAGCACCCACTCTAGCCTGTTGTGTAAGTTGGTAAGTCAATTAGTATGGTATTGTTAGGCAACAGGATGTGTAATTGCGATTTTTCGGAATCAACAAAATGCCTTCTTCGGAATGGCATACTGGAAGGTCCACATAAAATTTGTTATCCAGTGTTTCCATAAAGAAGGCTATCATTGGCTATGCCAAAGATGTAATACTCTTCACGCTCCTCTGGGTTGCATCCAACCTTCCTTTCTTAGCATCACTATATTCTCTTTGTTACAGTTTGAGTATCAACAAAGAACACAGTTTGAGTGGCACTTTTATTGTACTTTTATTCTTTACTAGCGTATCCCGGCGCGCTTTGCTGCGGCCCCGTCGTGATAATCAATGGTCTCAAACACGAAACACATACAAAGCAAAGCACAAACAACGAAACACACTGTCTCCTTCTTGTCCCACTCTCAATGAACATCAAATACAGAAACGAAGAGCGCAAAAAGTGCGTACTAAGACAGAAAAAATAGAAGTATAAGAACAACCACAACAACAAGCATTAAAAACGAAAAAACGTACAAAACTTTTTGTTTGGTCTTGCAGTGGTTTTCAAAAAACTTAATACTTAAAAATAGTATATTAAAAGTTAAAAACTCAAAAAAATAAGTATGCAACTCCTTTCATAAGGATTTATTTGTCATTAAAAAAAATAAATTATTTAAATCGGCATAGTATAATGGGCGCTAGATAAAAAAATGTTAAAAATTTGGTAACAAAGTGCCTTTATCTCGACAACAGCGCCACCTACCGGGTCCAACTGATGCATAAACCATCACATGACCCCAAAAGTAAAACAAACACATTTATCGAAATTGGTCTAGCCGTTTAGAAGCAAAACAGTCACAAAATTTTGTACTCTCGAATTATATATATAAAGATAAGTTTGTCATTAAATTGGGTTTGTATGGGAGGTATCCCACCCGGTAACCCTAGGATCATGAAATTTACTTGGTTAATGGATACGGACCAGGAACTTATAGTGTTTAAATTTCAGTTCGATACGTTGAAAAAACAAAAAAAATTTCTACTAAAAACATTAACTTAAAATGGGGTTTGTATTGGAGGTATCCCCCTAGTGGTCCGATTCGGCTGATTCTGACAAATGGTAGCGTATGGTAAAAAGAAACCTATGTACAAAATTTCAGCTCTCTAGCTCAAAAACTGAGGGACTAGTTTTGCGAACAGACGGACAGACGGACATGGCTAAATCAACTCGTCTCATCGAGCTAATCACAAATATAAATACTTTATGTGGTCTGTGATATCTCCTCCTGTGTGTTACAAACTTCATGACAAACTTATAATACTATTCACTCCCGTGAAGAGTATAATGACAGAACTACAAAGGAATACTATTTATTTAATTTTTATTTACTTGTTTGCAGAATCTTTTTCAACAACTCCGATTTTTTTTAAGAAAACATTTTTTTATCCTTTTAATATTTTTGTTTTTTGTTTTATTTGCAGCTTTTTATGTTTGTATATTATGTGTATATATGTATATATATATTGTTTTTGTGATTTTGAGTGTTACAAATAAATATATATACTTATGTATTTGTGTGTGTGTGTGTTGCTGAGATGCGCTTTTCTTTTAACTTTGGCTTCGCCTTTCATTTGAGCTTGGATGCCTTCAAACAATTTGCGCACTTCAATTCTTTTTTTAATTTTTTTTTTTGTTTTATGAAATTAATCAATAACTTACAAAATAAACTAACACTAAATACTTTATACATTTTACAATAATTTTATTATATATGAATCAATTGCATTTTTCTTCTTTATGTTTTTTTTTTTTTCATTTTGATGTTTTTTTAATTTTTTTAGTTTTCCTTTTTGTTAAGATTTTTTCCTTTTTATCTTTATTACTATATAAATATTAAACTAATTTTTTGTTTTTTATCTCACTTACTTTTTTTTGTGGTTTAGTTTAAATTTTCTTGCTATTTTACCAAACACTGTTATATGATTCTTTTTTTGTTTTTATAATCATTTGTATTATCATTTATTATGATTTATATATATTTTTATTTTATTTTAAATTTCCATTAATATACCCTTCACATATGAGAAGATATCGAAAATATTGTACTTTATTTCTTCGCACAAATAAATTTCCTGTTTCATACAATTTTTTTACAAACATTTTCCTTCTTATCCAAGCAAATTTTGAATAAAAATTGATTGACATTAATATTGTAAATATTAATATCTCAAAACCTTAGGTTTATTCGCAATAAAATATTATAATCAGATTTGATCAGTTTACGAAGAAGATACGGCTGTAGCTATAAAGAAAAAAAAGCTTGGCCACAAAACCTGGCATCATGAGCAAATCCGAAGTCATGAATGATCCTTTTGTAAGTTTTGTCGAGTTGACGCTGGAAAATTTTTTTTTAAGATTTTCTTGCTCAAAGCAACTTTTGTTTAACCAAAAACTTGACAAAATTGTGTCTTCAGTTCATTTATTTTTTCATATCTTTGATTTGAAGCAGATTCAGAGAAAATACTCTAGTCTAGGAAGGTATATTGCACAACCTCGGTGCTAAATTGACTTTGACATTCTAAGATATTGCTCTCCAAATTTTTCCTTTAGCAACTTGTTTGCTTCGAGATAATTATAACGCACAACTCAGTCCACGTATTATTGGAAGCAGAAGCATTTTATTTGTGAAAAACCTAATGGGTTATTGTTAACGATGGAAAATACTACCTGTGATAATATATATTTCTGAAAGAAGTTAATGCAATGAGTTGCATCAAATTAACTATATCTTAAAATGTAATAGATTCTCCCATATCTTTGGGATCAGAAATGTACCTCATCACCATTGATTTTTGTCACCAATGCTTAATTATTGGTACTAAAATATAACGAATGATTCTGTGGGATTATGGGATTATGAATCCAAATCTTTATAGACATTATTGAATGGGAAAACTTACTGTGAACGATTAGAAATGAGAAACATGTTGGTATCAGCATTGATATTTTGCATTACAATATCAATATTATCCGCAATATGCTAAGTTTTTATTACAATTTGAACTCTTGGTATTGCACACACTGCTTTTCAACTTGATCTTTGTTTAAAAGGATCATGAGCAAATAGAATCATTATTTCTAAAAAATAGTAGTAAACTCACAATTTCTTTGAGTATTTTTTTTTTAAATTAATCGTGTTGCAAAAAACAAAATATTCACAAAATTTGAGTGCAAAGTTTAGAAGAATCTTTTGGAAGACTCATCTAATCTCGTAATTTGGTGCAGTGTTTTTCATTAGCTCTACGAATAATGTCTAAAGGGTATTTTAAACTTCGATATAACCGAAATTAAGAATTGAATTATTATTATGAATTTTTATTATATTTTTAAATTCTGTTTATATATGTATATATAAAAAAAAAAAAAAAAATTACCCAACACTACACATTCACATGATTTTACTTTTTATTTTTTTCCAATTAAATAGGGTATTTCTTTATGATATTCCATACATTTTATTTATATTTTTATATATATTTATATTTATATAATTAAATTTCTATTTATTTTATTTATTTGTATTTTATTGTATTTTTATATAAAATAATTCATCCATCATGTTAAATTCAAATGCACCTAATTACTGACATACAGACAGTTATTTATGTATATATATATATGAATGTATATTTAAATATGCTAAATTAGATTATGTTGTTAGACAACAATTTCATTTTTCAAATAAAAAAAAAAATTATAATAATAATAATTCATTAATTCATATTTATATTTATATTAAAAAAAAAAAAAAAAATAATTAACTTGTAGGCTAGTGTTACTTGCAAGGATTACATTCTTTGCTTGTCTTCTTCTTCTTTATCGTCACCGTCACCATTATATTTTAAAAATTATTGGATTGGCAAAATTGTCATTTGGAAAAATTAATCTTTTGGCAATCCAATATTTTAGGTTTGTTTATTTTTTGTTATCGGCATCTGGTGCTTTTTCTTTTTCTTATTCATATTCCATACTCCTCATATCCTTTATTCATCTTCTTCTTCATTTATTTTACAACGACATACAAATTACAAATACATACATACATGTTTTGAGTTACATAGAGAATAACAATGTTTTTTTTAAGTGTATCTTTAAAGTTTATAAATTTTTGGTGGTTTTTTACTTTTGTTAAATATTTTTATAAAGTTTTTAGTTTTTTTGTTTTGCCATAGTTTCCTTTGTTTTTTGCTCTTTTCTCCTTCTTTGTTTTTGTGTTTTTGATACTAAAATGCATATTTTTTTGGGCTTTAAAAGATTTCCAGTTTTATTTTCTTTACATGATTTATGTTTGGTTTTTTTTTTTTTTTTTGTTTTAGTGCACTTCTTTTATATTTTTGTTGTCGTTTGTGGCAGTTTAACATATTGGCGACGTCATTTTGTTGATTTTTTTAGTGTGAATTTAATTTTGCTTTTCTTAACTTTACAAAAAAAAAAGAAAAATATATATATTAAATTAGTGTGTCTTATTTTTTTTTTTTTTTTTTTGTATTTAATACAAGCGTTAAGAATAAATTAAAAAAATTGTTGATAGAGCAGGACAGCAATCAAGCTTAGTCAATTCTAAGTTTTGGGTGTTTGCTTCTTACTCCCCCCCTTGAAAACGATGTAAAATTGTCAGCCGAGGTGGTTTCTAGGGACAGAAATGTCAGCTTAGTCATTGCTCACTGTAGGAAGATTGGTTCTTTCAAGATGACAGTTTGAGAGGATCATAACCACGAGATTGAATATCAGTCGAGTGAGTCCCAGTGTGTATACTATGGAGACTGAGCTGATGTGTCATCCTTGCTTTCCAGTTTTTTTGCCTTACGATAATGCGGCGAATATCACGTTGGGGTCACCAATGTTTTAAGGAGGACAATTATCACGTTTTAATAAATATAAATATCAGCCGAATACTTACAGAGCAAAGGAACATAAATTTTAAGTTGAATGCAATATATGAGTATTCCAATAATGGGACACGTTATGAAGTAATTAGAAAGATAGAAATATATGTATGTAAGTGCATACATATATGTATATAGGGCTCACTTGGAGCTTTCGTTTCGCAAATGTAGTAATGGGCTATTGTTTGCTTATGAATCCACTACTTGCACTTAAAATCTGACAGATAAGCGTAAGGAGAACAGCAACAGCGGCAAGTTTAAATTTTTGTTGCTGGGTTAATTGTCCCTTGATTGTCACTGTTATTGTTCCTAACCAATGTCTTGTGTTGGCTTTGTGGTGCTAGTTGTAAAACTTAAAATTCACTTGACTTGATGACAGTCCAGCTTCTTACAACAACAATAATCTTTTCAAATATCATGTGTGTATAACCATAAATATCATCTTGGCCTGGCACCCTTTGTTTCTTAAATTTTCTATATAGAATTTTCATTTGCCACTTAATAAATCTATATAATTAAATTGCAAACATTGAATTCGTGAAGCCTTTCATGTTTACACAGATTTTTACAAAAAAATACCAATTGAAAGGTATTCTTCGCATGATGTGTACAATCTCAATTTTATCAAAATTTGTTTTGTGGTCTAGGTAGGAGTAAGTGTGAAAGATAATCACTTTCCAACAACAACAACACACAGCCGTTGATGTCGTGAATGCAGTAGAATGAGAATATAGAAAGGTTTGTGTGCCTCTCTCTTCTGTTCATAGCTGTATGCTCATTGGTTGTGTGAAGCCGTGTTATAGAGTTTTGGCAAAGAACACTGTTTATAGAGAAGTTATTGTATTGGCTCTTTAAAAAATAAATGCTTTTTCTAGAATGCGGTTGATTGTGTCGTCTAGTTTCAATGAATGCCTATCTGCTAATCTTAAAAAAAATGTAATATCTCTTTAAACAAAAATGTTCGGTACGATTCACAATTTTATCATCGAAATATCGAATTATTCAATTCTACAAGGAAACTGTGTGTTGTATTGGAAACTTGACTAATTTCTAATAGAATTACTAAGCAGATCGCATATGGGCTAAGCAGACATTAAAAATTCCACAATATCCACCGATTAGTGTGGATTATGTTTTGGCGGTCGATATCGAATCATTATCACTGACTAAATAATATCACATGTTTTTTCATGTCACGTGAAATAAAACTGATTAAACAATCTGCTTTTTGCATGTTTAGTTCCATGGCTGTGTGATATTGCTTTTCACAGATGTCAACTATCCGTTGATATCATGCGATTTAATTCTTGTTTTTTGAGGTTAAGCGAAGTTTCTCTCCGTTCACCCCAATACCCTCCGCAAACTTTTAAAGCTCATGGACAACAATCGACGCAAGTAGCCATCAAAGATCTGCATTTATTTTAAGTCGAATTGTAGTCGTAAATTTGATCGAATGGTGAACATGATGTCATATTTCATTATTGATGGTTATGACATTCTTAACGTCAATAAAATCTTTATGAAATTTCAATCTACCAAGTTACACATGAAAATCCTTTTATTTTGAAAACTTATACAAGTGAATGACAAAAATCGGTGGCAATTGTCCCCTTTTCGCTAGTTATTGATCGGTCCCTTTTGTGCTTGCAATTTCCTAGTCACCTGGTAAGCTGGTGCGAGCCAGTAAGAGAGATCAATTGAGAGTCAACAATTTGCTTATCCTCTTTGATGTGGTGTCGAGAGAGGAACGTTAGATCGAAAAATGTGATAAAGAACCGTTTTGAAATTTTGCAAAGTTCAGTGAACGTTCATGTGCATATATGGAAAAAAAACCAAAAGACAACTGTCTTCTTATTTGCTGTCGGCGTTATACAAAGTAAGTAAAATAGTGAAAAAGTGAATTTGTTCATATAATTATTGTGTTTTCTTTTAATTCTATTTAGTTGTGATGATCAAAGGAAAAAACACCAAAAAAGGAATAAACAAACATATTAAAAGCAAAGGTAAGTAAAATAGTGAAGAAGTGAATTTGTTTATATAGTTATTGTGTTTTCTTTTGCTTTTTAATTGCTTTATTTATAAGTGTTAATATTATAGATTAGTAAGAATTCCATCATGATTAGCAAGAGCCACTTAAAACGGCTTCAAAAGAAAGAAAAATTAAAAGTTTTGCGAAGTTTGAAAGTGTAGCCAGTGGTGAATCAAGTAGTAGTGGGTTTGGTTGGTTGTCTTAACGAAGCACATAGCGATCAGATCAGTGGTAATGGGGAACAGCCTAACATAGGTAACCTAGAAGAATATGAAGAAGTTGGAGGAATAGCAGAAACATATATGGGAAATGTAGACACTTTAAGAGACAAGTTGAAACGATGGTTTGTGAAACACAGACCCACGTGTAGTTGTGCACAGGATTTATTAAAAATTCTAAAGTCAGAAAATTTAGATGTGAATCAGTTTTATAAATGTGGTAATCAACCACCACCCAACATTTCCCATATGATTACCAACTTTATTTTCAATTATTTCCAGATAAAATCCATGAAAACTATCATGAACCCTGGGGGAGTCGTGAAAAATTTGAATCGCATTTTGGCTGATGAAATCATAGACTCCTTCAACATCAAAGGTGTTCAGGGCAAAAAAAGCCTTGATGGCTCGAATATTTATACAGCGTCCTTCTTGGTAATACATTGCAATGAACTACCCAATTATGACAATACATTTTTTTTTTTTTAATATCAGAATCAATCACATCAGACGGTGCAACGTTTCTCCCGAAAACCTGCTTCGGAAAGCAATACACCTGAACAAGAAACGTTTGCACAAGAAGCTCTCTTTGCTCAAAAAAGAAGAAGAATCCATCGCGAATGATGGTAACAGTTAACCCATTTATTAGACTTTTAAAAATTGTAAATTTGTGTGTTTCTTTTCTTCATATTTTGTATTGATTTTAGTCAGTTGTATAGTATTGAATGAATTAAACTTATGAAATAATTGTTTTTGAAATGGGAATGAAAGAATTTTTATTTATTGGAAATGGGACAGGCTAGTAAAAATGGGACTGGCGCAAAACAAGTAAAAATGGAGCTGGCGCAAGATTAGTAAAAATGGGACTGGTGCAAAACTAGTAAAAATTGGACTGGCGCAAGATTAATAAAAATGGGACTGCCGCAAGACTAGTAAAAAAGGGACAGGCCCAACGTAGTGAAATGGTATGCTATGCGGTGGCAATTGACTCCGTCCAATGACTTCGCCATGTTAAATACGCCACTAAGATACATGTACTAGGGGATTGGCTTTCGCCTATGTTGGCGAAAAAGAGACTAGCCCAGGACAAGTCTTGGATCAATCCCGTCATACTGCAGGGATGTTATTGTAGTATGTAAGTATTGTAGCGTACACAAATAGAAATAAAAAAAAAAAAATAATAAAAAAGTAAGGCAACAGCGCAACTGCGCATATGCACATCACATTTATGCAAGAAGCTAAGTTGGGAAGTTGTGATAAACAATCATTTTCTTTTTGTCAAATCAATATATTCTAAATTATTTCGTGAAACTCATTTACATCATTCATGTAAGAAAGTTTTAATGCCGAGTTAGTTAACGTTAACATCATATTTGCACAAGTGGAGGACTTTAAACACAATACCAAGAATGCCCAGTTGAGATGGATAAACTGCTAAGAAAGATATCCAAATGGTCAATAATCTATTTGAATATATTTTAATCTTCAGCAACGATTAACTAACGTTAAGGACTAGATACAATAATGTATTTTGTCTGGAGAACCAGCTCTCCATTAAGTCAGCTGGTTAAAATACTTAAAAAATCATCATCATAATATCAATGCGGGAACACGTTGCCTAATGATCAAACTTACGCCAAAACTATCTAACCGGCTTTGATAAAATATATACCATTCGTTAGGTTTTCATTACATGTGCACAATATACTTTTTATTAACATCTGTTGGGTATTTTTGGCGTAAAAACAATTAAAAGTTTTCACAAATATAATAATAAGAAAGCCATACACACCTACACTCTACACAAACACATTATCTTATCATCTCTCTTTCATTCTCTCTCATGCAAATAAAGCAATGTTAGTTGGCAAATTTAGGTATGTGCGCGGGGGAAATAAAAAAGAAAGAAGAATTGGGTGCCCGTGTATATTGCTGCTATTTTGAAAAGTACATTTTCTTGCTGAGTTCTTCAATTAAATACTTACGCATATATATATATTTAATAAGAAGCAAACACGATAAACGAAAGGGTCGAACGTTATTAAATGACACTCAATAATTGTTTTTCATATCAAATTCTCTTTATAGAGATAAAAAAATTGAGTTTGTCTCACACGATTGAATACTTTTTGTCTTTCTTCCGGCGGGATGGTCGAATTTGGAGCACTGGTCGATCAAAGTATGTTTAATTGGGACACAAATTATGTAAAATTCAAATCGATTAGATTTCGCCAAATCAAGCGGATCTTCTTTTTAAGGATTTTTTTTTATTTTTTTCCCCAACATACAATTCAGATTTCGTTTTAAGTTGGACGCTAGTCAGTTGACAAAATTGGAAAAAATGGGAAACTGCACTAATGAAAGAGACTGTCTAAAATGCTAGTTAATTTTCAAAAAGTTGGTCAATGCAGATTCCTTGGAAAAAAATTAAAGATTTCCTCATTAAAATACATCTAGTAGCTATTAACATAAAGCATAAATGAATCTTAGAACTTCTCACCATAACCTCGGGTATGTTTATGTTATTCATACGACAAAGAAGATAAATATTATGCATAGCAATCGCAGGGTGGTAACAGAAAAACACTCCCACTGGTGATGATACTCCTTTTCCTATTTTCTATCTATCTTTAGCATTCTTTTGGTTTCTTTTTCTTTTATTTCTTCTCTTTTTTTATTTCCTTTATTTGGCATTTATAAGACACTAGCATTGACCTGCGCGCGTTGCTACGCCATTGACGTTAAGGTAGGTTGTTATAATTTGATGAGTTTCCCATCCACTCCATCCACATGTTCTCAAATTGAGAATTTTTGTTATTTCTTTTTGAAGCGCAGTGAGTACACACAGCGAATATGCCAATGGCAAGCTTGTTCTAGAAAAATAATGATGAAAAAAGAGCGTGAAAGAAAAATGAGAAGAAATAAACACAATGAATGTGCCGTTTCTTTTCTCCGTTGTAGATACACACGTCATTTCGCAACAAAGATTTCATCGCAATGAGATGTTCTACCATCCACTCATCAACTTCTGTCAAATGCAAAAATGAGAGCAAGACAATTTGATGAGAAATCAAAACGTTTTGATTTGACTCAAACATTTGCACAAACATGAAATCAGCGCCATCCTCACATCAAATCATATTAAATCAGTTCAGCTTTCTTTTTTCTCTCACGATTTGATCAAATCATGGACGTGTGGATGCCTACCTTTATGTAAATTGCTGTTTTTCATACAATGAACAATGAGAGAGAGAAAGTTTTGCTGTCGTTATCCAGCGTTAGCCAACGAAACATGAAACACACCCTCTCTCGCTTGCCATGCTCTCAATGTAAGGTATTACACTTATGTGCGTGCAGACAGAATTCTCTCTTTAAATTTTTGTTTGTTGGTAAAGTGAAGTGAGCGGGTCGGTGAGTCGTTGTGCACGATGAAGAATTTTTACGAAATGCTTGGATCGTGCTCTACCGATGTTTTTCGTTGTTTTCTTTCGCGTTCGTGTTTGTTCATAATTTTTGGCTTGCGTAGAGTGAGGATATATGCAATGCATGCGAAATCAAAAATATATAGCGCGGAATGTGAAAAATTTTGCTTGTCTTCATGCATATAAATGTAATAGCCGACGATCAGTTGCGTTGCTCTATACATCAATGTAATACGGGTCAATTAGCATCAAATACAGAAACAAAAAAACAAAGAGCGCAATACTAATCTGCGTACTCAAAAAATGAAAGGAAAAAAAAAACAATAACAACAACCAAAGCATCAAAAACGAAAAAACGTACAAAACTTTTAATGCTTGGTCTTTCAAAAAACTTAATATGTACTTAAAAATATTATATTAAAAGTTAAAAACTGAAAGAAATAAGTATGCAACTCTTTTCAATAGCATTCATTTGTCATTTGAAAATTTTTAAAATCGGCTAAGTGTAGTGTGCGCTAGATTAAAAAGTGTTAAGATTTTGGTAAAAAAGTGCCTGTATCTCGACACCAGCACCACCTACCGGGTCCAACTGAACCATAAACCATCACATGACCCCAAAAGTAAAACAAATACATTTATCGAAATTGGTCAAGCCATTTAGGCGAAAAATAGTCACAAAATTTTTTATACTCGAATTATATATATAAAGAAGAAGATTGTCATCATTTTTAGATTATTAAGATTTCTTTCAGGCGAGACACAAGGGTTTGAAGTTTTAAAATAAAATAAAGTTAAGCAAAAGTAAAAAAAACATATTTTTTAGACAACTTATTCCTCATATTCAAGATATATATTTGGTTTTTGTTGTTGCTGTCGTTGTTGTTTTGTATCTGCATATGTTTTGAGAAATAGCAAACGCGTTGCCAATTGTTTTGTATATTACCAAACGAGTCCTTCATTTTGCATATTCTGCGGTTCACTAAAGTTCGCTGAGGTCATGAATTCTGGAGATGCACTGCGCGGATTTTGTAACTGTTGCTGTTGTGGATTTTGTGTATTCTGTTGTTGTGACTGTTGATGCGCCTGTTGTTGTTGCTGTTGTTGTTGTTGGGCGGCAGCCAGCATATGATCAGCTGTTGGTGGTGGTGGAGGTGGTGGTCCAACAGCTGATTGTATACTCATTGGTGGTCCACCAGTTTGACTCAGAAATGGTGATTCGGGCGTTAAACCAAATTCATTCACCATTGGTATTGGACCACTATGATCCATGGGTCCACCTAAAATAAATTAAATAAAATGAATCATTAAAAGAAAATATAAGACAAATCAAAAAATATCCAAGCAAAAAACAAATTATCAACAAAGCAAACAAAAAAATACTAGAAATTGCATACAAAACATACATGATCGATAATACAAAAATATATATGAGAGATTGTAGTATTGGTAAAATGTTTTGATTTTTACAATTAATATTGTCTTTGTTTTCACTTTACAACCAATACACCGTCTCTCCTCTACTACTAATTAGTAATTTATGTATATGAGTATTCACCTCCCCACCATTTACCTGGCGCATTGAACGGTATTGGCCCACCAGGATGTCCCGGGAAGAATGGACCATCATGCGGATGGAATGGCCCCCCGTAACTAAATTCAAATTTGGCATCCGCAGCGAAATATGGAAAGCCAGGTCCATCATCCAAACCACCCGGCGATAGATTCATGGCAAAACCGCGCATTTTACGTGCACCACCAAAGAATGGTGGTCGTCCCATGCTCGTGATCTGTTTCATGCGACGTTCCTTTGACCGTTTATTTTGGAACCAAACCTGAAATAGAAAATCGAAAAGATTAATAAAAAAATAAACAAAAACACTCTGTTGTGACACACACGTGTTTTTGAATGGTTCCCCAAAAATATTTTATTTCGAAAGCATTTTAATATTCATAGGTATTTTTCTATACCTCTATTTTCATACTCATTAGTTAATTATACTCTTCACGGGAGTGAATAGTATTATAGCTTGTCATGGAGTTTGTAACACACAGAAGGAGACATCGCAGACCACATAAAGTACATATATATGTTTGTGATCAGCTCGATGAGACGAGTTAATTTAGCCATGTCCGTCTGTCCGTCTGTATCAAAACTAGTCCCTCAGTTTTTGAGCTAGAGAGCTGAAATTTTTACATAGGTTTATTTTTACCATAAGCAGCACATTTGTCGGAATCAGCCGAATCGGACCACTAGGGGGGGTACCTCCCATACAAACCACCTTTTAAATTAATGTTCTTATTAGAAAAAGTTTTTTGTCATTTAACGTATCGGACTGAAATTTGGAAATAATAAGTTTCCATATTCATCAACCATGTAAATTTTATGATCCTAGGGTTACCAGGAGGGGTACCTCCCATACAAACCTATTTTAATGACAAACTTATAGAGAATAAAAGTACAATAAAAGTGCCACTCAAACTGTGCTCTTTATTGATACTGAAACTGTAACAGACAGAATATAGTGATGGTAAGAAAGGAAGCTTGGTTGCAACACGGAGGAGCCTGAAGAGTATTACATCTTTGGCATAGCCAATGATAGGTTTTTTTCTGGTTTTTTTTTTGGTTTACCGAAATTATTTTCAATGATCTTCAATTCCTTTAAGATCGGAAAAATATGCGTCAAAGAAATGTATACAGATAGTGAGACCAATGGGATGCAAAAGGAAAGAAGTGAAAATATTGAATACAGAGAACAGGCTAAGTTAAGCCAAGTTAAGTCAAGTCAAGCCAATTCCGAAACTGTAGCTATAGCCTTACCAAACCAACTTTCATATTCATAATTTTGTCTCCTTCTGTCTGTCGCCTGCCTTTGTCTGTCTGTGTGACTTTGCTCAATGAAATTTTGATTTATGTCTTATATGTGACTTCGACTTAAGATTTTTATACTCTTCACGGGAGTGAATAGTATTATAAGTTTGTCATGAAGTTTGTAACACACAGAAGGAGACATCCCTCCCAAACCAACCCCCCCTTTAAATTAATGTTCTTATTGAAATTTTTTTTTGTTTTTTAACATATCGAACTGAAATTTTAACAATATACGTTTTTGATCTATATCCATCAACCGTGTAAATTTCATGATCCTAGGATTACCAGGAGAAGTACCTCCCATACAAACCCAAATTAAATGAGAAACTTATAAAGAATAAAAGTACAATAAAATTGCCACACAAACTGATGTGGTGCTAAGAAAGGAAGGTTGGATGGAACTCGGAGGAGCGTGAAGAGTATTACATCTTTGGCATAGCCAATGATAGCCTTCTTTCTGGTTTTTTTTCTTTTTATTGTGTTTGTGATTTTGTCAGTATATTTTTTTACATGCAGTAAATTTTGCTCATTTGTTCGTTCGTTCGTTTTTGGTTTAGCAAATGGTTTCTAGTGAATTTTGTTTTGATTTTCTCTTTTGCCTCTTCAAAAAATACTTTAAGTCTTTTCCGCTTTAATTTTCTGTATTCATTTTTTCCTTTTTCAATTTAAGCGTGAATATTTTGTAATATTCGTCGACGTGCTTTCATAATCATATTTCAATATCCTACATTGTATTAAAAGTAAAAGGTGTTATTAATTTCGTATAGTGTTTGCAGCATTAAGCAAGTGTGTTCCAATCATTCAATTAACTACAGATTCTCAGTGAATACTTCCTTCACATGCCATTGTGGCCCCTGGTATCATATTAAAAATATTCTTCCGTCCAACACTGACAACTGTCGATTCTGATGGTACATCTGGACTTGTTCTTTGCGAATGTCCTGTTATAGGCAACAAAAGACTATCCATATTAATTATCTCTATCCCAGTACTGAATGAAGTTTAAGTTTATTAAAAGAGTATAAGCAAACAAAAGTTCAAGAACTAGGCTATTTTTCTAAAATTTTAATAATGATTTTGATACAGACTTATGCAATTTCGGACAAATTATTTCTACAACAGGATATGCAGATACATAATGATACTGTTCCCTTATTTAAGTAAGTGATTTCGTATTATACGTTCGGCTTCTATCATTCCATGCCAGGACGCTTTTGGTCTTCCCCATTTTCTAAAACCTTGAGAGTGTTAGCATAGAATTGACATGTAGTTTTCATGGTATTTGATGATAAGTTCAATTGGAAAATCATTGGTCAACCAATTGGAAATATTGTCAGTCCATACAATACTCAAAATTTTACCCCAAAACACAATTTGACGAATTTTTTCTATAAATCCGCTGAAGGGTACTTAGTTTTTTATAAATGCTGAATCAAAGTCTTTATTGCTTTCGCTGTATTGCTATTATTATTATACTCTACACGCAGTGATTAGTATTATAAGTTTGTCATGAAGTTTGTAACACACAGAAGAAGACATCGCAGACCACATAAAGTAAATATATTCTTGATCAGCTCGATGAGAAGTGTTGATTTAGCCATGTCCGTCTGTCTTCCTGTCAGTCTGTATGTATACAAACTAGTCCCTCAGTTTTTTAGCTAGAGAGCTAAAATTGCACGATGTTTTTTTTTTTTGTACAAAACGCTGCACATTTGTCGGAATCAGCCGAATCGGACCACTAGGAGTGGTACCTCCCATACAAACCCAAATTCAAATTAATGTTCTTATTATGAAAACTTTTTTGTTTTTTGATTGATTGAACTGCAATTTGGACGCTATTAGTGTCTGTTGTATATTCACCAACTGTGTATGTTCCTAGGATTGCTGGATCGTATAGCTCCCGATATGTGACATATATTTCATACTAACAGTCATGCTCCACCTACATTTGACTATTGGTGTTGAAATTAGTATGAATATTGACCCTAAACGTAAGTCAAATCATTAATATAATAATATGTATGCTCATTCAGCGTGAATAGTATTTCATCTTTGGCATAACAAACTAACCTTCTTTCTGGTTTTTATACTGTTTTGGTTTATTTTATGAACTTCATAATTTGCAGTTGTCTTACTTTATAGGCAAAGGACTTGCATATTACTCTCGTATGTAGATGAATGGTTTTGAAGGTTGGTTGATCCTACGATTTGTCTGATCATTTGACTTTTATAGGTTTCTTTAACGGCTTCTTATATTCTTAACTTCTTTAATTATATGTGTTTTGTTTTTTTTTATTTTCTTCACTTGACGTTTGTTTGATTTGTTTGAAATTCGCTAGAAAATTTGGTTGTGGGAATTTTTCAGATCTCTACGATTCAAGTCAAGTTTGAGTTGATAATACCTGGGTATTCTTCAATGTATTCATTAATATTCATATTCATTCGATCGTGGCTGTCGTCATAGTTGCGCTTGGTTTATGATATTTTTATTGATCCATGGAAATAACAGCGGGTGTCGTTGCAACAACAACAATAATAACAAATTGCCTAACTATAGACATATTTTACTTCTTTTCCTTTATGGAGTTCAAGCAGTTCATAAAAAAAAGAAGTTCCCATTTAAAGTGAAAGGACTCTTTTATAATGAACTTTGATGGCCATAAAATTGCAAGAACTTCAGTCTATGTTAAAGTTAAAGATAACTTGCCTTCTTTTACTTCTTCTTTAAAATTTATAGTAATCATCATCTTCATTGGTTGTGCCAACGATTTTCTGTTTTTTTTCTTCTGTTATTTTTAATGACAAGATAATTTTAAAACCCTAAATTGTTTTTAATGTTGTCCTTCTAAAATAATAACCACACCAAAACGTTTACTTGATTTTTCAGGAAAACATGATCTCTACATCATTATTATGATCATCATCGACATTATTGATCATTGATAATCATTATTTTATGTTACTCATTTGACTTCGACTAACATTTTATTTCCGCACTTTTACTTCTTCATACGAAAAATAAACGTTCTTTGCTTTTGGCCTTTCAACGCCTCAAAATTTATATAATTTTATTGCTTATTTGAGTTGAGAAGCTTTGAACCCAATAGCAACTTGCAACAACAGTAATAGTAGCAATAGCAGCAACTATAGTATCTGCAGCAGGAACATCAGATAAGATTGGAAGCACTTTTGCTTTGAGTCTTGTCTTGTGAGATCATTTAGTTAAATTATAGGTTTCGATTCTGACATAAAAGTTCAAACATAAAGTAACATAACACCACCACCACCACCACCAACAAAAACAACAACAACAACAACAACAACAGTAATAATAACAAAAACATCATGAACGATAGCAACAATAAGTAAAAATATAACAAAATGATTATGATTGTCCTTCTGTTCATTGCCATAGTTTCGTAATCATCCTTCCCCATTCAACGCCTCAATGTTTTTTTTTTTTTTTTTGTTTGATTTGGCTTTGTTTGGTTTGGATTTGTTTATATCTTTGGGCCTTTCAATGATTTCAGTTTTTTATATACTTAGTTTCATTGATGCTCTTTAAGTTCTTATTCTAGTTGTGGCATAAGTATCTGTGTGAGTGTGTTTCTGTGTTGAAAATTATAGCAAATTACGTTAAACGGCGGCGGTACAAACGGCGCTCGCTCACTTGTTCCATTCAGCGTTTTCAATAAGAACAATGCATCTGTAGGAACAATCACTACTTATAACAGAAAAGCGTAAAGGATCTCTTGTGCTCACTTCCGAGTGGCAAATAATTTTGGTTCTTGTTGATTTTGATACTCTTTTTGGCATTAAGTGTAAGCTGAGTTATATAGAATTCAACTGAATAATCGGTTCATCACGTTAAATTGTCTTGATCTTGTGAACCATATGTACATTCAAGTACAGATGTCCAAATTTTTCAGATATCAAGGTTAAAATCACACTTGCCATAGCAAACTAAAACCAGAAAGAAGGCTATCATTGGCTATGCCAAAGATGTAATACTCTTCACGCTCCGCCGAGTTGCATCCAACCTTCCTTTATTAGCATCACATCAGTTTGAGTGGGAATTTTATTGTAAATTTATTCTTTAAAAGTTTGCCATTTAATTTGGCTTTGTATGGGAGGTACCCCTCCTGGTAACCCTAGGATTATGAAATTTACATGGTTGATGAATATATGTAGATCACAAACGTATAGGGTCCAAATTTCAGTTCGATACGTTAAAAAACAAAAAACTTTTTCTAACAAGAACATTAATTTAAAGGGGGGTTTGTATGGGAGGTACCCCACCTGGCAGCCCTAGGATCATCAAATTTACACGATTGATGGCTATAGATAACAAAGTTATAGTGTCCAAATCAGTTCCATACGTCAAAAAACAAAAAACTTTTTCTAATAAGAACTTTTATTTAAAGGTGTGGTTGGATGGGAGGTACTCCCCTAGTGGTCCGATTCGGTTGATCCGACAAATGTGCTGCGTATGGTAAAAAAAACCTATGTACGAAATTTCAGCTCTCTAGCTCAAAAACTGAGGGACTAGTTTGCATACATACAGACGGACAGATGGACAGACGGACATGGCTAAATCAACTCGTCTCATCGAGCTGATCACAAATATATATACTTTATGTGGTCTGCGATGTCTCCTTCTGTGTGTTACAAACTTCATTACAAACTTATAATACTATTCACTCCCGCGAAGAGTATAATGATATACAATTACTAAAAGATCTAATTTATATGTACATATTTCTATTCCTTATAAAATCGTAAGTTGTAGTACAAATCACTACATTAAATAAATTGAGTTAACATTAAACTAAATGAATTAACAGTAGGAATGAAACACAACTTCATTTGGCATAAATACTTACATTAATACATTTAGTTGGACAATTAAATAAACTGAGTTAATGAAAAATTCATTTAATGTAAGTACGAGTTACCTAAAATAAAAGATAGAAGCATATTTACGTCTTCATTCATATGAAAAACTTGTAAATTTTCAAAGTTTAAAAGTTGAAATTTCATAAAATGTAATTTTAGACGATCCTATTATACACTAGTGGACATTTTTATTCAGTATATGTCAATTAAAATGGTGAGCTTAGTATATATCAAAGTGAACTGCATTAAAACTTATGTATCTTTAGTCTAAAACAATGAACACAGTGACAGGGCGAGCCGCGCACTTCCCTTCTCAATGAACGCAAATTGAAAAAGAGAGTTCTGCTGTCGTGATCCATAGTGGAACGACGAAACACGAAAAACACTCTCTCTCGCTTGCCCGCTCTCAATGAACATTATATAGACCTTGTTTTCACTTAGCTTTTCTACGACTGCATCCTCTCTCACCACTTTTGCTTGTTGAAATGAAAAATATAGCGCGGTATGTGAAGAAATCTGCTCTTCGAAAGAATGTATAATTTCACAAAGACACTAGAGTTGTGCGCGTGACGAAATTCTATGTCACGAACATGCACATTCACGAAATAAAATTTCTGTTTCATTCTCGAAAATTCACGGTTTTTTTGGTCTTTCACGATCACGCACGATTCACGCACAGCTCTAAAAGAAACATATATAAAGAGGAATGTGAAATTAGTTGCTAGCGTTCTAATGCTGAGTGCAATTAATGAATGGAGTGAGCAAAGAAGAATCAACGACACGAGCTGCTGAGCATGATGATGAGTGAAAACAAGTTCATACCGAATCATAATAGTAAAGAGCGCAATTCTATGATAATTGTTTAAGAGCATTAATTCTTATTCTTCTTTATCTTCTTTTCATTTTTTTCCTTTTCTGACTTCATCAAATGTTTGCTTCCTTTTTTATAATTACTCTGTAACAATCGCTTTAACTCATCACATGCAATTGCATGCTAAAAATTTATATTATAAATAAAAGTGTATCACAATCTATTAAAACCTAAACGCGTGATCGTGTTTTCATTTTAATTCAACAGGAAGTACAAACTAACAACAACCAAAGCATTAACACAAAAACAAAAAAAAATGTTTGCGCTTGGTGGTGCAGTGCTTTTCGAAAAACTTAATACTAAATAATAACATCTGTGTTGTATTGTATATGAGAAACTTCATTTCTGTTCTGTAAAAATTTCAAAGGAGTAACCCAGACAAGATTCTTTAAAACACCTCAGATGGGCGATGCATCCAAGAGGAAAAAGACGCAAGAGCGATCTTTAAAGTCAGAAAAGAATCGCAGCAGTTTAGAAAGTCAGTCATATTTGCAAGCCAAGTCACCTTGTGGAGTCAGTAAGAAAATACAATAGAAATAACAAAGGAGGAAAGATGTCTAATAAATATTAGTTTTAATTTGTTGAATAAATAAATAAATTTATTCAAAACAGATATCTCTAAGCCAACATATAGCCGATGCACAAAGATTTAATTAAAATTAATTAAAATATATTGGACATAATAAGCCTTCCGGAAAAAATTCTACAAATGATAGTGAAAACTGTATCAAAATCAGTTGCTTGGTTTTGAAGTTCTGCGCATCGGAACAGACAGGGATTTTGACTTTGTTTTATACTATGTAATGATGACGCTGCCACAACTGTCATTCAAGAGAGCGAATCAATGTTAAACAAAATACAAAAATTCACAAACATGTTCTCTACTTTGATGGGTTAAGCTTAACTTAATCTAGTATGATATAATATTTTATTTAAAAATTTATAATTTGCCTAATTGATTTACTATAGAAATCGAAACATGGCGCCACCTATTAGTTGTGTTGAGGTGTTGGTGTATAAACTAACTTATAGAGCAATCTATTAAAAAATTTTGGAACTTACAAAGAACACATTTAATTTAAAATTAAAAATATAGTGAACAGTACTATATGTTTGTCAACAAGTTTGTAACACACAGAATCACACATCGGAGACCACATAAAGTGTACATATATGTATATTCTTGATCAGCTCTATGAGACGAGTTGATTTTCCAATGCTCGTCTGTCCTCCTGTCAGTCAGCATGTATGCAAACTAGCCTCTCAGTTTTTGAACTAAAGAGCTGAAATTGCACGATGGTTTCTTTTTACCATACGCTGCACATTTGTCGGAATCAGCAGAATCGGACTACTAAGAATGGTACCTCCCATACAATTCCAAATTCAAATTAATGTTCTTATTAGGAAAACTTTTTTATTTTTTGTCTTATCAAAGTGAAATTTGGACACTGTGAGTGCCTGATCCATATTCACCAACCATATAAATTTCCAGATCCTAGGATTACTGGATCATATAGTTCCTGATATGTGTATTCGATACGCGGGCATTGTCCTGATGAAAGAGGATTTTTTTTCTGTTTAAATGAGGCCGTTTTTTTCAATTTTTTCTCTTAGCTGGTCCAATAAAGATGCATAATACTCCCCTGTCATTGTTTTTCCTTTTTCCAAATTGTCAACGAAAATAATTCCACGTGCATCCCAAAAAACAGTAGCCACAACCTTACCAGCTGATTTTACGGTTTTCGCCTTCTTTGGACATGGTTCACCTTTCAAAATCCACTGTTTTGATTGTTCTTTCCTTTCGGGAGTGTAGTGGTGAATCCATGTTTCATCTACAGTCACAAACCGACGAAAAAACTTATTCGGATTACGTTGCATGAGCGACAACAGAGCTTTAGAGGCAACTACCCTATTGCGTTTATTGTCGACTGTGAGCAAACGCGGCACACATCTTGCCGAAATCTTTTTCATACACAATTTTTCATGTAAAAAGAAATGACGCTTCCTTTTGATATCCCTGTAACCTCAAATATCTCACTCAACTATAATCTTCGATCACTTAACACCATATCATGGATTTTATTGATCATTTCTGGCGTAGTCACCTCTACAGGACGTCCTGAGCGTGGTTCATCCTTTGTTTATGTACGACCACGTTTAAATTCATTTAACCAGTTATAAATAGTTACAAGTGAAGGAGCAGATGTGCCGTGAACTGAATCCAACTCATGTTTTATTTCCTTTGCTGTTAAGCCTTTTATATGAAAATGTTTAATAACAGATCTAAACTCAATTTTCTCCATTTTTGTAAACAAACAACAACAACTCAACCAATCTGGTTGAAACTTCACAGCATACCTAGACGGTAGTGATGCTGCATGAAAACAGACCGTTTACCGTAATAGTCGCGCTATCTGTTGTATTTTCTAAGGACTTATTGACCACCCTCGTATGTTTACTTTATTGCCTCATGCTGCATATGGCATTTTGTGTAGGCGGCAACAACAACAACAAAATAAAAAATAGGCGTTACTATAATATTGGTTATGCATCTTTTTAATACATAAGAATTTCGGTTTTCAATTTTTGGCACCAAGCACCAGGCACCACTTTAGTAAACTTATAATTTTCAGTTTTACAAAAATCACAAAACCGCATCCTTTGTCTTCCTTCCTTGTTATACTCTTCACAGGAGTGAATAGTATTATAAGTTTGTCATGAAGTTTGTAACACACAGAAGGAGACATCGCAGACCACATTAAGTATATATATTTGTGATCAGATCGATGAGACGAGTTGATTTAGCCAAACTTATAATACTATTCACTACCGTGAAGAGTATAAAAATCTCTCATAATGTGTGTTTGCGAAAGAGCAAAACGAAATAAGTGGACAGAAAAAGTGTCAGTTCATTGTTGTTGTTTAACGTGAGTTTACAGAGTCTTAGCGAGAGAGAGAGACAGATGGGGTGCACAACCAGCGAGTCGGCTCAGATCTTACCATATCTCTCACAACAACAACATTGCGCCACACTTAGCAGAGGCGAATCTTTTGCTCTCTGGCCACGCTATTATCTAGAACCATGATACTTAACTTTAATCTGTAATCTTCTTGTTTGCTTTACTTTATTCTTTGATTCAATACAAAAATACTTAACTCTACTTAGTCTACTTTTCAATACACTACAATTCTCCGACATATTTATTTTAAATATTAAATACAATTATAATCAGGTCTGATATTTCCTTGTAATAACGACGTTGATTTGGTTCATGCTTCCACTTTATTCTTAACATCATGTCAAGCAGTTTGGAATCTGTGTTCAAGGTCTCCTAAAGCCTGTGAAATCTATTCAGAAACAACTGGGAAATCTCCTACTTCTCCATGTCCCACACGATAGAATTTATACTTTAATTCCCTTCAAGATCTACTTGCTGTAAAGAATACCTTTAATGATACTTTAAGGAAACTTAGATTAGCAGTTTTTAAAGAAATTAAAATCCAGTTTCTTAATGAATATACATATAATCTGTTCAAAGCCTATTGCTGATGGTATCAGAAGTTTAGAAGGCGACAAATACTACGGATGTCTTATGCCTGAATTAACGAGAATTCTAAGAAGTTTGCAATGGATAACTTTAAAAATTGTGATGTATTGATAGAGGTTATTCAAGAAAGGCTTAATAGTCGTTTTGAAAGAGTTTATAAATTAGAGGAACCAAAAGCAAAAGATGGCATAATAGCATCCAAATCTTATCCTTTTTCAAAATGAAATGGGTGCCAAAAGCTTACAAAAAATATGTTGAAGAACTTTTTGTTTCAGAAGTGAGAAAAATAAAAGAAGAACAAGAAGATGAAAAGAGCTCCCAACAAATTAACTCTAATGAAAAAAAGGAAAACACTGAATCCTATTATATGTTTGTTGAAGAGTCTGATTCTTCAGCTGACAGTGATAAGGCCAATACTACAATAGACCTGGAAACACTACAATATTTAAAAGATGACAATACTTTAGAATCCTTGAACAAAGGTAATGAAACTCTTCCTTAAATATAATACTTGCTTACCAAGTTCTGCTACTATTGAACGACTATTTTCGTTTGGTGGAATGATTATGAGGCCATATAGACGGAATGTGAAAGATGAACTCTTTAAACAAAGATTAGTTTTAAAATCTGTGAAATGTAGCCGAAGGCCAAAGTAGCCGCAATTTTCTACTATATGTAGTAGTTTTCAGTTTTTCAGTACTTAAGATTAGTACTATTATTAACAACAAAAAAACTTATTTTGAAAATACTTATTTTGCATTTTGTATTTAGATACTTTTTTTTGGAAACCATTTTGCATTTTTATTTGAAAGGGAAAAATAGCCAAGCATTTGCAATTTGCATTTAAATGCTTTTGATAAACCATTTTCAACATCTCTAGTAGTATACAATGCAGAAAATCTTGTTAAACAAGTTTTGAGCTGTGTGTATAGAAAACTTTATACGTATATGGTTAACCAAATTTTACCTTTTTTTTTGTTACACGAAAACTTATATCAAATTTTGAATGTAGACGGGCCACCAAACAATAATATATGAAGGAAAACAAATTGGCACATCATGTATCCTTGTGACATTGAAACATATATTTTTGTAAAAAGTACAAAAATTAGCTACACTTAGAGAAATTATTCCTTAATGCACACGAAATAGATATGATTTTCGCGAATATTTAGCTTCTGGTAGGTATCTTCTAAGCTCCAACAATAATCTGCTAGCATTCCTGGATTCCATTTCCCTTGATAGCGCTTCTCCATAAAGGAAATGTCCTGATGAAACATTTCGCCTTGTTGTCACCCACAGCACCTAAATTGGCAGGAAAGAAATCCAGATGAGAGTTTAGCATATGTATTCTTAAGGACATATTACACCCCAAAGCTTTATTTAGTCTTTGTAATTTTCCGCTTTATGATTTCCTAGAAAATTTTGGGCAACATTCACAAAACATTTCCAGGCGAGTTTTTCAGTTTTCTTTAAAATCTCATGTCCCTTATCAATTCTCGTATTGTTGGAACAACAAATATTCCATCTTTTATTTTTGCATCGATGAGTTTGGGGAATTTTTTAGATATAAAAATCCACTGCCAACTTAGGCATAGCCTTCACAACATTTTTTATCATGCCTACCTTTATGTGCAACGGTGGTAAAAATATTTCATCATGGTTCATCAAGGTTTTATTTCATCGTCACGATTTCGAAAATAACAAATTCTCGTATCAGAAGAAAGTAAACTCCAGTCGATTAATCTAGACCCAGCTCAGCCTGTTTTTTTTTTTTTGACAAATTCAAATCACGTACTAAATCATTTAAATCACTTTGTGCCAATAAATGCGGTTGTTTTGAAGTAGACAGTTCATAACTAGAGACCCTTTTTTCAGATAAGATATCGTGCTGACTGTGAATAAATTCCGCACTAGAATCAGAATCCTGACTTCCTGGTTGATTTGGAGGGTTTGGAACAGGCACAGGAACTATGATGGATGGGTCTCTAGGCCGAAGATAAATTTGGATACTGGATGGTGTGTTTAGACTTGGTGGTAATGCCTTTTATTTGAGTCAAATAAAAATAGCAATAAATTTCATGATCTTTTGCTTCTGTCCAAATCATTGGTAAAGCAAATGGTAAATGCCAAGGTACTAAAGAAAAATCATTACAAAGTTCGTGTGATAAAAACAGTGTTGACCAGTGTAATTTTTATATTTATACAGTTTACATACATTAATTACATTCTTAGGACCAGGCCAGTCTTATGTTTGAGATCAATCCCAGGTAGAAAGAAATTTATAGAGAACAGACATATGATATCCTTGTAGACTTATTTATTTTACTTTGAACAATTTAGATGGCGCCGCCTCTGTTATGCTTTCTGATAGTACTAAGTACAATGAAAACGACAATAGTTTCTTATAAGAAATAGAATAAAAAAACTGGCCAACCAAAAATATAGAAAAACTTCAATTCATTCAATATCCACATACATACAAGGCCGCATTCAGGGGTGTTGGAGCCCGGGGCAATGGAGAAAGTGCTGGTTCTTTCATCAAGTTTCAAAAAAAAAAAAAACACACAAATTGTGGTACCTCCCATACAAACCACCTTTTAAATTAATGTTCTTATTAGAAAAAGTTTTTTGTCATTTAACGTATCGGACTGAAATTTGGAAATAATAAGTTTCCATATTCATCAACCATGTAAATTTCATGATCCTAGGGTTACCGAGTGGGGTACCTCCCATACAAACTCCATCAAATGGCTAACTTATAAAGAGTAATTGTACAATAAAGTGCCACTCAAACTGTGCTCATATTTGATACTCAAACTGTGTTATTTGTTGATACTCAAGCTGAGAATTTAGTGATGCTAAGAAAGAAAGGTTGGATGCAAACGGGAGGAGCGTGAAGGATATTACATCTTTGGCATAGCCAATGATAGCCTTCTTTCGCATTTTTCTTTGAAATGAGTTGAGAGAATTGGATCGTACACTGCAAGCAATTCGAAAACCCCTAGAAAATTGCTATTTCTCGGTGAATCAATTAATTCGTCAACACCTCTTAAAGCTAATCCTCGTTCTTCAACAAATTTTATTGCGCTAACAACTAGCATCAATATTTTTCACTAACATTGCGATTGCTTCTCTTCTTCTATCGCTTAAATCTTATCGATGCGTTCTTGTTTCACTCATTGGTTTTTTTTTTTTTTTTTTAATTGTGATAGCTTCTAGATGATTATTTGAGTTTTCATGTTCAGAAATACGCTCATATGCATGTTTCCCGTCGTTAAATCCATCTCCCCTGAGTTGTATTTTCTGAGTAGCTACTAATTTACATGCATAGCAGTAAACTCTTTCCTTAATGAGAGAATAAAAAAGCCAAAAACTATTTAAGGTCTCATTTTATTGTTATAAAGATTTTGATACCAATGTTTGTGGAGGCCCTCAATGTGTGGGGGCCCCGCGGCTCTCGCTTCGGTTATCCTCCCGTAAATCCAGCCCAGACAACATACTACTACATACTTACTAACAAATGAAAGAAACAAACAAACAAAACACAGTAAAATAAAATAAAAAGAAAACAAGAGAAAACAGAATTTATAAATTAATAGCAAAGTGATGAGTTGTTGAAATTAGATTTTGATTGTTGGCGGCTGCTGTTTGGCAAAGTAGCCGACAATGGTTTCGGTGTCTCTATAAAATCCACATCATCATCAACATATTATCATCACCTTCATCATCATCATCATCATTAATAAGACGTAAAAGTTGGCGGTATAAATGGTGGTAGTGGTGATGATGTTTATGATGGTGGCGACTATTGCCACTGAACGTTGTATTACTACCGATTGTTCAAATTGTGTTGATGGATGTTGTCTGATATTGTTATTATTGTTACTGACTCTTATTGTTGTACACACATATGTATTACTTTTTGTTATTGTGTTTTTAACTTACTATACTTGTATTAACTGCTGTCTCATCTTGGTATAACGCAATGGCGCCGAACTCAAACCCAAACTAAAACTCAACTCAACTCGACCGACATCATCATGAGCACCATCATTATTGTATTCGGTACTACAACTACTATTACTTCTATTATGAATTGTTGGTGGTTTCTTAATTTTTTGTTTTTTGCTTCTCATTTTATTTCATTTCTTCACCCTTCATTGTACCTATGTAATGTATTGTGTGTATCAACTTCAGTTTTGGTCAGTTCAGTTAAGTTGAAGTGAAGTGCCTTGTCCCACGTAAATGTGTTAAATTAACCGCTTTTGTGGCATTTAAACGATTTGTTTTGAAGCGTTGAAAAATGGAGTTGACTAAATTCAGTTTTATTTGTATATTTTTTTGTCATGATATAAATGTGTAATGCTTCTTCTTCTTATGTTAACTTATTTGCCAATTTGAATTATAACAGGCATATAGCATGTATTATGGAACTAAATGGTTCATAAAAGAAAAACTACTATGATCACTTACAAACAATATTAATAATATAAGTTAATGTTATTATTAACAGTTCAACAAGACTTTGCTTAATGTGTGTAAGACAATACGTCTGACACATGTAATACAATACCATAGATAGTTGGCTCCACATTACAATTTAACAATGAGATGCTCCAGATATTGCAATCAAAACTCGTGCTTAGATAAGTTTATGGTTCATCGTACTAACCGAACACTATCATTCATTGATATCATTGGATTCCAATGATAAAAGATGAAAGCATTCACTACGACAATAATCTAGTCCTATGAATTGTGGTCCCTAGTAACAAAAACCTGCAATTGATTAGCTCAAGGGAAGATTTAATTTATTTTACTTAAAATTGTTACATATTAAATACAAGTATTATTCAATAAAAAAGATTAACTGTTATCCCCGGATAGATAAACAACTTACGCATTAGTACTTATAACTAATAGTTCTTCAACATAATTGATTCTTTCAAGGCCAATATATGCATCTTTAGAGGAATCAAGGTAAATGTTTGTACTCTATACTCATAGAAAAAGAGTCAAAGAACCCACAAAATTTTGTATATAGTACATAATTACCAAGTGTTAAAATCTTCAGCAACAATTAACTACTTTATTTTCTAATAGTTCTTATAGTAGAAAGCAGTAATGAAAATAGTGATAGTAAGCTTTAACATCTCTTATATCGATCAATTGCATTGTTATTGTTGTTTCAATTGCATTAACTTAAAAATAAAAGTCAAGAGGAAATGAAGACGCCTACAAATATCCGTAGTTCATTGATCAATCGAAAATTTCATATAGAAGTGTTAAAAATTTAAAATTTCCTTTTAAGTTCACTTTCCTTTATTGTAATACAAAATATTTAGAATTGATCCAAAAAGAGAGGAAATGAAAACAAAAACAAAAAAGTAAAGTCATCAAATCATTTAAAAGGTCACAATTGCAATTTCCGTTGCTGCCTCCACATATCGAATTATAAACATAAAATTAGCATAAAAATAAAATGAATTTATTAAAATAAACACAAGAAGAAAATAAAAAATTAAAAACAAAACTTAAACTATCCAATGAGCTAATTAATTTAACAGAAATGTTTATTTTTTCTTGAATTCAAGCGCCACCAAAAAAGACAACAAAAAAAGATAAATAAATATGAAAAAAAAAAAAAATACTAACGCCACTTGAACTTTAGCAAAAGACAAGAAAGTCAACACAAAAACAAAAAAATAAACCTGTTAACTTCCTCTGGCACTTCGCCTTCTATCAAATGGCGGATGCTTGCTGGGCGACAGACAAATGATTTTTGATAGGGCGCGAGCGACAATCATCAAGATATCGTGTCATAGCCGTCGCCACTCCATCGTCGTCGTTGGCGCACATATTAATCACCATAGAAAATGTCACAAAATATTTTGGGCAGAAAAATACCAACAAAATTTGAAAGGCACTGAGAACGAGCAGAGAGCGTGGGTTGCAACTCCAAAGCTTTACTTGCCAGCAGTGGCACGTTTTGACTAGTGAGAGCCCTGGGTAACGTAGAATTTTGAGACCTCTAACCACAAGTAAATAATTTTCAAGTTTTTATCTTATTGTTATCTTTTATTGTTCTCGGTTTCTTTTGTGTGTTCTGAGAGTTTACTGTTTTCCTCTAGGTCGAATTTCAATTTGTGCTCAGAAAATTCTTTATTTTGTTTTGGGCCAAATGACATTAGCCTAATTAAACATAAGCAACTTCAGCTAACTTGACTTTTGAGAATTCTGAATCCTTTCATTTTTTATGTACTTTAAGCATTTGCTGATCGATCATTTGTAGGGCATGCAAAGACCGGTTTAATCTTACTTGTTTCTAAAATATTTGAAATGAAGAATGAGTGTTTGATCTCTTGATTACTTTTGGGGAGATCATTAGCTTGCTTGCTTGCCTTATTTGAAAAATAATTGGAGCAGAGCTCAAAAACATTAAAAGAAATATAAGATTTATTTCTATTTCTTCATAATCATTAAAAACACAAAATCAACCAGATATTTTAAAGATTGTTTTTTTTTTGTTTATTTTTGTTTTTTGGTTTTCTGTTTTTATTCGAATTTTGTTTCTATTGTTTTATTTAGTTTTTTTTTTTTTCTTTGTTTGGTTGTTAACATGGATAAGTAGGTTTTTACCAAAACAAAACTCCAAAAGCAAATTATAACAATAATAGTTACAAATACAAAAACAACATTAAACAAGTTTGAATGGAGGGATGTTGTACAAAAATACGATTCTAATGCTAATGGTTTACATTTACATATGCGAGTATGTCCAATTAGTTTAAATTGAATCGAGTATTATCACTATGATATAATGTGTATTTGTAGCATATCAAAGAAAACATGTATTTATAAGATTTGACCGATTTGGGTGTAAGAAAAACAGCTCTTCATGATTTTGTTTTATCAAAGATATAATGACAGTTGGTGCGAAATATTCAAGGCAATCCAATATGTAAACTGCGTAAGGATTCGTCAAAATCGGAATAACGTTCGGTATCTACAATTAATGGAAACACCTACGTATTGAAAGAAAAAATCAATCTAGCTCGATGAGACGAGTTGATTTAGTCATGTCCGTCTGTACATATGCAAACTAGTCCCTCAGTTTTTAAGCTAGAGAGGTGAAATTTCGCACATATTTTTTTTAATATATGCTGCACATTTGTCGGAATCAGCCCAATCGGACCACTAGGGGGTACCTCCCATACAAACCACCATTTAAATTTATGTTTTTATTAGAAAAAGTTTTCTGTTTTTTTGACGTATCGAACTGAAATTTGGAAATTATAAGTTTCTGGTCCATATACATCCATATACTATGTAAATTTCATGATCCTAGGGTCACCAGGAGGGGTACCTCCTATACAAACCACCACTAAAATTAATGTTTTTATTAGAAAAATTTTTTGTTTTTTGACGTATCGAACTGAAATTTGGACACCATATTTCAATATCCTAGCGTGACCAGGAAGGGTACCTCCCATACAAACCCAAAATAAATGACAAACTTATAAAGAGTAAAAGAACAATAGAGTGCCACTCAAACTGTGCTCATATTTGATATTCAAACTGTGTTATTTGTTGATAGTCAAATTGTAACAGAGAGAATATAGTGATGCTAAGAAAGAAAGGTTAATGCAACCCGGAGGAGCGTAAAGAGTATTACCTCTTTGGCATAGCCAATGGTAACCTTCTTTCTGGTTTAAACAGAGTTTAATAGACTTAAAAGTAAATAGACATCACAATGCAGGGAACAACATGAGCAGAAACCAAAAAATAGCAAACTTTGTGAAAAGGTACAAAAGTTATTCCGACAAATGCAAAAGCATTGACATACAGCTGTGTTCATATAAATAATATTGCAGTTAGGTTCTAACTGTTAAATTAATTGATCAATCTTCTCACATAAAGTTATGAAAATAGTAATTTTTAACTATTACCGCGAATATTATAAACTTTTATTTGTTTTCATATAAAAAGTTTTCTCAAATTTTTTTTTTTTTTTTTTTTTGATATTATTCTAATTTAATGTCCAATCAACCGAGTCGGTTTTTATACATTTGTATCATCTTAAGGAAATTTACATGGAATTAGGAAAACATGACATCTAAAAAATATTACGATCTTTTATTAAAGAGGTCGTTGGGGTGAAGTCTTTTCAAACGATGGCGGGTTGTGTTGTGTGTAAGACATTTTCCAAAGGATTGGGGTGCTTTAGCAAACCATCATTGTTTCGGCTGCTGAAAAAATGTATTTCTTCAATCACCGTAGGCATCTTTGGGTCACGATGTAGTATGGAGTTCTCAAAATAAAATACAAAAATTACGCTGTTAAAAAAAATTCATTAATATTTAATAAAAAAAAAAAATAAACAAAAAAGCTCAATAATACTAAAAGTAACATATTTTACATGATTCTATGGGTCTAATACTTCGTAGTAAATCCGTTATTGCCTATTACGGCGTGGCATGGAGTTTATAAGGTCCTTACAACGCTTCGTAGTAATTTTAGCTCATGCCTCTTTGACCACCACCCAAGGATTTGCTGCTCGCAACATTTGTTTAATATCTTCCCACAATTTTTTGATCTGATTAAGGTCAGGGGACAAAGCTGGAAATAGCATCATATCGAATTTTCCAGACGCAAACGCTTCCTTAGCTAGTTTAGTTGAGTGTTTTGAATCATTGCTCTGTTGAAACGTTTATTTTATTGATATTTTCCATCTAGCATATGATAACATTACATCCTTCAATATATTGAAGTACACTGCTTTGTCCATAATGCCACTGACCATATGGATTGGATTTACGCCAATATACAAAAGTAAAGCCCATAATACAATGTAATGTTCAGTCTTCCACCGTCCTACCGTTTTGGTAGTTTATTTGGGGTGGTAATTTGTGCTTATGGCTTACTTACGGAACCGTCGCGTTGTTTGGGCTTCGACCCGAACCTAAACCGAACCGTTTTTATTCTAAACATACGGAACCGAACCGAAAACCACTCCAAAAAAATGGTTCGGTTCAAGTTAAAAATGAAATTCTTATGATAAGTCTACTTAAATTTATTTTATTTGCCATAAGGGCAAATGTAGATGAAGACCTTTTCGAAGACATTCTTTTTTTAAATTTTAATATTGCATAATCTTACATGAAATATGTACGTGTTTCGAGACTGTGACAGGTTGGTAAAATACTAAAAAAACAAATACATTATCAGCATACCGTTTTTTATCAATGTCAGTGTTAATGAAATACAATGAATTGAGAAAATGAATGGTTTGTGTTTTATTTTATTTTTATCGGCGGTCATCGTCTACAACGCTCCATTCCTCTTTCCTTCATAGATCCCATCCTCACATATCCGTTTGATCTTCGTCAAAGTAAAAAATGTTGGCATACGTATATGCTTTGTTACCCTTTGTTTTTGAGCGATTGCGTAGCAACGCTCGCCGTGAAATCTAGTAACTTATGTTAATTATTGCAAAGCAATTGAAGATCAATGCCTTTTGACTTGCTTTCATAATCAAATCTTTCTTGAAATAATAATTTTCGTTAAAGAAAAGTTTTGATACAAAACAAAGACACTTAATGCAAAAATATTGAACCATTTGAACCTAACCGAACAGTACCATGAACCGGTTCTTGCACCGGTAAAAGTTTCCTCTAATTGGTTCGAACCACGGGATCGAACCGCACTGAATGTGGAAGCGGTTTGCAACCCTGCTCTCTAGGCGTTGCTATCAAAATATTTTTTATAAGACGACGACGAATTGTCACACCACAGACCGACAAATTTTGGTCAATTCTTCAATTATTTTTGATGACACCAAGCGGAGATATGTCGTTTCTAAGGCGGCGGAAGTATGTCGTTTTCAAACGACATAATTCCGCCAGAAAAAAAGCGACATTACTCCGACGGTAAAATGTACTGGGCGGAGATATGTCATCGGAGATATGTCGCTATGCCGGATTTTTATGTTTTCCTATTCTTAACATTTTGTTCTACCAACACATAACAAAAGTTCCCAAGTTTCCCAAGATAGAAAATGTTAGAATTAGGATTTGATGCACTACTATTTTTATGAACACAACTATGTAGGTAAATGAAATAGTTTTGCTCTCTCAAATCGAAAGCTGACAAAAAAAATATCCAAAATGCAATTAGTTCCCGATTACTTTTCTTACTGGATATTCTGATAAAATTTTTTCACCATTATCTTATTCCATCATTATTATTCTGTACAAATATGAAGGATGATATTATTTTTCTTATGCTTGAACTTTTGATACAAAAAGAATAGAAAATAAAAGGCATCATAAATTTGCTTAAGTTAAGTCAATTTTGTTTTAATACAAAGTTGTAACAAAGTATCTAGATATACACAAATTTATGTATTTAAGCTTGTCGATACTTTTGTGCTTACAGAAAATATTTAGCATATTAACATAACTTTTTTTACCTTTTATTTCCATTTTTAATTTGTAAAATTTTTAATTTTGTTAACATATTTTTGTTTTTGGGTTTTCAGTCGGCAAAAGTTCTTAAGCTCATATGAAGTTGATGTTGATGATGTTCACTTTGGTGTTGTTTTGTTCTTATTATTTCTTCTTATTGTAGTTGTTGCTGTTATTGTTGTTGTGATTACACAATTTATTATAAAAGTCACAGCATGAGATTCTTGGATTGACCTCTCTTTACCTTGTGCATCTTTATGCGAGCAGCGCGAGTGAGTAACCAAAACAAAACTAAGGCTTCGAGCTTTTGTTCTGTCAACAGAAAACAATGAAGTGACTAAATTGCAGGGGCAGGGGAGGTGAACGACAAAAGGCTTTTTTGGTTCAAAAATCCAATAATAATATAAAGACATTAAGAAGAATAAAAAAAAAACAAAACTGAAAACAAAGAGCACAACAGAAATATCATCTATATAATTAAACTGCAAACATTGAAAATGTGAACCCTTTTTTGCTTACACAACTGAACCAATTTTGACAAAAAATATACCAATTGAAAGGTATTCTTCGCAAGATGTGTCCTGTGTCTTTCAAAATAGGTATAGAGGTTTAGGAATACAAAGGTGTTTAAGAAAACCGCTTTATTTCAACAAGTAACATGTTAACATAACGAAATCATTTACTTTCCAAGTTTAGATTCTTTGTCTTATGTTAACAAGGCCGTATTTATGCATTAGCCCCTCTCTGACCACGCCCACCCCCTAAAAAAGTTGGCGACAGCAAATTAATATCATACATTTTTATCCACATGTACACTCATTTTGTGAAACACGCTGGTCAGAAAAGTATCAAAGTATAAGCGAATTCAAAAATTCATACTTAAAATTTTGAATGTCATTGAAACGCACAGATCAGCACCTGAAATTTTATTCAATGAAATTTTTTAAGAGTATGTGAAATTAGCACATGAAACTGCCTTCGATATTTATGTGTCCAGATTTGCAGAAAAGCAATAAAATAGGACGAACCCTCCTTTTACAACGGCAAAGGAATACTTCCACTGAATAATTTGTCTGCCTTATCTATACTCGCTGAAATGTGCACTCAAGCAACGATTTTCGCAGGGAAAAAATGCGGCATTTAATTTATATATATATATATATCCAGCGCATGTGCAACGCCTTGACTTGACAGATTTCAAATCTCAAATTTGTGATGCAATTAGCTTTTATGATCTTGGAGGCATCGACAACAATCGAGATCTTTGGTATCAAGACTGGAGCAAGAAAGAGCCAGCAGATTTACTTTCTGCTTACGAAAAATGCAGATTTTTATCCAAAAGAGCAAGAAGCAATTGATATTTTGATTGCGCTACCATGCATTACGGTATCGGTAGAGAGATCCTTCAGTACCATAAGAAGAGTGAAAACATGGCTAAGGACTACGATGAGCGAAGATTGCCTAAATGGTGAATTAAATATAAAAACTTGGTAATTGCTAACTTGATACCTCTATTTTTTATACTCTTCACGGGAGTGAATAGTATTATAAGTTTGTAATGAAGTTTGTAACACAGAAGGAGACATCGTAGACCACATAAATTATATATATTTGTGATCAGCTCGATGAGACGAGTTGATTAAGCCATGTCCGTCTGTCCGTCTGTATCAAAACTAGTCCCTCAGTTTTTGAGCTAGAGAGCTGAAATTTTGAACATAGGTTTCTTTTTGCCATACGCAGAATCATGTCGGAATCAGCCGAATCGAAACACTAGGGGTGATACCTCCCATACAAACACCCCTTTAAAATAAAGTTCTTATTAGAAAAAGTTTTGTTTTTTGACGTATCGAACTGAAATTTAGATACTATAAGTCTCTGATCTATATCCGTCAACCATGTAAACTCTATGATTCTAGGATTACCAAGAGGGGTATCTCCCATACACACCCCCACTTCAATTAATGTTCTTATTAGAAAAAGTTTTTTGTTTTTTGACTTGTTGAACTAAAATTTGGACACTATAAGTTTCTGTTCCATATCCATCAGCCATATAAATTTTATGATCCTAGGGTTACCAGCAGGGGTACCTCCCATACAAGCTCGCATTATATAAAGAGTATAAGTACAATAAAAATACAATGTTGAGTGGCTGTGTTCTTTGTTGATACTCAAAATGTGTTCTTTGTTGATACTCAAAATGTAACAGAGGAATATAGTGATGCTAAGAAAAGAAGGTTGGATACAACCCGGAGGAACGTGTAGAGTATTACATCTTTGGCATAGCCAATGATAGCCTTCTTGCTGGTTTTTTGAGAAATTTTTATAAAAACCTTCCTAGAATGTTTTTGAAACTTTACACTAAAACTCAAAATTAAAACTTAAATCTTATGATGATGATTATGATGATGATTATCATTGATATGTGAATAAGTAAAGTATATACATCTTTCATTGAGCTATGGATACATAAAAGTTAAAAAATTGAAAAAAAAAAAAACCGGTTGGTTTTAAGGAACCCTGACTCTCAGAAGAAAAAACGTATAGACCTTCGAGTGGTGAAAGCTCAATTCGGCAAAGTTATCTCCTGAAGACTCTCAATAGTCTGAATTCCGTCTGCTATTTGTTGAAGTAGATCAAAAAAAAGGTTTAATGCAATCGCACAAACTTCTCCCACATTGATGAAAGAGTGGTAGTTGCCAGGAGTGGGCAGACATATTATCTATCTATTTATCTTCTTCTATATACATAAAATTGAATGTATGTGTTCGCTAGTTTTAATATATTATAGAATGATATGATTACTTTAAGTTTGTTCAAAAGTATGTATTAGGAGATTCCTTGAAGACCTCAAACTGTAGATAATATTCAATAAATAGGTACATAGACACTTGATCACCATGATTTTTTTGTTCAAACTTAGGAAGTCTCATTGATAAATTTCATTTCACAATTTATATATGTATGAATGTACTAAAAATTTTGATAATCTCATTCAATTATTCAATCATACCGATAAAACGAATAAAGAATAAAACATATAGATTTTTTATTATATAAACAATAAAAATATGTAAGTATAATAAAGTGTTACGCTTGAAGTAATGTGAAAAGCCTCTTTGTATAGAATTAGATCAATTGAATGGACATAGCATATTCTACATATGCTATTAGCAGTTTAGATTATATTAGTTTGAGACAAAAAAGCTATAATAATAGTTATAATTTGTATATAAATTATTGTAAATAGAAATTAGGTTAATCTTGTAGTTCCTTTTACAAAAGTTTAAAAGCAGTAAGAATTGTGCAATTATATATTTTTACAAATATTTATTTATTTTTTAAATTTTTATTGATTGAAAATTTGTTCTAATTTTTACCCTCATTTTTCCAATTTCCCTTTCATCATTATCATTATTACATGATTCTTTTCTCTTTCGTTGGCATCAAAGAGTTTTTAGTGCTCGTTTTTTTTTTTTTATTTTTGTTATTGGATATGCTTGTTGTACATCAATACAATAATGATGATGATGATGTTAGTGTTGAAGATGCTGATGTTGTCAATTTCAGTCATTTTTCTGGCAATTCCAAACCAATTCCATGCCACGTCGAAATCAAATCCACCAAAAACTGTGAACACACAAAAATGGAGAAGGAACCGTCGTCAAGACGCAACAAATGAAGAATATAAAAATAAAAAGAAAACGCATTTGACACTTTTCAAAAGAAAAGAAAACGAAAGAAATAATTTACGGAAAGGAAGCGGAGATGCATTTAACATTAATGAAGATGCTAAAGTTGACACTTTTGACAGGTTGACGCAACATGACTCCACTTCTCACTTCTTCTCTATGCATCTGCATCTGTCCTGTCTTGTTCTCTGTTACCCTGTCATTCTCATCCTATCCATAAGCTGATGATGATGATGCACGATAGAGGAGCGAGCATTCCATTGAAACAGTTTCTTCCATTGCTGTTGGCATCTTTTAACGCCTTTGGTTCGGCGCGTTAAATTGTTGTCAAAGGACTAAGATCGTCTGGGGGAGGGGGCCTGGGAACACGCCACAGCAGTTGGATCAAGTGTTGACACTTGTCCACATACACATATAAATACACACTATAGTGTAAGTGGTTATATTTTGTTTTTTTTGTAGGCGCTGAAAGATCCTTTAACTGTAACCAATGATACTTCAAAGGCCTGCGTCATTGGTGCCGACGCCTTTACCTAATAGTATTCAACAGATGTGATGACTTTCTATCTCTATTCTTCTCTTCTCTACTTCACTCTACTTGTCTTTACTCTTTTATTGTTTTTCTCTATTCATCTGATCTGATCTCATCTGTTAGACAGCTCAGTGAGTTTAGTTGAAATCAATTGACGTTTTGACGATTTTTGTCCCCCTGCTGTTAATGAAATCTTTGAGTTTTGCGGGTGTGTTGAACACTCTGAAAAATTTATTCATTTGTCATAGTTTTAGATTTTTGAAAAGTTAATTCATTATCACATGTGGGTTTGATCTCTTTGACGTTCCAAAGATTTCTCTATTTTGCAAAACTAAATTATTTCATCATTTCTATGCATATGGACTATTTTACTACTAATATATATTTTAACATTTCTTTCTTCATAGGTTTTCACTTAATATGTACATATAATCATTCCCGTCATACATTTTCCTCGACTCGACTCTACTCACCTGTATCACGCGCATTGGTAACCCCGTTTCTTTGGCCAATTGTTCCCTAATATGCCGTGTCGGTTTCGGTGTTTGATTGAATGCCGTTTTCAGGACCTCCAGCTGTTTGGCCTTGATCGTTGTACGTGGGCCGCGTCGCTTTGAGCCATTCGCATCGTCGGGACTTTTGTTCTCCGCTTGAGAATCACCACGACCATCGGGATCACCATCCAAAGAACCCTGTATTCATACAGAAATAGAAAAAGAAGATTATTAGAAAATTATCAAATTATCAAGTGTTCGTTCTTTTTATTATTATTGTTGTTGTTCCTTTGTTGTTGTTGCTATTGCCACTGTATAAGCGGCATAAGAAAGTAATGCATGAATAATGAAAAACAAAAAAAAAACTAAATAAAAAATTGAAATATAAAAAGAAAAATGGAAAACAAAAAAAATTATGAAAAAGCAACGCCTTCACCAAGAGTAGGAAATCATTTGCAAGTCATTAATCAAAATCGCGATTAGCTGGGTGAGTGTGCGAGTGAGTGACCCAACTGGTTGTGCTAGTGGTGATGGTGGCGTCTATAGTTGAACATTTTACAACACTATAAACACCACATGGCACCTTAAGCGGCGTTTTACAAAAAGCAAAAATTCGAGTGTGTTTTCACAGAATATAGTAATCCCTTCTTTTAATTTCATGGATTTATAATAATAAGTTCCATTTCAATTCGAAGTTAAGAGGATAAATTATATTTATATATTTATATGGACAGCTACAACTTCCAGTAATACTACATTTTTTATCTGTCTATCTCTAAAATTAGAAAAATCGGCTTAGATTAGATGCAAATGGACATACATATAAATGGAAATAGTTGGAATCTTCAATAGTTTGGTAGACCATTCGGCAACATTAATTATTTCCATATGATCTACGAACGTCTTTTTAGGGTTCCATACCCAAAGGGTGCTAACGGAACCCTATTACTAAGCTTCCGCCTAAAACTGAAATAAAGTTAAAAAATTAATACAAGAAACGTTTGACCCAATATGCACTGCGCACATTTTTAGAAGCATTGTGATTTATTTTGTTTCATATTTTGGTAATTTTTTTTTTTTTTTTTTGGTATACTCTTAGGCTTTATGAATATTTCACTTTTGCTTTTGATAATGTTAACAGTTCCCGTCAATGTTGATATGCAGTATGAATACTGATTCTACTCTAAACATAAGTCAAATCAATAATTCAATATTTGGAGCATGGGCTTTAGTCAATTTCATACTAAATGCAAATTCATTGTGTTTGGAATTGCTCGAATATTGAGTTATTGAATACATAATTTATTTTTGCGGCAAAAAATCTTGTACGATGGTACGGAACCCTCCATGTGAGAGTCCGACTCACACTTGGCTGATTTTTTTTATAATTTACAAACATCATAACAAAATGATCATCCTCTCGAAATGAAGTGTGAAAGGTATTAAGAAAAGTTTAAGTTTATGAATAAGCCGCTTCTCTAATTCATTTTACATCATTCCGATGAAGAAAGCAACAATATCAAAAATAAAAACTACAGCAAAAACTTTTTAATGATGTGCGTGAATGTGAGTGTGTGACTCTTCACACAAAAGTCATTATCATCATCATCATAATCTTGGCCATAGTCGTCATCTTACTTAGTGTTTAATGTTTAATGGCTTTATGGTTTTAATCGCTTACCTGATCGGAATCATCATGCGTATTTTTACTATCGGTGCTCATACTTTGTACTGATATATCGGATGTGCCGAGTGGTCCACCCGCTGAGTCTGGACCATTTGGTCCAAGTACACCAAGACCGAGCGGCGGTCCGCGTAAATGTGGCGGGTCATCGTCATCTTCATCTTCGCTCCCTGAGCCCATTAGTGAATCTGCTGAAATTAGATATAAACGGAGAAAACATTGTCACATTAGTAAAGTGAATCTCACGAAAAGGGAGAAAAAAGTTGAATATCCACGAGTAGTAAATATACTCGTTGTTGTCGTCGGTGTCGTCTCTGTCGCTTGGAACAAATGGCTGAACAAGTTGAAATTGAAGTTGAATATGACAATAAGAAACATTCACATAAATACTAATATAATAATAACACCATTTTTATAACCAAATCATAGCTAATCTTTCTACATTTTGGCTTCATGGGTGCATGGGTACATGGGCACTTTGTGTCTGGTGTTAAAATGAAATGTTCAGTGTGTAGTGTCTTATAGGCACGGGGCACGTGTCGCCATTTCATGGTACTGCGCGCAAGCACACGTCCGCCCAAAACGTGTGTCAGTTTGTGCCAAACCTGGATGTGCCCGTTAAGATTTCTTCATTGACACTTAGTAGCAAACGAATGAAGTTACTCTTTCTCCCACTTGCCGTACCAAACGGCAAACGACAGCTTAAGAGCATGTCAAATGTAAGGCAATTTCTGTCTTGGTTCTTTTATTATCCCTTTAGCGTCATTGTTTTCTCTATTGGCAACACACGTTATCAATTTTGGCTGTTGTTGTTGTTGATATTGTTGTTGTTCAGATCCAAACTTCTGTTGATGTTTCTACTATGCATATATTTTATATGCATGAAAAATGCTGACACGCGCTAACGCAACAATCATATCTGCGAATAGCGCACGAACGAACGAAGGACGAACGATGTCGTTTGCAAAGATAAGCCCACAGGACATGTCATTCATACATTCATTCAATCATTCATTTAAAGTGAAGGAAGGAACCAATGCAAAAAAAAACAACTTCTAATGTGAGGCTTTGGTTTTTTACCCTTTGAACATAATAGAAAGTATACATTGTTAATGTGTTTCAGATTGAAGAGAAAACGAGTACAAAATTTAATAAAAAAAACATACAGTCAACTCGCACAAGAAGGGTTCCGTGCTTTTGTTTCTTTGTGGATACGATTTCAAATTGAATAAGATACCAGTGGCTTTCGATGCTGATCGATCCAAAAACAAAACCAAAAAAAAAAAAGGCTATCATTGGCTGTGCCAAAGATGTAATACTAATCACGCTCCTCCGAGTTGCATCCAACCTTCCTTTCTTAGCATCACCATATTCTCTCTGTTACAGTTTGAGTATCAACAAAGAACACACTTTGAGTATCAACAAAAAGCACAGTTTGAGTTGCATTGTATTTTTATTGTACTTATACTCTTTATAAGTTTGTCATTCAATGTGCGTTTGCATGGGAGGTACCCCTCCTGGTAACCCTATGATCATGAAATTTATATGGCTGATGGATACGGAACAGTAACTTATAGTGTCCAAATTTCAATTCAACAAGTCTAAAAACAAAAACTTTTTCTAATAAGAACATTAATTTAAAAGGTGGTTTGTATGGGAGGTACCCCCCCCTAGTGGTCCGATTCGGCTGATTCCGACAAATGTTCAGCGTTTGCTAAAAAGAAGCCCATGCACAAATTTTCAGCTCTCTAGCTCAAAAACTGTGGGACTAGTTTGACATGGCTAAATAAACTCGTCTCATCGAGCTGATCACAAATATATATACTTTATGTGGTCTGCGATGTCTCCTTCTGTGTGTTACAAACTTCATGACAAACTTATAATACTATTCACTACCGTGAAGAGTATAAAAATCCTATAAAAGATTATACAAAATATCCCACACTACATTTCACAAATATTGTACAACATTCGCCTTCTACTTGAGAGCATTTCTATTTCTTTTACAAATTTATACCATTTCAATATGATAAGTGTTTCATCACTTCACACTGCATTATTAGTCACACACAAAATGTTCTAGTTAACAGAAAGCAGTGAGGCAAATTCAATTTTTGTCAAAATTGCTGTGAAAACTACAGTTCATATTGGAGCACAAAATTTTAACTTTATTTTATTTTTATTATTTGTCGCTATAGCGGCAAATGACTTACACGCTATGTGAAATTTTTTACTTTCTACCTATTACGGTTCTTGAGATAGAGCTCACTGACGTACGGACGAACGGACATCGTAGGATTACGAATAGGATCACGTTGGCAGCACCATAATGTAAGCCAATAAAAAAATAAAAATTCACCCATGCATAAAGGGTTGTGTGTGTGGACAAAGACACATTCTATTTATTCCATAATTATGAAGATAAAAAGAAACTTGAAACTTATCACTTTCATCGGTTCCTAGGAAAATCAAATTTCTGAACAATAAGAGTTAAATTTCTGGTTATTATTAATATTCAAATATCTACTTTTCAATTATTGAACCATACTAATAGAAAATCACCCAATAAATTTGGAATATAATGGATTAGCAAGAAAATAATAGCATTCATTTCAAAGAAGAATACAAAATGACTAGTTCTGCAACCCATTAAATGAAATATTGATGGTTCAGAAAAAGTGACGAACTCTAGACAACTCAAATTCAAATACTTTTATTGCTCTTTTCTCTTCTTTGATGCCGAAAGCTCTTTCAAAAGTCTTCATGAGCTTAAAACTGAATTTTTCTTCTAATTCTTAGGTTAAGTATAAACAACACGAATTGTACAAACATTTTACATTCACTTGACACTCACATGTTTAAGAACTTCGACAAAAAAGCAACTACTAGTTTTGCCAACCCAATATCATTATGATTAATCATTTTTTTTTTTAAGATATATCACTGTTAAATCGTATTGAATTCTTGAATTGATGGCATCCATGGAATTGAATAGTCTAGTATATACGTTACTTGAAAAAATCTCGACAAATGAATGTTTGCACATTCCAATTGCACTGTCTGTCTTCGACAAATGTCAAAATCGTTTAAAGAGTTCAAGTTTCAATTCAATGGACAAGGAACGAGTGTAGTTGCTTTTTAAGTAAATTGTAATCTAATTAGAATTATGTGATTGTATATACATGTATATATATATATATGTATATATATATATGCATAGACATTTAACCCCATGACCAAATTTTGGTGCTCAGATGTGCACTGTGCCTTTGTGGATTTGTGTGCTATCTATGAATCCCATGAGACAATTCTAGGCAACAACAATAAAAACGTGTGTCTCAGCTCAAAACTGCAATGCAGCCCTCTTTTTGACACGTTCTTAAATGAAAGGACTACCAGTATATTTACCAGTGCATGAAACCAGTCTCAGCAACCCTGCAAAAGAAAATATATGAGAAGTATAAATAAATACATGAATCAAAGCAAAGGACTCAATCTCACTCTTCTAGTGAGTGTGGCATTGGCACTGGCACTTGCCAACATTCCTTTCCTAAATAAATTACATTCTATTATGAATAATCTAATCCAGAGCAGATGCGTCTCCGTTACACCATGTGTCGGAGCACTTTCTAGCTTCTTTTTAGCCTCATATAGGGTGTAGTATGGTATGATGAGTAAGTAATTCACCCACTCAAAGGTATAAGGTCTGGCGAGCAAATACCAGCTATCAACATCCAGACCAGTAGACCCAACGACTATCAAAAGAGAATCAACAAACATTTGTTATACTCGTAAAGCAGTTGGCAGTTGAGACAATGAGGTTAGCTTTGTTAACACGATAAAACTGATTTGGATTTAGAATGCATAGCAACACTGCTGAAACACAATAATATAATAATATCATGTTACAATTTTTTAAATGTTTTTCTTTTCGTTTTTCTTTTCTTTCCTTAAATTTCGTTTTATTTGTTGGCGTCAAAACCTTTGATAAATGACTTAAGATCAGACTAAGGCCAATGGATTTTAATTCTGGTAGTGACCATCCAACAATTGTGTTGATTAATTATAATATCTAATTGTTCTTGGGGAAGCAAAAGTTTGAAGTGAGTTTCTATAGGATTTCCCAATAGATTTGATTATATCTAATTAAAAGGTGAAAGTGATCTATTTGATTTGATGGTTGATAGATAGATAGATAAATAGATAGATAGATAGATAGATAGATAGATAGATAGATAGCCAAGAAGCTGTTTAAAGTTTTCAGAAAGACAGATGGCAACTAAGTTTTATGGACTTTTCAGAGCACACTTGGGATAGTTGTTTTCCTTTGATGTGGGGACCAGAGTACAAAAATATTCTTACGCGAACTTTCATATATGAACGCGAATAAGAAGAAGAGCTTCGTTTTGTGTATTCTATTCGTTTTATTCAAACGTTGGTTGATGCTTCTCACTACACATGCATATATGCTAGTCGTTCGAAAATGAACGCTTCATTAATGAGCGATTCATTTAAGAACAAAGTCGAAATCACTCACGTTCGCGTATTAGGAAACAAAAAAAAAAAAAAAGTGAGTGAGAAGAAAATGATATTTTTATTTTTTTCATACGTGAGTATGAGCAAAAGAAAATAAAACAAAACGCTCTCGCTCGCGAGTGAGACTGGTTATATTTCTCTTTTCTAACTGAATCAAAGTGCACCAGATTGTTAATACCCAAGTGCTTAGTTGATATGAAATGACAATACCTTCTCATTCTTTCTGAATCACAAACTAACTCAACTAAAGGCCAGTTAAGCTAGAACTACATAATCACAAAACTGAGGGAATAGTTACACAAATTATTAACTAAGATATTGTAGATTATGTCACTCGACCAATAACAGTTGTAAAAGTTGAATGAGTTCATGGATATTTTATTGTTTATTGTTAAAGATCAAATCTGTCACTTGTTCTATAAAAACTTCAGAGCAGGAGAAGATGCAGCGGAACAGCAGTAAACATTCAAATTGCTAAACAACAAGAATAACAATAACAACAGGACTAACAACGACAACATGCTGGATTTCAACAGGAAGGACAATGAAAAACACTTTAATGTTGTAAACACATGTTAATAAACACGCAACTGCAACAACGACCAATACATTGAACCGGGACCCGCACCCAAACACCCGTCGTCGCTATCGGCATTGCGTTGAAACACTTGAAAAAAGACCCCGCCAATGCTGCTGCCGGTACTCATTCATTCATTCATTCAACTCCCACTCCACTCCACTCTGAAGACTGCAATATAAGCAGCATAGATAAGGACTATGTACGGATGTTTTCAAGCATCACTCGAATTAACTTCAAAAACCATTCAGGAACACTTCATTTGATTGCCACAAAACGTTTATATGTTGCTCTTGTTGTTGCTTTCGTTGTTGTTAGCATTACTGCGCCAGTGGTGGTTGTGATGGTACCGCTTATTGTGATGGGTGATGTTGATGTTGGTGGTGTGTAGTGCAATTGAGTTGAGCTGAGTTGAGTAGAGCTGAGCTGATCTACGTGTTTTGTTATCGAAAAAGCAATTATGCCATTGAGAAGCAAAATCTACCACCCAAATACTACAAAGAAACATTAACATCGAATTCTAATTCGAAGATAAAATACCCTTTACAGCAGGAAGTATCTTAAGTTTAAATAAAAAGAACTACATAAGTTTAAGTGTAATTCTTATGGGAGTTTATACTAGACTAGCATTCCGGGCACGCCTTGCTACGCCATCCGCCTTGATGTTAGTAGTCATGGTTTTTATTTTTAATAATTCACGTGAATGAATAACATATTGTAATATTCCTTTCGCCATATAAGTGTAACACAATTTTGCAGTTAATAATACTGGCCTGCAAAATTTTGGTTATTTTCCTTTGATTGTGTTTATATAGAATGTATAGATTAGAAATATGACCTTCGTTTTCCTGTATCAAGTCACAAATTTCTTTTTCCCCACGTTTAAACATTGAAAATTAGCAAAAATCGGTATATGTTTACAAAAGAAAAAATTCAAATATTCACATAACAAGACGACTTGATTGATTTTAAAATATGTCTCTTAGCTTTATATGAAAATTTTATCCACCAATTTCTCGAATACAGCGGGTTCAAAAAATATGTACGCAGAAACCTTCTCCATGGGAAAATACTTATACATATGTTCCAACTTTCATGGTGATCTGTCAAAAACGGTGTCGGAGTCCATCGCCGTCAAACTATTTTCTCGTCCATTTTTATATATTTAGAAGAGTTTTCAATAAACTTTGAAGATCAAGAGATTCTAAATTATGATTGTACATTTTTCATAATTTATCACATATACTATCTATATAAATATTCATGTATACCAATTTTTTCCATCTAGTCTTAAGGATGTCAAAGTTGCTTAGGGACTAAACGTTCTTTATGCCTGAAACATATATTTTAAAAATTGAGAGCTACTCTTTAGGGAGGAACTATCGTAGTTAAAAATAATCAAGACCAATGGTGGAATTGAAGGATGCATACTTAATAAGCTCTCCGATATTTTCGCTAAGTAAGTAATGCTCACTAAATAAGGAGGGTATTACTGGTCGGAAAGGACTGAAAAATATACAAAAGTAACTAACTGATTAAAGGAACCAAGGAAGGAATGTACCCTGGAGCCATAAAAGTTCAAACACTCAATTTTCGCTTAAGAAAATAGTTTCCTTCTTCTCCTGCTTCTTTTCCTTTGAATACTTATGTTATTGTTGTTGTTGTTTGCTTTAAGTAAACATATCACACAAGTACAGCCAAAGGTTAGAGAAAGATTTTGTTAGCATCGCAGAGAGAGAGACAGAGAGACTTGGAGGGGGGGTTGTCAATGACTGAATATGGGGCAGAAGAAAGCCCAATAACAATACAAAAATGAATTCATTCATAGTGAGAAGACGCACAAATGCAAAACATTTGATAAAAGACTAGAATATCACCAAAGGAACTTAATTGACAACGGTATTGCAATAGAGACAACGGAAAAAATGATGAAGAGAAGGAGCGAGTACATACTATGATAAAAAATTGAAAGCAAAACAAACAAGTCAACAAACAAATATACACAACACAAGGCAAACGTAACATAAGCAATGTCATGTTGTTTTACATGTTTCATCATCCTCCTTCTAACCATCGTCATCATCAAATGTACACAAGACATGGTACATGAACCACGATATATAAGATAAAAAGGACTCTTGAGAAACGCCTGAGTTCGACCAACTCACATCATATCACTTGTTGTGTGATGAACCTCAAAAAGCATCACACCCCTGTTTTTTTGGTGTTAAGTATACAAGACTGCAACTACAACAACTTCCATAACTTCACCTCTAAATCCAATTCCACCTTCTTGGTCTTCTTCAACTTAACATTATCTTCTCATGTACCTTCAAACAGTCAGGCAAATATACTTCAATATATTGTTTGTTGTTATTCTGTTTGTATTGCAAAGTGCGATGTTTACAACTTTAACGAGGACGACAACAACAGCAACAAGGACGATGGTGATGATGATGAGTGGTAGCATCTCTCTAGTTTGAACGTGATGCTGCCACATGCCATACTCATGCATCCTCGTACATATTTTATAAACTCATGCAGCAACGCATTTTAAAGAACTTCAACCAACTTTAGATTCTATTCACCTCCAACACAGTATAAGACAATACAAAAAAAGGACACTAGAAAAAGTGCATGAACGAAGAAAGAAACTAACCAAACACCGGCACAGACGCATGCATATCCTTCTTGAAATGACTGTCATTCTTTCTTGCTTCCTTCCTTCCATCTAACTTACTTCTATGTCAATCTCAACCCTTGGCCAAATTCAAGCGAATTTGCTATTTGCACTTGGCAAATACACTTGAGCCACCAGGAAGCACCCATTCAGTCACTCACTCACATCATCAGTCAGTCATTCAGGCAGTTTGTGTGGCAAGGAGATATAGTGGTGGACAGAGGCAGGCAGTTTGGTTTACGTTTCGCATTTGTTTGTTTATGCTAAGCTATGAGCTCAGGAGTTGCCCTTCAATTTATTCCCCCTGACGCTGGTTGAATAAATGCATGGATGAATAGATAGGTGGATTGATGGATGGATGATGGTTCAATGGTTGGTTAGGTTAGGTTGGTTGGTTTGGATGTTCTATTACCCTGATACACATTAATTTCGAATTAGTTTTGCATCATATGGTTCACGATGCAGAAAAATCGTTGAAATACGAAAACGCTTACTTACAACCAAAAGAAACCAAACGAAACCCCACCAAACCAAAGCCACCACCACCAAATAACAAAAATTCTAACTCCCACCTAACCTTAAGTTACGAGTATATATTCTCATACCAATTCACATCACTCCATTCTATCTTTCAGCCATCAAATACTTGCTTGCTATGGTTAGCGTTATAAGCCAAGCAGCTAAAATTATCTCCTCCTTTACTTTTTATTTATAAAATTTGTTCTTCGTTCCCTCTTCATCATCTCTATGACTCTCACTCTGTTACTTGCCTTCTTCTTTGAGACCAAACTCTTGTTGTTAGGTAAGCTTCCTTACTTCTTTCCAATCCTAGTTTTTCTACCCCTTCTCCTTCCTTGACTCGAAGACTTCCTTCAAGTTTTTGTTGTTTTGGTGGAGAAAAGAAAAACTGTTTCTTTTGCATGACTGAGCGAGATGTTTCGTTCCAAAGTTCGTAAAGTTCATTTTGGTTTGGCTTGGTTTGGTTTGGTTTGGTTTCGTTTCTAATATGGTTCTACTATATAGAGAATTTCGTTACAGTTTCAGTCAACATTATTTTTATGGAAAACTATTAAATGCACAAGTGCGTCGTCGTCTATTCCACCTTTCCCTGTGCGTTCGGAATGCGGCATAGATGTGGAACAGATCGAAGGATTTCACACGTGAATGCTTTTAAAAGTCATTCAACGACGTTAGTTCTCTTCTTCTTTACGAGTACTACTCATTCTTATTCTCTGACTCAATTCTCTTTTGAGCCTTTACTTTGTCACTGTGTCTTTTGGACTGATGATGATGACGATGTTGCTGTTACTTTTAATGTGCAACTTGTGACTGCATCATTTACTTGTTTCGTTCCATCATCATGCTTTGTTCATTCATTGATTCATAAATTCATTCGTCATCGTTTTGGGGGCAACACTTGACTAGGCCCCAAATGCAGCCCCAGCCACCTTTTTTCATATTTAGCCACCACTTCAAATTCAACGGTTGCTTTGTGTTTATGGCTATTTTATTTTTCTTCTTTTCATTCTTTTTGTGTGTGCAATTAGGTTAATTCCCGTCATTGCGTTCATGCGTTCATTTCTGATTTCAGAGAAATACATACACTCAGACACAGAGCCACATGGATACTCACTTGGATATGGTATTCAGAAGTCCAGTTAACCACCGGAGACCGGCATTTGGACTTAACGCTTTCGGTTGTTGTTTGGTTGGCTTGCTTACTTTGCTGGCAAGCATTTGCTTCACTCACTCATGATGTGCATTTTGCAGCTTGTAAAGATCTATTCCTGTTGTGTATTTTGTTTTATTTTCATTTTCAACAACTTCTACATATTTTACGTCTTTCTTGGCGATAATGATGTTCATAATGCTGATGATAACACTGACTTAATCCTCTTTAATCACAAAACGCAACTAAAATGAACATGAGAATGACGAGCGGCAACGAGCGTTGGCTAGCGCAGCGAGCAACGACGAGCGCTGATAAATTTATGTTCATAAGTATAAGTATATACAATGACTCTGAGTCTTTCATGTAACTTCAACATTTCTTTTCTTATTCCTCCAATCCACGCTCTCCCTATAGCCTATCATTATTTCTCTTTAAGCTTAAGTTTGTTTATATTGTTTTTTCTGTTTTGTATTTTATTGCTCTCATGAAAGTTCAAGTTTATATAAGTTTTCAATTTTTAAAATGACACCTGCGCTGACACATTGGAATGTGACTTGATATTATACAACCACAAGGCGATCGTCAGCATCATTATCTTGATCGTTTCGCTCTTAACTCACACTGACATGAATTTTGAGCTTACTCTCACTATCTTTAAGGGGTCACAAGAAATGTTAGAAACACAAGAAAGGCTTCATCTCATACTAGTAGGCTTATGGCATTTTATAAGGTTTCCTTGCCTTGATCTTAAAATAGTCGTGTGCCAAATAATGTTCTGTATGGGAAAATAAAACTTAATGAACTCTCAGTGGACTGTAAATTGTATGTTTCTTATTGTATATTGAATACATAAGTTTTATCGGACAACTTCAAACCCCTTCTCTGCCAAAACCTTGTTTGATGAGATCTTAAGAAGTAAATGTTCAACGAATTTTATAAGAAACTAAATAGTTATGTGGAAGTGCAAACTCAATAGAAAAAAACCGACTGGGATGTTTGGAGGCCCTTTGAACCTATTCTGGCTTTATTTGTGATTTGATTATAAAGGCCCGCCACTCTATTTTTTCTATTATACACCTGTAACACCCTTATTTTCTTCTTTCATTGCTACTGCTTTTGATATTTCTATTGCTATTGTTCCTATTGTTGTTCTTGTTGTTATATCAGCTTTATTTAACGCATTTAACACGCTTTAAGCGTCAACAATAAACTTGAAAATTCTTTTCTATTTTGTCCCCCTGTTTTGCTTTTTTATATAACTTTAACCAGTAAATTACTGAGCTCAAATCAACAAAACAACAAAGGAAGGCAGGCAATCTGGCCCAGTACAACCAATAAACCATTTTAGGGTGGCACACATATGAGTAAAAAGAGAAGAATTGTAGTGAAGTGAATTGAGTTCATAGAATAGAATGGTGGCGGCGGGTATCCACAGTTAGTTACGCACGCATACATTCAAATGCAAATAGACCGGGAACCGGGTATATACCATACAGTAAACCAATGAATACCACAACAATTTGTAACGCTTAATCAAAGCATGAAAAAGCAACAATAATTCAGCATAACTTAGATTTGAACAAAATAATACAAGAACAACATAAACAACTATGCCCAATAGCTAGATGATGGCGGAGAAGAAGAAGTGGAATACCAAAAGGGAGCGTGTGTTAAATGCAGAAGTTTCGTCCGTCTGTCTGCAAGTGCATGAATTTGTAAAGGTACAAAATATATAAAGTTCGAAAGTTTGAGTAAGATAAAGATACTTGAACTAGAAAGAAGAAAAACAAAACGAAATAATTCATAAAAGAAAAAGGCGCTAAAGCATGTTCCATACAATAATGAAAGAAGGGTGATGTTCTTGGGTAAGAAGGAAGTACATATATGCAGGTGGAAATGTTTTGTTCTTCTGTGAAGGAAATTTAAAAAAAAAAGTCAGCGAGGTGTCGTGGGACACCTGGGCGGATAGAAGTTCCTTTTTCTACAGTAATTCAAATTAGTTTGTTAGCAAAATCAAAACAAACAAAATTAGAACCACTTCTTGACATCCAATTGTTTTGAAATTTTGCATACACCTTTAATTCTGATGACAATACAATAAGCTTTTGAAGGGATATACATAAATTGTATTTTTTGTATTTCTATTTTACATATCATGTTTAAAAAAAATTATAATCAAATAACGAGAAATAAAAACAAAAACCTTGTAAAAACTGGGTATCGAACCTATGACGCAATCTCACGTACGCATTATTGTGCATATTCGTAGCACGCTCAGCCAACGACTACAATTGTCTGAATTGGTCTTTGAGTTTCATTTTTGTATGGTGTACTATGACATTTGTTAGAAAAAACGAGACAACAAACATTTTTATACTTTTTAAGCGCACACAAAAATTGGAATAATGCACGCACACATACAAAAAATAGCAAACATGCACGCACACAAACACAAAAATAGCAAAAATGCACGCATACACACACAAAAAAGTCACACAGCGTTAAGATTTTTCGTTTCATACCTTCTTTTGAAATTTCAGTAAGCCGCTTAAAAGAACTTCGTTCTAAAAATCTGTAATTGCATTGATCACAATTTAAATAAATGGGGCTACCACCTACATTGCGAACGAGCAGTACAGAAAGCAAGTGGGAAAAGGGCAAAATGCATCCACTCTGTATATTGTTTTAAGTAATATAATAAGAAGAACAAACAACTAATTTAAGGTAGTGATCAATTATTCAAAATGGAAAAAATATAGAGGCTGATACTTTAATGAAAGAAAACATCTAATCAAATAGAAAATTAAAAATAATACAATGACAGTGCATCTGATCCCAAACAGAGATATTAGTTTAATTACTTGGATTTGACATATGTGTATAATAGAACTCATTCATCATACATTTTTTTGCGAAATGTAAATTATAAAAAAAAGAGCGAGTTATACAAAACAACTAACAAAATTGGAAATTTCAAAAGCATTAAAGGACAATTGGTCTTTAATTTTAAATTATTAACAGAGAAAATAATATGTATTAAAGGAGTTTTAAAGACACTATAACTTTAAAAAGAAAATAATGAAAAGTACTATAAATTGGCTTTGAGACACCAACAATATGTATCAAAAGAAATAGGCAATATATTTACATATTTGGTAAACATCGCCACTCGTTGGAAAACTGATATGCCAAAAACTAAAGACAAGACTTGGACATACCACAAATAAAAAATATACTGATAATAATATATAATAATATACTGATAATAAATTTTGTCTAGCGTCTAGGAACTTATGTCAACATAAGGATGTGTAAAACTTTATTTATCATAATTGCAAAAGATTTCTTTCTTTAAATTCATTGCAAAACAAAACAAGGTTTTCCAAAAAATATCAAAAAATAATGTTCAAAACACCTAAAAAAGGGAAACTCAAAAAAAAAAAGAAATAATTATCATTACGAAGGTAATAGAAATATAATATTTGTTTAAATAAATACATACAATAATTTAAGGCAAAAATCAATTATGAAAATAAAAAAAATAATTTAGAGGCAGATACTCTTAAGAAGGAAATTATTAATTTAAATAGAAATAAAATAATATAGTTTTGAAAATATTTAAAAAATTAAAATTGTTTTGCAATGTGAATAAAAAAGCATTTGAGAGCACATAAAACTTAAATTTCAGTAGAGGATAAATATTTATGTGGCTTTATAAATAAAAATTTTATATATAAAGACAATAAACACTTTTCTTTTTCTAAAAAATGTGATATGTATGTAAATTCAACTTTTAGAAGAAAATAATTAAATTAGATTCTAACCGAAAACCTTCCATCCTGAGAACTACAGTAATTAACTTCAACACTTACAAATCTTGACTTAGAACACTAAATGTGAATTTTGTTACAAATCAATCAATCACTTTGTCATGATATTTGCAATACTAAGAACCATTGTGTATAAAATAAAATGAAATTTGGTTCAAATGGACACCTCTTACGAGAGTTGATAAACAAGCACCTTAGGGATCCTTAGCATTAGCATTGTACATCTGCTAAGACATGAAGGCAAATATCATATGTGTGAAAGCTATTCAAAATATGTGATGCTTTAAAAAATTTAAAGAAAAGACCCGATTGTTTGTCAAAGATGATTGTTGATTTGTGTAAAGCTTTGATACTTTAATAAACTTCAAGGAAACTTAAGTATCATGCTTCAATATTAGACTGACAAGTAAACCCATAATACTATGTGTAAGTACACTCATTCATTTAGTAAATGACCCACAATGACCTTGTCAGGTAAACAAGAAACAACTATTTTTCCAAGTATACAAGGAATTGGCATGAGACAAATAAAAGTTAGGCTACTTGCCAATTGCCAAATATAATATATTGTTTATCGCCTGCCAAATGTCGGTAGACAAATTGAGGAAGAAAGAACGGCAGTCAGAAGGAGGGCGAAGCTTTTGTGTGTGGCATTGTTTGATGTAGAGCGGTGACGATGACGGTGGCAACAGCAATGGCTTCATTCTCTTTTTCAGTCTCGACGTCTGTCTGTCCCCCCGTCTATCTGTCTGTCTGTTTAACTGGTCTGTTTATGACATGTTAAACGTAGCGTGTGCGAAAATTACAGCGCGAGAAAGTAAAACTTCACTAGCAGGCGGGCAGACAGACAGACAGACAGACAGACAGTCAAACATTGACTAAAAGGCAGCAGGCGGTAGTGAATACACTAAGAAAGGGGAGTAAAAAGTGGTTTGGTCTTGGTCTACTAACGAAATGTTGTATGCAATTGGTGGCCGCCGCAACTTCAAAAGCGAATCAAGTTACCCAACTCACTCTCAACTCTAATTTGTCTCCCCACACCCTCGAAAAAACTTCACAGTTTTTGAAACTGGAGGCACCCACCAACCCACCAATCCACTAACAGTCAAAAATCAGAAACAACATGCTAGCGCCCTATAATTGTTGTTCTTATTGTGTGTTTTTGACAGTTGCACTTCAATGTATTTTTCTTTTGATATGTAGTTTAAAATCAAAAATTTTAAATTTCTATCCTTACTCGTAAGATTTCTCAGACTCTCTTTGTCTCTATACTCGTATATGGACCGTATGTGAAAAAATAATGTCAATTAATTGGAGGGGTCTACGATGATATTAGTACATTTGTTTCAATTTCAATCGGTAGTAATAAGTTATATGTAGTAAATTTTGGAAGCTATGGACCCTATGGTAAATCAAATAATTATTAGTTTATATAATGCATACCCATAGTATAGAATACTCGTATTTAATATTAAGGAATTGAAAGTGTTGAAAATTCCGGCATATTTTATGTATATTTTCAAATTTTATCTGCTTAATATTTAATTAAGAGGAAAAGGTCTCTCTTTACCATATATACATACATATATTATGGAGGTCCACCAATCGGCCTAAGTATGCATTTGTCAAATCAATGCTTTGTATCCATTAAGTCGGCAGGTATTGTTGTTCAATTATAATATATATATATATATATATATATATATTAAACATATAAAGATATGTATAGATATATTCATACAATAACTTCTTCTGCCTAAAGACTGGAACAGAATGGTGAAGATGAAGCTGAAGCCCGAAAAAAGTGAACAGAATGCGAGATTCAGCTTTAGCTTGACCATTCTGTTCTAGCATTAAAGCTCATAGTGGGAAGACAAATCGATGTTATTTAAAAAAATGTTCCTTGTGATATTCATAAATGATCATTTTCATTCTTTTTGCTATATTTGATGTTCGTTCATTATGAAGAAGTGATTTTTCCTATCTACTCTAATCGCATGTGTAGTAAGAGGTATAAAAGCTCAATAATTTTTGTTGTTATTTCCTATGTTATTTTTGTTGTTAGGTTTTGGTGCTAATAATACCAATTGGATTTAACCCTACACTCTGATGTTGTTATTGTATTATTTCTGTCTGTTAACCTAAGATCAACAGACACAAGATTAATGAGAGACAATTCAGCATAGACATACACATGACAAATGTAGTTGTCAATGATTGTGCAGTGGCTCATTTTAACTTATGGGGCCCCCTAATCCAAACTAAATATCTTTTATATTGGTTTAAATAAAACAACTTTAAACCATCTGCACATTTGAGGTCCCCGATACTTTAGGCTTTATTTCGGTTTGTGTATCCCTTTTGCACAAGATGCACCTAGAAAAACGCGCCTATGGATCAATGCCTAAATACGAGTACTCATACTATACGAGTACATGAACAAGTAATCCAGAAATAACGATTGATACCGATGCGGGTGACGATGACAATGCCTATTGCCGATATTGCTGCCCACATCATGACACGCGTCTTTTATGTGTAGGTCGTCATCGGCTTTGTTACCGGCTTCGTCGCCTAACTGGATCAGCCAAACAGATTTAAATGACAAAGCAAGAAAATGTAACAGAAGAAAAATAAAAAACAAAATAAAAAAAAAAAGAGATGAATATGTTTTGTATTGCGATTTGTAAACAATTCTATACACGCGAGTGTTTGTTATGCATGTATCTAAGTCAAGGTATGTATAAGTTAGATCTCTTTTGTGGATTAACTGAACAAAAAAGAAATAAATTTGCTCAACAAAAACAATACTGAAATTGAAATGTGTGTAAAGAAGAAAGGTAGGACGGTACAAAGATGACAATGAATAAGAGCAAACAAAATAAACAAAAATGAAATGAAGAAAAGAAAAAGATTTCTTCTACTGCATACTTATAATACCATGATTTTTGACAGAACACACACACATAATTTTGTAAGTCCCAAAAGAAGGCAACAGACGTTAGATCTAAATTTTGTCGTGGTTGCTGGATGACACCAAAAACGCAACAGTGCAAAAATTATTTAATCCAACACAGGTGCGCGTTTCAGTCATCATCATAAACTATTTTAAATGCAGTCCTCAGTCCCTCAGTCAGCCATTCATCATCACTTAGTCAGACAGTCAGTCAGTCACATACACACTCATCCAGTTAAAGATACAAACAAAAAAAAAGAGGAGGGAGAAAAATTATAATAATAACATTGTTTGCAGTAGATCAAATCAGATCAGTTCAATTCATTTCTGTTGAGATCAGATCAGTAGGTTACGGTAAGGAAGACCTGTTTCAACTTATACAGAATTTGTTCTTCTTTATTTTTCATTTTTGTGTGAACAAGAAAATTCTGCATGTTTGTTACAGAATGTCTGTTTGTCTCTCACTCGGATCATAAATACGAGGTGTGGATAGATAATAATAAGCATTAATGCTTCTTCAGTTGAACTATGTATGCATGCTCTAAGCTAGACGGTAGTTGTAATCCAGTTTTGAACCGAACCGGTTTTTGAATCGAACCGTCGCGTTCTTTTGGGCTTCAAACCGAACCATGAACCGAACTGTTTTTATTTTAAAAAGACATAACCGAACCGAAAACCACTCGGAAAATTGGTTCGTTTTGGTTCATACTAATTCTAATGACAAGTATATATAAATTTATTTTATTTGACTTAAGGGCAGATGTAGATGAACCCCTTTTGGAAGACATTCTTTTATTAAATTTGAATACTGAATAATTGAAGAACATTTATATAATACCTTAAGTAAATTATTGCAAAGCAATTGAAGATCAATGCATTTAAACTTGCTTTCCTAATCGAATGTTTCTTGAAATAATAATTTTCGTAAAAGAAAAGTTTTTTCACTTTAGTCTCGAGGGCCCCATAAGCATTTGCCTGTAGTGCCTCGATGTATAATTTGATTCTTTGCAGGACCAACAACTGTGCGTCCATTTACCGTGTCTTTAAACTTTTAAGTCTAGCTGTGTCTTGAGCTTATTTAAAATCTTTTAAAAAATAGCAATTAATGGATGCTACTGATGGCCAAGAAGACGTCGAGAAGTTTATGATATATGTATACAATATATTGAAAAAATTGGTAAGCTGTTAGCTTATTGCAAAAACTATATAAATTTAAAGTAGAATAGTAACGTTATTTTATAACCACTCCTCGATTAGGTTTAGGCCGTCTATCTGTCTGCCTGTCTGTCTATCCGTGTATCATTCAGATCAAAGAGCTTATGTACATGTATATGTGTGTTTATGTTTATTTTAGAATGTGAAGAAGGAAGAAAGGAATATCTTTTTTGAAAATACAAAAGTTAAATTTATATTGCGAATCGGGCGGGCGGTCGGTCGGACATTCGGGCCGGCATTTATAAGTAGTAGAGTAAGGAAGGAGAAGAAGAAAAAGACACAATATTCACAATCGTAAAACGCATGAAGGCATGAAAAAGGGATTAAAAACTAAAACCACACTACGCACCACAACGAACAACAAATGTCAACGTCAAATGGCATGACGACAGACACACAGGCAAACAAACGGACAGACAAACTAACAGACAATGGACAAAGAGTGAGTGAAGTGAGGCAAAACAAGGCAAAGTCGGAGGTAAATGCAACACAATAACCAAAAACTGAAAAAAACAAAACAAGATGTTAGGGGCGGAATAAGAGTTTCCATATGCATGAAAGATATTCGGAATATGGAAATGAAATAATATGAACGATTTAAACTAATTCAAGTGTCAACGTGCATGTCGAAAAGGGTCTATTGTTTTGGTAAATCATCTGTCTTTCCTTCTCTCTATTTTTCTTTAGTTATCTCTCACTTGCATGTGAGAATTAAGCTGATTGATCTCGAAAGGAAAGGAAATACATACATACATATATGTATATGCAAATAAAGATGAGGAACGAAACAAATTTAAATAGAACAATACAGCATAATTTATACATTTGTAAATTTGATCGAGGGCAATATTGTATTTATACTCGTATATATATATTGATATGGCAAACTTCACTTGAGATTCTTACAGCTAAAAGTTAAAGATTCAATGCCATTAATGCCATTGTGATCGAATTCGGACTTTGTCGGCTTTAGACCATCAACCTTTATTATGGATGCAATCTGCAGTCAAGAGTTATTTATAATAAATTCAATATATTGTATTTTTACATAAGTATTTATAAAGAAATAAATTTGAAATAATTAATAATTTGAATTCTTTAGTAAAAAAATGTATGATAAATTTGCAACCAAAGAAACATTTTCAGTTGTTTAGCTTATATGGAGGGAAGGTAATTATACAACTGCGACCTTAGTTGGACCCTATATATTGATTATTGTAGAACATAAATCCGCTATTTCTATTGATTCAATATTATTATAACCGAGTCTATTGGACTCTGGCAATTCCACACACACACACACACCCACACACACTCGTTACTACTGTATAGTATTTTTTAGCGCCACCTTTCCATCGTGTACCTTTTATGGCGTTTTCGGCGATGTCCTTGACCACTTTCACTGCGTCGATCGTTGAGCGTCCCTTACGAAATCCATATTGATGTTGTGAGAAGCCGCCAACTGCACTTATTGCCGTTTCCAAGCGATCTCGCACAATTCGTTCACAAACATTTACCACAGTTATCAACATACATAAGGGCCTATATGAAGAAGTCTCCTCAGGTGGCTTATTTCCTTTCGGTGTTAGGACCAGCTTTTAAGTTTACCATCTATCCGGAAAAGTTCCCTTATGCAGGCAACAACTATAGAGTTTGCTAAAAGTATCCGCTCGTTCGATCATAGCCAGTTTTAGCACTATATGGGGTGTCTTATCTGGCCCTGGCGCCTTCGATGCCTTAAACGTCTTTGCCAATACAATCACCTCCGACATTGAAATATCCTTAAATTCTTCTCTCTGTTTTGAGTCGATATAGGAGCCCAGGTTACTTCTCTCATAGCGCGGGAACAGTGTTGTTACAATCCTTTGTAGAAATTTAGGGCAAATTGGCTGCTCGGTTTACATGAGGTAGAAGCAGACTTTGAGAGGAAATCCTTCCTCTTTCCTCCTTATCGTAATACTTAGCGGTAGTGCCAGGGGGACTGTAGGACTTGGGGCGATGAGGTTTAGTGGGTGAATCAAGTCCCACACTGTGGATAGTAGATTTGTTTGGCTGTTAATGCTTCCCCATCGAGAAAAAAACAAAAAAATAAAAAAAAGCACACACACACACACATAGAATAAGCCTTTAATGTTTGTTTATTTATTATTGTAGATTGATTGATAACATGATAGTAAATAACTGAGAAAATGACAACTAACGGGACTTCCTCAGACATGGGAATGCATGAATGAATTAAACAACTTCGGATTGAACGACCGAAAGATGCAGAAACGTAATAAACACACGATGGCCACGTTTCACACGACAGCGTCATTGCCGTGTGCCGTGTGCCATCGTCATCACTAAGTTTTTATCAGTGATTTTATGTCAAATGCAGCCACAGATGACGATGATGATGGAGAAGAAGTTACTGCTGCTGTTAAGCTTAAAAAAGGGTGGGTAGAGTTTTGGGCTTAGAAATAATGGTGAAGTTGGGTCATTTTTAAGTGTTAGTGACATTGGGTTGATAGGAAAAGAACGACGTCTGTTTCCTGTGCGATGATGTAACGTTTTGCTTTCTGTGTGTTGTGTGTGTAATTTGTTGATAACAGAGATTTTTTTTGTTTTTCTTTTCTTCTTCTTTATTAGACATAAAAAAGTAAACATGAAATGAGTAAACCAGGTACAAGTGCAAAAGAGCAAGAGTTATGAATGAACGAATACTAAGGGAAGGGGTAAATTGGAAAAATTACGTTTTAGTTTTGGATATTTTTAATGTAAAGTGAAACCAGAAAGAAGGCTATCATTGGCTATGCCAAAGATGTAATACTCTTCACGCTCCTCCGAGTTGCATCCAACGTTCCTTTCTAAGCATCACATCAGTTTGAGTGTTTTTATTTATTGTACTTTTATTCTTTATAAGTTTCTCATTTAATTTTGGGTTTGTATGGGAGGTACCCTCCTGGTTACCCTAGGATTATGAAATTAACACGGTTGTTGGATATAGATCCTATAGTGTCCCAATTTGAGTTCAATATGTTAAAAAACACAAAACTTTTCCAAATAAGAACATTAATTTACAGGGGGGTTTGAATGGGAGGTACCCCCCGTAGTGATCCGATTCGGCTGATTCCGACAAATGTGCAGCGTATGGTAAAAAGAAACCTATGTGCAATTTCGGCTCTCTAGCTTAAAAACTGAGGGACTAGTTTGCATTCATACAGACAGACAGACGGACAAGGCTAAATCAACTCGTCTCATCGAGCTGATCACAAATATATATACGTTATGTGGTCTGCGATGTCTCCTTCTGTGTGTTACAAACTTCATCACAAACTTATAATACTATTCACTCCCGTGAAGAGTATGAAAATGATAGATAATACTCGCATTAGTTGTAAGTGAAATAAAAAGTACTGCTCAAACACATTAAAAAACCGATGCTCCATGTTTGCCCGCCTACGTATTGGACATACTCAAATTACGCATCAACACCTTCATACCGGCGCATCACCGCACCTTTGTTTGTGCCACAAAAGAAAAGAGTTTCGCAAACAGGTAGTGATGAAGCTAATGGAAAGTAAAGGAGTTCTTAAATTATAATTTTTATGTAAAGCTCTTTTATTGTTTTACAATATTTTTTTATTCTTGTTTTTAACACCGTTAAATATCTTTTTAAGAAAAGTGATATCAACATATACGCAAATATTGCACAATATATTTATAATAAATATCTATCACTCACTCATTCATTCATACTCATTACTCTCTTATATCTGCAGTGAGCATTTGTTGATTTAGGAGTGTTAGCAATATACACATGAACACTGACATATTTTTATGAACACTTGCAACATTCATGACACTCATAAACACTCACGAAGCAGTTCAGTGTTTCGTACTTATTACTTTTTGCTTATTGACAAGCATTGGTAATTTGAATTAGACTCTTGCACGAATCTATTAGGATGCAAACATTTCCATACATTTGATAGTTTATTTCATTTGGTGTCGAAAGAAAACCAAACAAATGAAACGAATGGTATTTATTTGTAAGTGATGCACTTCGTTCATTCGAAAAGCGAATACAAATGAAATCAAAAAAATTAAATGCCTCGCATTTGGTTAATTTCCTTTAAATATTAATAATAAATTATTCGTAAATTTTCTGCCTCGGCATCCACTTTGGCTGAAGAACTCTGCATGTTCAACAGAGAGAAAAGAGTCGTACAAATCAGTTAGTACGAAAGAGACAGTCTTCTTTTTTCAACCTCTATAGAGCCACTGATCAACGTAACCTTCAGCTGAAGAACGATTTCAATTTATTCGAATGTTTACCATTCATTTCAATTGATTAAAAATCTGGTTTATTTGCATTTGATCATCATTTGAAATAGTACATTTGGTTTATTTGAGCAAGTACTTGGTATTTGCAAACGTTTGCACAAAACTCGATTTATTTTATTTGGTCGACCGAGTACTTGAAACTCACTTTGATCATAACGAAACAAATGCCATGTTTGCCGTTTTAAAAGCATTCGTGCAAGGCTCTAGTATGAATTCACGAGTGTTCATGTAAATATTGCCAACATACATGAATCAAAAAATACTCACTACACATCTTTACATTCAATTGAAAGCAATGAAATTTCTTTATACTACAATAATGTTTTTAAACTCCATTTTGCTTATGCAAAAAACACAAAAAGAAAAATTTAACAGAATCAAAGAAAACAAAAAGAAAAAGCAACAACGCAAAAAAAGGAAAACAAAACAAAATTTGAAATGTGACCTTTTTCTTTTTCAAAAAAAAGAAAAAAAAAATGAAAACAAAAAAAAAAACGAAAAAAAAAGAAACATAAACAGCAACGCGTTCAAATGAAAGAATAATAAAACAACACAACCAAATACAATCAACAGGACCAGACCAGAAATAAAGAGGGGGAAGGGAAGGGATGGGCTGGAAGGTGGAAGGTGGAAGACTATGCAAAGAAACCTCTAAGGGTATACAACAACAACATTTAACCATCTTTATCAATGAAAACCAAAACCAAACCAAAGGAAACTAAACCACAGAAATCCATTGAAGACCAACCAACCAACCACATGGCAGGATAAAAAGTAAAATAGCAATAACAACAAAAACAATAATAACAAAGTCAGACTACATACATATGTAAATGCAACAACAATAGAAAGAACAAGAACAAAATTGTATCAATTTCAACTGGAATAAGAATCATAAACCTTTAAGGCATTTGCTGCCATAATGCCAAGCGTGAGCCTTAAAATAAAAACAGAGTAAAAACAATACAAACAAATCTTTTATGCAAAAGATACTACAGCAAAAAATAAAAAAAAAGATACTAAAGGAAGAGGGGATGCAATGTGATGTGATCTGATATTTTTTCATTCTTTGTTTCCTAGTTAATTCTCAGTTCAGTTGAAATGAGAAATGAGTGATGAAATATGGGTGAGTGAGTTAAGTTTTTGAGGGGCGTCGCATCGCACCGATAAATGGAAATAAACTTGAATTGAGTAAATCCTTTTTGGCACAGTTCAACGCGTAGATGACAATACAGGAACAGAATTAAAGAGTAATACAGATATGGAAAGCGAGAAAGATGAGGGAGAGGGAGAGGGATACAGAGACAGAGTGATCAAGTGGAAAAGAGAGAGACCATGCCACAAAGGTATTTTACCTTTAAAAAATATATCACTACTAAATGATAGAAGAAAGAAGGAAAACGGCGAGTGTTCTTCCTTTAGGCTTGGATTGGTTTAGATTGGTAATATTGTAGCAACAAGAGCATGTTACAAATAAACAATAACAACAAAAGCGACAAACAAAAGCAATATAGTAGCAATAGAGATAAATAGAGAACAGAGTGGAGAAAATAGAAGAAAACCGAAACAAGAACCAGAGCTTATCAGTGGCTATGCCAAAGATGTAATACTCTTCATGCACCTCCGGGTTGCATCCAACCTTCCTTTCTTAGCATCACTATATTCTCTCTGTTACAGTTTGAGTACCAAATATGAGCACAGTTTGAGTGGCATTGTAGTTTTATTACACTTTTACTCTTTGTAAATTTGTCATTTAATTTGGGTTTGTATGAGAGGTACCCTCCTGGGCACCCTAGGATCTTGAAATATTTGTGGTTGATAAATATGAATTAGGAACTTATAAAGTCCAAATTTCAGCTCGATACGTCAAGAAATAAAAAACTTTTTCTAATAAGAACATGAATTTTAATGGAGGTTTGTATGGGAGGTACCGCCTTTGTGGTCCGATTCGACTGTTTCCGACAAATGCGCAGTGTATGATGAAAATAAACCTATGTGCAAAATTTCCGCTCTCTAGCTCAAAAACTGAAGGTCTAGTTTGCATACATACAGACTGACAGAAGGACAGACGGACATGGCTAAATCAACTCGTCTCATCGAGCTGATCACAAATATATATATATATATATAATAAATGTGGTCTACGTTGTGTCCTTCTGTACGTTTCAAATTTCATGACAAACTTATAATGCTATTCACTCCCGTGAAGAGTATAAAAAGGATGCTTATAAAAAAAATATAAATTAATGTTGAAAGGAGCAAACAAATAACACCAAAAAAAATAAGGAAACAAGGGATCACTTTACATATGTACTTTTGCTTTTTCTCTCTCTTACTCACTTTTTATCTCTTTCCCACTCTTTAGAAATAATATGTACCTAATATTATCATTTATTTTTATTTGGCAAATCGTTGAGCCCTTAAAATAACAAAAGCAACGAAGGACGACGTGTTTTAAAAAACGGTAACGATGAGAGGAAAAAAAGGATAACAATGGTGATGAGGTAGTTAAGCCGTCATATTTTCGTTGGTAGGAAGTCGGTAGAGGTAGAAATGTGGTTAGAGGCAAAAGCCATAATTGTTTGTTGTAATGCCAATCAAAGCATTTCTAGCTGTCAGTGAAGCAAGGAATGAAGAAAGCAATTTTTCATAGTATAGTGAGCAAATACAAAAACAAAAAGAGTAAAAGTGAGACTGAGGGTAAAGAGAGAGAAAGAGAGTGGAAGGGAGAGAGAAAAAGTGATAAAAAAGCAATACAATATAAAACAAATATTAATATTAAGTGGAAGAATGAGAAAATATCAGCAAGCTTATTACCACGGTGTCGTTTTTAAGCCAAAACTTGATTTTTTTTCCTATTGGCGCACTGAATATTTTTAATTGGAATTTATTCTTTTTTGCTTATGATGATGATTGGCTTAAGTAAAACCATAGAAAATTTTGGGAGTAGCCATGACAAGATGGCTGTCCTTAGAAAAAGTTATTGGGCGAATTGTTGAGCAATGGGACGCACTCCAATTATTTTTCTTGGCTCAGTCCCTAGAAGTCTACAATATAAAGCCAAAAGAAGAAGAAGAAGAACTTAATGATTAAACCTGTAACCAAAATATACTTCTTTTTAAATTCTTATTCTTAAAATATTCATTGGACCGCCAATTCAATATATGAAAACCAAGAGCTTTGAAAAATCCAAAATTTTACATATACAGCAAACAGGGCAAATGCAGTTGTCTAATATTTAAATTTATTCAAGTTCAACGTGTTCAAATGATATAACAAAACTTTCGATCATGCTGTCATTCTCTCCCAATGTTATTACTCAATAATTTGTGAACTGCACTGCATTGCATTGCAAAGTTGTTTAATGCATTTTAAAATTTGTTAACATACATTACTACTGTGCAATTTCTTAATATCATTTTGAAAATATTTTATTTAGTTTGGATTGTAGTTATATCACACATCTTCAATTGTTCACTTTGCCGAAATCCGATTTACCTAAGTATAATGATTACTAAGAATAACATGAAAGTCATTTTTCGTATCGCCTCTGTCAGAGTTTATAGATATACATTTTTTGTTACGCAAATTTGGCGCCAATAAAGATATTTATCGTGTTTTACTTTAACTCTATCTTTACATATCTTTGTACCATATAACATGCTACATAAAGCAGACTGGCCATAATCAACTTGTTTAACACGGCGTATACGAATTATTATTAAAAAAAAGAATAAATAAATTATAATACTCTTATTATACTCGAATTTATTATTATTTAGTTTATTTATTGTTAATAATTTTTTGTTATTCTTTTGACCGACATTTTATGTCATTTTTAGAATAATGAAAGGCATTCATTGCTGCTTGGAGAACTGGAGAATTTATTGTATATGGTATAAGCATGTACATACACATATTTTAATGCGTTTATCATAAAATGTCATATGGGTAGTAGCAACAAAAAAGAGGAGAGCATCGGATCAGACCGAATGGGATGGGAGAGACATGCACATAATTCTTAGTTAAAAAGACAAAGGACTCAGGCACCGAGTCAGGGACAGTCAGAGATAGACAGAAGCATCCAGTCATACAGTGCGCACAGAATTATAAAAAAATGCAACAAAAATTGTTATGAAAAACGAGAAAATTTGCTGTTGAAAAATGTCACTGTGAGTCTTGACACACACAATGCATCCATGGATGCATAAATGGACAAAATAAATGAACACTGGTAAGATGTGATACGAAATGACAGACAAATTGGTAGAGGAGAGAATAAGACATTCTGATGCCAATGATGATTATTGACTGTGTTTGTTTCATTTTTGGACCAGTTTCAAATTCAGTTACTTGACTTGGTGGTTTTGGTCTTAGTTATCGTCTTTATTTTGGCCATATAAAATACATAAAAATGTCAGCCTAGCGAGCTTATTGGTTTCAGAATATTGGTAAAATTAGCAGCAGCAGAGTCAAGTCAAATGGGAATTTATCACATTTTTTTTTTGTTTACTTCCCCTTCTTTTCCTTTTCAGTTTTATCTTTATATTTTTTTATTTTATCTTTATATTTTTGGTTTTTTTTTAACTCCGCTAAGATTACAAAAATGTAACGTCGGCAATTTACCGTTTTATGTTTATGTCAGTTTAAATTTTTAAAATTTGCATGTTGATGACAGCAGTTCGCTCAATCATGGTGGTGATGATGCCCTCATTGCCAGTTGGTGGCAATCACTAACTTTAGATACACACTCACACTCAGGCAGAGATATATATATACTCATATTCACATATATAAAACATTGGCAATTTAACATTACGACAAAATGACGACGCCACTTTTAAAGCGGCAGCGTCAGTTTTTATAGACCTTTTGCTTTGTCAATTGAGTATTGACAACTGGACTTCACGCAGTGTGGCGTGTCAGTACATAAAATAAAATAAAATAAAATAAAATATAATATTTTCTTCATTTGAGTTGAGTTGAGACAAAAGCTAGCAAAAATTATGTTATTTGAATTCTGAGTAGTAGAAAAACACAACTTGACAAAACAACATGTTTCTTACTTTTGGCTCCGTCGATTTGTGTTAAACTCAACTCGGTTGAAACTTGGTCGGATATGGAACTGGAAGACTTTTGTTTGTTACTTTGCTTTACTTTACTTTTCTTTGCTTTGTAGTGTTTGTGTGAAATGGAGCGCACTAAAAAACCTATAAACTTTTAAAATTTCTTGTTCATTTGTTTTTTTTTTTTTTTGTACCTAATTTTTTTTTTTCATTTTTATCACTTGAAGTCTTTAACTTTAAAATAGTATACGAGTTTTTGGTGTTAAATTTATTTATTACTTTTTTGTGGTTTGTTGCCTTTTTTATCGTATTTAAAATAATAAGAAACAAAAAGTTTTGTTTTTCGCTTGAAAAGCGTTAACAATAAAAAATAAAATTAAAATAGTAAAACAACAAAACAAAAAAAAAAAAACTTAGAGAGAAGGCTATCATTGGCTATGCCAAAGATGTAATACTCTTCACGCTCCTCCGGGTTGCATCCAACCTTCCACTTTTAGCATCACATCTGTTTGAGTGGCAATTTTATTGCACTTTTATTCTTTATAAGTTTGTCATTTAATGTGAGTTTGTATGGGAGGTACCCCTCTCTTGGTAACCCTAGGATCATGAGATTTACTTGGGTGATGAATATGGATCACAAATTTATAGTGTGCAAATATGATAAGTGAAAAAACAAAGAACTTTTTCTAATAAGAGCATTAATTTAAGTGGTGGCTTGTATGGTATGAAATTTACACACTTTATGGATATGGATCAGAAACCTATAGTGTCCAAATTTCAGTTTGATATAGTAAAAAACAATAAGAACATTAATTTAAAGGAGGGTTTGTTTGCTGATCACAAATGTGGTCTTTGATGTGTCCTTCTGTGTGTTACAAACTTCATTACAAACTTATAATACTATTCACTCCCATGAAGAGTATAAAAAAAAATTTACATGAAGATAGAAAGAAAATTAATTGATTTGGTAAATAACAAAAACAAATTTTCGAATTGAAGAATTGTAGAATATAAGGAAATGATGAGTTGAAGAATAATATTTTTTAAAAATCATAAGTTTATTTCAATATCGTAGATTGAATATCGATATCATCAATTGATAATATACATATATTGTATGTTGAAAGATGAGAAATCATTGATTTTAAACTTTTTTAGCATTTATTAAGAACCTTTGATTGAAAACCTTTAATTGAAAACATCCTTGGAAAGACAATGATAAAAAGTCTATGATTGAAAATCGAACTAAAGGCTTTGATTTAAAACCTGAAAGACTTGTATTGAAAATGTTTAAGTAATGTTTTTTTTTGTTTTTTTTTTTTTTTTGTTTTGGTCTTCGATCGAAAGTCATCTGTGATTGAAAATTGTTCTGTATTGTTTGAAAATTATTTTTGATAGAATATCGTTGATTAAAGATCCATTTTAATGAAATTTGTAAATTGACGTTATCGATTGAAAATCTTAATTTGTAAGTATTTCAATGAACATACATCGCAGATTGATTGAAATGCCTTGATCCAAGTTCAATGATTGAAAAAAATCACGAAAATAGTTTAATGAAACAGTTTCTATTGGAAGCCTTTGGTTGAAATCCAAGTAGCAAAATACTTTCATTACAACTTCTACATGCATTAAAAGTGTTGAAATGAAAATCATCTGTCGATCGATTTTTCTTTGGACGTCTTTAAAAAATATCTGTGGTTAAAAAGTGTTAATTGAAAGTCTTTGTTTGTTTGAAAATCTTTGATTTAAAATCATCTGTGATTGTACTTAACTAAAGAACCAACAAACGAAAACCATCAATTATCTTTCATATTTACTCAAGTATCTTTAGTTTGAATTGTCTTTTAATTAAAAGGAAACATTCAATTAGAAATGTTGATTTAAAAAATTAAAATATCATTTTAATAAAATTAACTTTCGAAAGGAAATCTAGTTATCAATAAATTTTCCAATGATTGATGATCATCAAATTTGAATGGAAATCCTTAGTTTATGTATTTATTTACTTTGAATGCTATTACTACAAAATCCTACATTAAATCTTCAATTATGTGAAAATAAAACTTAAATGTAACACATTTAATATGGAGAAAGTCTTCCATATTCATAAATAAATTTTTGAATACATTACGCATGGGAAAATTTGTCTAAGCAACTTTTCAATTATTTTATGAATATTTTCAATTTTCTATTGTATACTAGTTTAGAATTTTGTTATTGCAAACGAAAGAAATATCTGTTCTCACTACAAGATATGTCTCGATCTACAATAACTAAATCTTTATGTAGTTAAGTGTTTATCTCTACTTTATAGATCTCTTCCGTTTCATTACACGTACACATATACACACATAAATGTATATATCCATATATCATTGGAGTGGAGTCTCTGTCTTTCTTTTTTGACCAGTTTGACCATTCATTTGTCTTTATGTTCGTACTTCATTAGACACTTTTCAACTTGGCAACGACTTTTAGCCATAGTTGTGTTGACGTATTTTTCTCTCCATGCCTCTTATTCAAATATGCACACGCACACAAAGTACTTTCGTAATACCGCCTAAGAGAAGACTGTGAACCCCTTCCTTATTTTTGTGCTTCCAGTTTTATATATCTTTTTCATTTTTATTTTCGTTTTGTTTGGGTTTTTCTTTTTTTAAAAATAGGTAAATAAAAGTGGGTCAGAGGTTTTGTGTTTTCAGCGCGCTTTACTTGTTATTGTTGCCATTATTGTTATGGCCTGACTTCTTCTTTTGCCCGACTCTTGTTGCCGGATCACTAGTGCTAGTGTTGGGATATACAATACTACTTAGTATAATAAATCAAATGTAGCTGACTGGAAAAAGTTGTAAAAAACGCTTTTCATTTTCAAGTGTTGTAATTTTATTTTATTTCATTTTTTGTTTTTGTATTCTTTCGGTTGGTTAGCGTCGTCGCCATGACAGGTTGTTAAAATCGGAAATATATTAGTTTACTTTGGTATTTTCGTATTTAAATAACTGACTGACATACTTTTGAAGACAACTACTACTCCTCAAAAAAAAAAAAAAAAAAAAATCAATGCATAACACGTAAAAATTGATCCACTAACTGACTGACTGATTGACTACACCACCAACCTATTATATTAAACAACTAAAGAAGAAAAATAATAAATTACATATTTCGTAAAAATTTTGCAAATGATAAGAATAATTGCAAGTCAGTATTATATTTATCTGGTTTAAGTAATTAAATAATTGTTATTGACTGATACTTGAAACACTAGAGAAATTTACAAAAGTTTCATTTAAAGATCATAAAGTTTTAACCATTATCTTTATACACAAAATTCTTCTCATTTGGTAAGCCACCGGAATTATGTAGGTACATATGTGTCCGTCCGGAAAAACAGATTTATTTGTTTACGCACTAACTATAGTATTATCAACCATTGCAATGAATAAAATGTTACAGCAAACCAATCAGAGGCAACGTCTGCCAGGGTATTTCTAGTATTTCTTATTTTGTAAATGAAACAATTAAGGTGAATATTATTTGAGTATTATTTTTAGTTTCATATTTTATCCTTCAAATACTTTTTATTGACAGTGTCTAGGGCTTTATGGGGTTAGAAATAAGGCATTACTTAGTGTTACTAAATCACTTAATCACAAGTAGTTCTAGACAAACCTTAAACTAGCAAGATGTTTGTATTAAAAAAACATGCCATGCTGTATTTAGAAAGTAGTATTAGCGAAAGTGAGCCATTAGCAAAGGTCCACGGTCGCGAACATTACATTCGCAAGCTTTTTAAGTTATTTAAAGTTAAAAAAAGAAAACAGAAAGAAGGCTATCATTGGCTCTGTCAAAGATGTAAGACTCTTCACGCTCCTCCGGGTTGCATCCAACATTATTTTCTTAGCATCACTATATTCTCTCTGTTACAGTTTGAGTATTAACAAAGAACACATTTTGAGCATCAACAAAGGGCACAGTTTGAGTGGCATTGTATTTTTATTGTACTTATACTCTTTATAAGTTTGTCATTTAGTGTGAGTTTGTATGGTAACCCTAGGATCATAAAATTTACATGGCTGATGAATATGGAACAGAAACTTATAGAGTCCATTTTTGAGTTCGATACGTCAAAAACAAAAAACTTTTTCTAAAAATAACATTAAATTAAAAGGGGGTTTGTATGGGAGCTACCCCCTAGTGTTCCGATTCGGCTGATTCCGACAAATGTACAGCGTATGGTTAAAGGAAACCTATGTGCGAAATTTCAGATACCTAGCTCAAAAACTGAGGGACTAGACAGATGATGCAGACGGACAGACGGACATGGCTAAATCAACTCGTCTCATCGAGCTGATCACACATATATATATATATATATATATATACTTGATGTGGTCTACGATGTCTCCTTCTGTGTGTTACTAACTTCATGACAAACTTATAATACTATTCACTCCCGTGAAGAGTATAAAAAGTAAAAAATGAAACAAAAACTTGTATTGTTTTTATTTTTCGATAGTATTATGGTAGCTCTATAATTAGTGCAAAAAGGAAGTTCCGTCGATTAAAGGTTTCCAATATATTAGCAATAAAAATTATATTTTGAACATAACAAAAAATGGAACTGCTTTTTGACTTCATCTAGAAAAATGCAATTATCTGCGAACTACAACATAACTTAAGGTGATTAATTTTAGATTAAAATAGAATAGTGTCGATTTCTATTGGTAGGTGTCCCTTTGAAATATGTAGGTATATGCGTGTGTTTTTTTTTTTTTTTTTTTTTGTATGCTTAAGTATTATTTAGAACATTACATATAGGTATTTACATGGGAGTAAGTCTGGTCTTGCACTTATCTAATTCTTCCCCCTATCCTTCTTTTCCACTGAGCTGAAGGCCTCTGCCGCTCATATTACAAATAACTCAATTATTATAATTAAGAAGTAGAATAAAAAAGAATAAATTCTTATACTACTTAACATTAAGAGCGCTAACTGCCATGGCTTTCAGCTCGAAATAACTCAATTATAATTTATAAATTAATAAATATAATCCTAGTTCTATTAATAATACATAATAAGAAGGAACAAAGAAATAAATAGTGGCATATTTTTTGAGCTATTATTTTTGTAAATTATACGCTAACGATGGCGAGAACATTAGACTTTTTGAAATTCAATAAAAATTATTTTGGAACATTACATTAGAACAGCAGTCAAAGCAAAATGAAAATGTATCGTTCATAGAGCTTTGTTTCATCCGTTATCTCTTTTTTTTTTATTTGTTTATTGTTATACAAAGATTATTAGATGACAGCAACCATAACATTTATAAATAATATGGACAAAAAAATTAAACATAAAATGCCATTAAAACGAGCTAAGAGCAAGAAAAACGTAATAACAGTTTCAAGGCAAATTATCTCATAATAACTGAATAGATAAACTGTAAATTCATTATATTATAAAAATTCAGACATTTTTTTAATATAATATTAAAAAAAAAAATTTTGTTTGTTCATTTTTCGATTTTCGGTCGCGGTTGACCATTCTGTGGAAATGCCCATATAAATACTTATAAATATCACAAGAGAGTTGAAACCAGAGCTCAAAAGGAGTTCTTTTTATAAAAAGTTATCATTATAGGTTTTATATCACAATATTGTTACGAAAAATTAAAGAGATTATCAGATGCTGCCAAGGAGCGGTTCGATGTACAGCCTATTCCTGGAATAAGCAGCTGTGTAGTAGCTATGAGCTTAGTTAGAACTCCCTAAGACTTTTCAATTTATGCATTATTAAAAAACTCGAATAAAAATACAATTTAACCTCGCTACTATTGAGTCCCATAAAAATACTTTTGAATGTTTTTTTTAATTCAAGCTTCTAGGACTAGGATTATATGAAAGTTTATAAACTACATACTTGTATATGTGTTTCATTGAAATTTTTAGATAAATAAATATAAGTATATATACAAGTATATTTAGATAAGTAAATAAAGCATTAAAAACTTTATAACAAGGAGAAACGGAAACGCAAACTAAGAGAAAAATATGTGTGGAGACAGTAAAATAATTTTAAAATAAATATGAAAATGTTTTTCTTAAAAAAAAATTCTTATTTTCTATTTTGTGATCAGAAACATTCCACTCTATAAATACTATATAGTTTGAATAAAATCTATTGTAGATTTATAACACTTTCATTAAAAAAAAAAAAACGATATACAATATATATTTTCTATTTTGAAATACTTATGTAAAACTCTGTAGGAGCTGAGTATCGTCAGTAGTTAGTTGTCGGTAACAAGTGAGCCATGAAGAGTGGCTTGCTCAGCACTGATTGTGTTTGTAAGCAGAGAGAAACAGAAAATGATAAAGGAAATAAATATAAATAATAATAGCAGCAATGATAACAATACAAAGAAAGAATATATACATACATATATGTATAGATAAAAAATACTTAGTATATTGGAAGTAACTTAGAGACAAACGGACAACGAAACGAATTACATTGAGGTTGAGTTAAGTTGCTCTCGACTAGACTTGGCACACACTCATAAATCATATGCGAATATCCACAAATGACAGGACACGACCAACAAACAGGATCTCTGTACTATCTTCCTTAGACACACACGTGTTACTACAAACATACTCGCATGTGTATCGCAATATGAACAATAAAATGAAATAAAAGTAAACAAAGTAAAATATAAAGCTAAGGATTCGCCATAAAAATTGAATATGAAAACAGTAAATACAAACAGAAAAAATAATAAGATATACCAACAGAAGTAACTAAGTAGAGAGGCAGCAGCAACATAAAAGATACAAGTAATATAAAGCTATGACATGATGTTCCCTTCGTTCGTTCGATTTTCCTTAATATGTACAATAAATAGTATCTACATACATCCATCCAACCAACCAACCAACCAACCAACCAAACAACCAACCAACCAACCAACCAACCAACCCACCAAGAAAGTATGTGTTCGTTTAGGGTTTTATAAGTCATTCCTTCCATGCTTCCTTCCTTCCATTCATCCTTATTTCATCATTTGTTCTTATTGTGCCATTTGCAGCTGGCATGGGCATGAATACATGCAAAAAGAAGAGCATGGGTTGTGGCATAGGCATTACCATAAACATGGGCATTGTGACTATGGTATTTCAACACAGGATACTTATTTATTATGCTTGTAAAGCAAAACGAAGAGAGAAATAACAGTCAGGACATTCACAAAATAAACAACAAGAAAAAATTTAAAATAACAAAAATAATGTACATTCAATGGAAAATCCTTTTTGTATGATGGGCCACACTTGCAAAAGCAAAGCACGAAACAGATCAAGATAACCGAGGAGTATCTACAAGTCAAAAACGACAGACTGAACAGCACAACACATTTAAAGATAGTCGGACAGACAAATGGATGGATGGCAGAATGAATGGATAGATACGTGAAAATAGTCAAAAAGCTTAAGTTTGAATGAAACAAATATAGACAGACAAATAGAAATAACCAAAGAATATCAAGGAGGAGTGACCCTGTCTATATGCCTGTCTTGCACACAGAGGATATAAAGCCGAACCAAAACCAAAGCGAACCGAACCAAAACGAGTCAAGTTGAATTGAGTTCAATTCAGTTTAGTTGAATTGGGTTGAATTTAGTTGAGAAATTTAGAAACAGTAATAAACACAATACAATTACAAGTTCTCTTGCACTTGTAAATGTATCTGTATCTTTGTATCTAAAAAGCAACAACAATGTATCTTTCAGTCAGTGTGGGTGTTAGTTTTGCCTGTTTGACTTTTTCCATCCATCCATCTATCCATCCATCCGTCTGTCTGTCTGTCTGTCTATTTGACTTAGCCGCATAGGCGGATATTATCAGTTAGGCAGCCCCTGATAAGTAGACAGACGACGACGATGGCGGCTTGCTTTGCTTGACTTGACTGACTTGCGCTTCAATGACTGACTGAATGAAATGAAATGAAATGAAATGAGTGAGTGAGTGACTGACTGACTGACTGAGTGACAGATAGTAGATGTCGTATAACGGTCTTGGAGCAAAAGCACACAGAAAATCCACAAATGATGCTTTATAGTATTGTGTATAGTGTATCTAAGTATCTTTGTGTGTGTGCGTATATTTTTATTTTTTCGAATTTTTTGGGCGGTTGTTAAATGGCTTCTGGATGAGGGTGTCGGTTGTTAGTTGTTGTTAGAGGAAATTTATGAATTGTGCTATTCTAGCGAGAAAAACGCACCAATGGCAAAGATCTCAAGCGCCGATAACAAATGCAACAACAATAAAGAAAAGCAAAAGAAATCCGAATGGGGGACACTCAACAAGAGTGACAGAGAGAGAGAGGGAGAGAGACTAAAGGAGAATGAAAGAAAGACAGAGAGAGAGGGAGAGAAATTGGAAATATTGTGTGGAACAACAATACTTAGAATGTCAAGAAGAATAACGACGACGACAATGACGTCAAGGATGAGGATGATGATGAAGACAAAGATGGGAATGAGGATGAGGACGTTTCTTGTCTACAACTATGTGGATTTAGATGTGGATGTGAATGGGGGTATGCATGTAGATGTGGCAGGACGAAATGTTGAACATGTCGACAATGGCGTTTTTGAGTTTGAGTTTTGGTTTCCTTTCTGTTTTATTTTATATCCTATTTCTTTTTGAACACATTTTTACTTGAGTTGTTCTTTTTTTTTCGATATGTACATATGTATATATTTGTGTGAGGACAGATGTGAATATGTGTATGTGTGTGTGTGTGTGTAGACATACATTTGGGTGCTTGGATACTATCCAACAAGGCCACACGTTCTGATATTGTTGATAATATTTGGTATTCTTTGCTGGTTTATAGCCTCCATGATGATGTGAAAGTCGCTTCTTCTTTTCTTTGTTGTTCTTCTTATACAGCACTATTGGTGAATATATATCTGGATGTGTGATTGTGTATGAATTTCATGTGTGTGTGTGTGCGTCAGTCTTGATAAGCCAGAACTTTGTTAAATTTATGTCTATGGCGTGTTTAAAACACAAAAATAAATTAAAAATCAAACTGCTTACGTGCCAAATTTTTTTTCCTAGAGATACTTAAACTTAAAAGCAGGATGAAAAATCGACTTAGAGAACAACTGACAAAGAAATAGTAGAAGTCAGCAAAGAAGTCTAACTTTATTTGTAATGTTAAATTTAATGAGTTGAATAATGATAATGTTTAATGCTTAACCAAATTAAATCCCAATTTTTACAGAATTGCTGCCAATGGTCATTTCACAGATTCAACAGTTTTTTTCAGTTCCTATAAATCTACTTAGTCTCGTTTGTGAAAATGCAATTTTATTTTCAACTTTAATAATTATAATTTAGTTTAAGCATTTTTTTGTGCAACTTTCTTATTCAAAAGATATAAATTATTAAACTGTAGATACGAATCACATTTGTATTACTTAGCTATATATTGTATTGTATATAAAAATCATTTGCCTTTTCAGAAATTTTCTGGGAAGTTTGGTGTGGATCGGACTCGCAGTTGCCGAGAAATTGGTGGATAAAATTTTGGATTCGCATTTGTCAAATATATCAGATAATAATGACTAATAATGGCTTTACAGTGAGCTAAGATTCGAATCTATAAAGATGCGACTATTGATTCGAGTTCCATTTGACAACAAGAACGGGAAAAATTACTAAATTGAGGGGTTGTTGTTATAGATGTGATTCGAATGAAAGATTCTAATCTCAAATTGATATGCTTAGATTCGATTTTTTCTAAGCAGTGTTGGGTAATTTTTCCGTGTAAGTTGGCAGCAATTTGATAATTTCGTTGTTTGTGATGCTAAAACAGCACTGTAAAGCACAAAACCGAATATTCTTGATACGAGCCACTGTAAAGCCGCTATAACATCACGTCGGGAGCGTAGCAAAGCACGCCGGGTACGCTAGTACTTAATAAGTATTTTTCGATCTTATCTATTTATGAACTGGTTATTTAAATACAAAATCATAAGTGCAGTTAGCTTACCATTTTATTAGAAAGAATTTGCTATGTTATATTACTTTTTTACAGTTTATCTGTCAATGATTTGAACACACTCAATTTTACCAAGACGAAATAGAGTCTCAAGCTGATATTGTACTTCTTTCCATACTATGTTGCGGGTATCTCGGGGATTTTCATTTGGAAGAAGTATTTTTAACGATCTTCAGTCCACGCCGATGAATTCGAATGTTTGGACTTGAGATTTGTGTACAGTCATGGCGAATGCAGGTTTTACTGGAATTTAATGTACCAGAGTTGTGCAGCGAATGCAAGTGCATATGAAGTGCTTACAAGCAAACAACCAAATTGGGGAACCAAGCCTGCTTGAGCTTGTGTATTGTTTTGCTTGGCTTGGCTTGGTAGTCTTGATAGGCTTGGTGTACATTAAAACAAAAACAAAATAACAAGAGTTTTTTTTTTTTTGTTGATAATTTAATTTTTTAAACATTTTCGTAACTTGAGTTACACGAAATATTATTTTGATTATAAAGAATGGTGACTTGAAAATAACAAAAGTGATGTATTTGACTTTCGTTGGTGCTTTAGTTTTGAAAAAAAAAATGTGATGTACTACAAACATACACCAAGCCTAACGACATCAAGCCAAGCCAAGACTAAGCATGTGTTTATGCTTGTCTTGCTTAGGCTTGTATTTTCGCCAACCCTTCATAAACATCATTATGATGTTTATTGCATATCTCTGAAATGTACCTCTTTGCCAGATTGTTCACCAGTGATGCCTTTATTATATTATTACACAGATTTGCCACAATGAGTCTTACACAGTTACATAGGCTTTCTGATACATCCAAATTACGTTACAGGATTGATTATGATTTGAAAGCTCTTTGCGATAAGAACAGTATTCCAAACCAATTTCACAATCGATACCTAGGCCTAAGATCTTCCGCAAATGTAAAGAATTCGTCAAATGAAACAGATAAAAAAAATTAAAAATGTTCCCTTAACATTTTTCACTGAAATTTACAAATATTCTCATTATTAAATACATGGCAAAAACGATACAAATTTTAACGTATATTTATTTATAAGAATTCAAATGTTTGAAAAAGTGAATTTATCGGCAGCGGCAGAAAAAGAGATGACAGACAAAAATGGCAGCTTCTTTTGGTTTTGGTTCTTTCTCAGGATTGCTTTTCAATTATGTGACCGACAGCCGATTACACCTCGACTATCGATCACAACTGCCGTAATGTCACCGATAGTGACAGCGAAAATATTGTATGTGAAAATAGTGAAATAGGCACACGAGCAACTTAAAACCAGAAAGAAGGTTATCATTGGCTATGTCAAAGATATAATACCCTTCACGCTCTATTGGGTTGCATGGGAGGTACCCCTCCTGGTACCACTAGGATCTTGAAATTTACATGGTTGATGAAAATGGATCCGAAACTTATAGTGTCTAGTTTGATAAGTTAAAAAAACAAAAAACTTTTTCTAATAAGAACATTAACTTAAGTGGGGGTTTGTATGGGATGTAACCCTAGGATCATGAAATTTACATAGTTGATGAAAATGTATGAATGTAGTGTATGTATGTATGTAGTGTTCAAATTTCAGTTCGATATGTCATAAAACAAAAAACTTTTTCTTATAAGAACATTAAATTAAATGGGTGTTTGTATGGGCATTGCCAATGATAGCCTTCTTTCTGTTTTTTTTTTTTTTGTCTTCTTTGCTCTTCGTGCTCTCGCAGTCGGATTTGTTTTTTTCATGTTTTTACTTCAGTTCGCTCTTCCAAGCACTTTTTAAATATGGATCCATCTTTCTCTGGAGTCGTTATTCTTCTAGATTCTTTCGCAGCATCAATTTTAATTTAAGCTTTACTCCTTGTACTTCTCTTTCCGCTAAGTGTTCACCAATTTTAATTATTCTCTAACTAAATTTCTTCATTCATTTTGTCATTTCAGTTGATGTTGATGTGTCTGTATATTATTTATTATTCTTATTTTTCTACTCCTCACCATGTCTTCTTTGATGGCGGCAACCAATGGCATGTTTTGCGTAGTGGCAAATCAAATTTTCGGGCCCCTTGCCCCAGTTAAATAAATAACTTTACTTGGACATTACTTTGCGATGCCCTTTTGATCGTGGCCCGTAGTAGTTACCCCTATGAAGACGCGCCTATGGCACCAACCATTTTTATATACTATATGCACATACAATATAATATTCTGTAAATTTAGTTTATCTACGTCGTCTTCTTCCTTTATCTTTAACTTGGTTATTCTACAATATATACGAAAGGAAACCTATGTTTTGGTGTTGTTGGTATTTATTTTCTTCTGTCTTCTTCACCGCTTCTCAACAAATCCACTTCCTCTCCCAGTTAAACATTACTATTTATCACATGCTGTTCTATGGTACTCATTTTCTATGAAGGGAGAGGTATATACATGAGTGTGGATGAGTATGTGGGTGTGTGTATTGGGTCGCTACCGTTACACAATACGATGCCATTCTATTTCATTCAATTCAAATTTATTCCAACAATTCCATTCCATTCATTCCTTCAATCGTTTATTCACTCGTTGATGCTTTTTCCTTTTTTTTTTAATATTCGCCTTAGCTTTTGTTGTTGTTGTTGTTGTTGTTGTTATCTTTAACTGTATTCTGCGTTGTTGTTGTTATGAGAGTCGATTGTTTGTATCTGTGTGTGTTTGTGTTCATAAACATATACATATATATATATATATATATATATATATAAAGGGGATATATATATATATATACTATATCCCCCAGGGTTGTTTTATTGTATTCTGTGCCAGCGTTTGTGTTCCTTTGGTTGGGGCGCCTTATTTCAAGTGGATTTTCTGTTTTGTCTTCGTTGTTGCTGCTCTTATTGTTGTTTTCATCGTGTACCACCATCATCGTTTGTGTTGTTGTTATTTCTGGCTTTTGTTTGTATTACTTTTCCAACTCTCCTCCACCCACAACATTTTAGGGCTTTACCATGCTGTTTCCTTTTTTCCATATTTTTCTTATACAATTTTTTTTCTTCTTTTTTTTTACTTTGAAGTATTATTTTTTTCTTCTTTCATTCGATTTTTCTTTTATATTTTTTCTTGAAGTTTGTGTTTGTACTTCTGCCCTTTTCAAAATGGTTGTCACTTCTCATTCTTCTTCTATTCTTGTGAGCTTTAAACGCCCTCATTTTGGCGACTGCTGGCTTTTCACACACACACACACACACATACACTGAAGTAAGTCACATACTTAAACAAACAGAACTACGCACACCCACCCACACATACATTTGGAAGATTTTCTTCCTTTTCTTTTTCATTTTCATTTCCCATTGCTGTTTCTGAAATATGGCACTATTAAATTTTTGTCGATTTTTACAAACTACTTGACCATCTTATGCTACCTTTTATTATATTTTGCGGCCTTCTTATGCTTCTAAGTCTTCTTATGCTACATTTGCCTCATCATAATAGTCGGTGTCTTTACATTCCACAATTTTAAAATATTTTGCGGTCCATTCATATTCTTCAGCCTTTACATAATTATTATTACTTCCATATTTCCCGCCCGCTTCCAAATTCTCCTAAGTATTCTTATACTCCCAGGTCTTCTCTTATTTCTCGGCCTTCTCATACATTGGTCGTTTTCTGTTTTTCGACTTTTAAATACTCTTCGGTCTTTTCACACTTCCTGTTTCTTTCAAACCTTGTGGACTCCTCATTTTTTTTTTCTCATTCTCTGACTATTCCAAAGTTCTGCTGATATCTTACTCACGTTTTGCCAGGAATCTTAATTTCCACCTGTTGATTTGATCTTCAACATAACTTCGCTTTGCATCACCATCTGTTATTACTTTCGTCAAAGTTTCTTTTCATCTAAAACCAACTACAACAAATATGCAAATACACTGTTTTATTGTCTTCAGTTTATTAGAAATTTAAGATTCCAGCAAAGCATAAACTTGAATTTTGAACATTGCAGACGCTCTATCACGCAGCAACCATTGATAGCGGAAGCTATTCAAGAAACACAAAATAGGCATTCATCACTATGATAAAATCATAAAAGTTTGGGGGCAAAGCAGTAATAAAAGAATCTAGTTTTCTTCGTTGGCTTATCAACTTTTTAGATAAAAAAAAAAAAAAAAAAAGAAACGACCAAACAGTTTTATTCTCATTTCTTTTTTTTGGTCAAAACAAGTGCGAAGATAAACATAAAAATATAAAATAAAAAAAAAAATACACTTATAAAAAACCTAAGATCGGGAATGAGTGAGAAAAAAGAATGCGGGATAAGGGGAAACGAAAACTGAGAGAACATGAAACAAAAATTTAAGACAGCAAAGAAAGTGTTACGAGTGACGTATTAAATTCATTGTGACCATTGATGTAGAGTAAAGCCACACATATACTCTGAAACACACACATGTACTAAGTTGCTTATATGGTGGGCACATGTCTGTGGGCAACATAAAATAGCCGCAAATTTATTATCGAAAATAAAGAAAAAATTAAATGAAATAAGAGGGAAAAGCAAAAAACAATAACAACAAAATAAACATAATAAAAAAATAAAAACTGGAGCGCAAAGTAAAGGAAGTTTGTCAGCAACAGCAATAACAACAACAAGAAAAACAACAGAAACAACATCAGCAACAATAACCATAACAAAAGCTATGGTTACAATTGTGTTCATGTGCCGAAAGTCATCAACAGCGTGGTCGTGGCCATCGTTATGGCACTAAATAATACCAATGAGGCTGACAGAACTGAACTGAACTGATCGGATGGTGCCAAATACCTAAGCAAGCACGCAAGCAACCAAACAACACATCAACAGACTCACTAACAACCGAGTGACCCACCAATCGACCGACCGACCGACAGAAATGACAACAAAAACTTTAACTGGCATGAATTGATGATGGTTAGATGAATGGAGAGAACTTACCACTATACTCTATATATGTATATACAACATATACCTATAACATCCATCTCTCGTATATATATGGGTAGTAAAATATTATGCGAGTACGCTACTAGGCAAACTTGGAACGTGGAGTGTTAAATATCGGCTACAATCATACATACACATGTACACACAATATATAAATGTATAAATTTTTTGAATGTTTCTGAAAGTATGTGTGTGTGTGTGTGTGTGTGCTAGGGTCAAAAACGTATTGTTAGTGTATAATTTTTCTTTGGGTTCTGCGTTTTCATCTTCTTTGGGTAGAGAGTTAATAGATGAAACATTGAACGTGGTTGAAAATTGTGTGTGGTTTGGCTATGTGGTTTTACTACTCAGCAAGATGCCGCCGCAAAAAGTTATCCAAAGTCATAAAAATAAAAAATAAATAAAAAATAGACAAAGTTAATGTCAAATAAAGTTTAACGGTGTTGTACCGTAGCTTCTTCTTGTACAACAATAAATAAAAAAAGGAAGAGATGTTTAAACATAGACAAAAAGAGGCTGAGAGACGATGAGTATGTAAAAAAAAAAAAAAATAAGAAAGCACAAATACATATCTACATACACGTACATGTGTAAAGCTGAAAAATATGTAGTGCCCGGAAATGAACATGAACAAAGAGTAAACTGAATGGACCAAATAGTCATAAAATGCAAAATGCATTCAACTGACTGAAGAACAGTAAATACAATCTCAAAGTCAATAGTATTAATAATCATAGTTAGATCAACCAAACATGGAAACCAAGGAAACTCTATAATATTGAAACAACTTCTAAGTGTAGAATGAATCATGAACAATGGAGCATTGAGGATTTCAGTTGTGTACATTTTATTAATTTTTGGTATCATCGTAATCTCTAAATTTAGTTACTCAATTATGTGAAGGTATAGTATGGTAAATAGGTGCAACTAATTGGGAAATGTTAGGAGATATTAGATAAGATGTGTTGCTTGTATAATGAATTGATACTATTTTTACTATAAATAAGGTTTACTCAAGAAAAATCTGTAGAAGAATTACATCTAATAACCATTTACGTTTTAGTGCTATACCGTTAATCATATCCGCCATTATTGGCAATAAAAGCATTGGATTGAAAAAAAAAAAAATCAATGTTAACCTAACATATTCACATTCCAATATTAGACCCATTTGATTAGTAAAACATATGCATATGTACCCACATATGTATACATGTAGTTCTCGGATGAACGAATTCATTATCATATCGCAGAAGGAATAGAAAACAAATGAATCCGAAGATCACTGAATCTGTGTTTAAAAGATATTGAAAGTAAAATTTTTTTTAATCTGTAATAGTATTGAATGGCATTGTAAATTATAGCTAATTAACATAAAAAACACAAGGCTATCATTGGCTATGCCAAAGATCTAATACACTTCACGCTCCTCCGGGTTGCATCCAACCTTCCTTTCTTAGCATCACTATATTCTGTCTGTTACAGTTTGAGTATCAACAAAGAACACAATTTGAGCGGCACTTTTATTGTACTTTTATTCTTTATAAGTTTGTCATTTAATTTCAGTTTGTATGGGAGGTACCACTCCTGGTAACCCTAGGATCATGCAATTTACATGCTTGATGAATATGGATCAGAAACTTATAGGGTCCAGTTTGATAAGTCAAAAAACAAAAAACTTTTTCTAATAAGAACATTAATTGAAGTGCGGGTTTGTATGGAGGTAACACTAGGATCATGATACATGCTTGATGGATATGGACCAGAAACTTATAATTTCCAAATTTCAGTTCGATACGTTAAATAACGAAAAACTTTTTCTAATAAGAACATTTATTTAAATGGGGTTTGTATGGGAGCATAATAAACTATCTTATTTGTTAAATGTTCTATTTAAATTATTAAGTGTTCTATTTTCAATTTTTCATTTGTTAGTGTAATCGATGAGAGATTTTACTATTTATTATGTTTTTTATTTCATTCGAATGCACTGCAATTGCAATTAAAATATTGGGTGTGTGCAAAAAGTCGTGTCGGTTTTTTTTCTATAGATGGCTTTAGTTTCAATTTGAAATGAGTGATGGCCGAACATATTAAACATAAAGGCACGGTTACAACTTGAAAAAATTAGAATGCGCCAAAAAATAAAGCCAAAAAAGCGGCAAAATCATTTAAAAAGAACTAAATGTTTGCTACTTCTTCCCACAATAAAGATATGTCCTCTTCTTTTTAAACTTAGCGGCAGTTAACTTTAACATGGCCCATTGTGAAATAATTTCATCCGGATCCGATTCACACAAATACTCGTACTGAAAATTTTTAATTAAAGGCATATATCAGGACCTTTGCTGCTATGATCATAATAATAGACTTAATATCCTTTCTACCAAAGTCAAAACACTGACCTATTTGCTCAACCTGCTCCACTCCACTGTTTCCTTTATTTGTAAAATTTTTGATTTTTCTAAGCTCTTGGCATGAATGTTATAAGAATATAATTTAAAAAGTACGAGTATATTTTGGTTACGGGTTTAATCATTAAGTAAACTACTTTTTTTGGGTTTATATTGTTGACTTCTAGGGACTGAGCCAAGTAAAATAATTAGAGTGCGTCCAATTCCATTGCTCAAGAATTCGCCGAATAACTTTTTCTAAGGACAGCTATCTTGTCATGGTTATTCCCAAAATTGTATGTGGTTTCACTAAGGCCAAACATCATCTTAAGCAAAAAAGAACCAATTCCAACAAAAAAAGAGCCAGTGCGCCAACAGGAAAAAAAAACTCCAGCTTTGGCGAAAATACACCAAGTGTGGCAACCGTGCATATATTTATCATTTGAAAGAAATTGATCGATATTCGATAACAGTTGTAAAAGTTACTGCTGATGAACCATGGAAAGTAAATGTTAGCAATTTAGGTATTTTTTGCTTTTTTACTTCCGAAAAGGGAAGAATGCAAACCAATCTAAAAAAAAAGTGTGTGACGTATACAAGAAAGATGCAATAAGTGAACGCAAATGTCAGCGTTGGTTTGCAAAATTCTGTTCCGAAGATTTTGATGAGTTGAAAGAAATTCACCTCACTAAGCGGATCCATGTTTGCTATTTATTGCTCAAACGTAACAAGAACATAACGGATGATGAAAAATAGTTTGTGCACAATAACGTGAACCGAAAGCGATCATGAATCAAGAAAGATGAACCGCATCTAACCACATCAAAGGTTGATATTCACCGGAGCTAAGTTATGCTGTCCGTTTGGTGGAATTGGGCACGTATCGTTCACTTTGAGCTGCTGCTACGGAATGAAACCATCAATTCGGAAGTGTACTGTCATCAGCTATCCGAATTGGACAAACTCAAATCAAAAAGAAGCCAATTGGAAAGGTGTCATTTTCCACCATGACAAAGATCGATCGATCGTATATCTTTGGTCACTCGGTTAAAATGATCAGAGCTGAATTGGGAAGTGATGGCACATCCACAGTATAGCCCCGACCTTGCACCATCAGATTTCCATTTATTCGGATTTCTTCAAAACACTCAATGCGGATGAGGCTGTCAAAAATCACTTGACACAGTTTTTTGTACATAAGGATCAGAAGTTCTACGATGACGGAATAATGAAACTTCCCGAAAGATGGGCAAAAATGGGCCAACACATAATCGATTAATGTTTAACCTACATATCTATATCTATCTATATCTCTATATATATATATATAAAATCATAAGCATTTTCGTGCCTGTGCATGTTAATCTCAGAAATGCCATAACTAATTTCAATGGGGTTTTGACTGGTTATTGTAGCAAAGCTCGTGTAACATTTAGCGTTTATTTTATCGAAATCGACCGACTAAATTAAAAGATATTCATATTTTTAGTTCTGTTGCCTACTTTTTGGCTGATTTTCGAATATTTTCCTTTTTCGCCAATATTAAACATCTGATAATTAGGAAAAAGGTTAACAAAATACGTGCTATTACAAACATATGCGTACAAAGTCGTGTGCACAGCTAGTAAAAAATAAATTTTGAATTTAATGGAAAAAACCGATATGACTTTTGCACACACCCAATATATTTATTGTATCTAGAAACTACATTTTACAAACCCAAAGAGAAATAAAAAAAAAATCGAAACAAAACAAATGCCATGATATGGCAAATTTTGAGAGAAAACAATTTACCGTCGGCAAAATGCTCAAGTGTCAATGAGGAAATTCACCTAAAAATAACTTTGAGCCACAAAATTTTGTTTATACGATACCACTTGATTTTTAAATTTTTCTTTTCCTTTGTATTTTTTTTTTTTTCTCTTTACTTTTTCTTTATGAATATCATATTCACGTACACATAAACACATTTAGAGAGCGCAGAATTGGTTCGGATCAATAAATTTTAACACTATTGAAATTAAGAAATTATAATGAGTTAAGAATGTTTCACAAAAACAAAATTCATACTCATTTTTGGTTGCATGCAACTTCAAAGCAAATCAACAAATGGCTAACAAAAGAAGAAAGCAAAAGTGTGTGAAGGAAATCGTAACTAAAACAAATGTTAAGAACAAATTGTGAAGAAAAAGTGTTGAGTGTAGAATATCCGACGAACGTAATTAACGCAATTAAATTCAAAACATTAATGAGCTGCTGCCGCCGTTTGCTGTTACTGTTGCTAATCCACAACGACAACGACAATGTTGTCGACGACGCTACTGCTGCCGCATCATGTGTTGCAGACTGCATACACACACACACACTCACACACACACATACACACACAAAAGTACACACACACATACAAATTTATAGATGTATAGAAACTCCAAAGTTAAGTCAAAACCAAAAGCAATCCAACTTAAGTCAAACGAAGTAACGACCAAATGCAACGAATGAGGAATATATTTATTTAGATATTCTAGACAAAATTTTATTACTGACCCAGCAGACCATGGCATACCATACCAATCGAAAGAATCCTTAGTTGATTTCAAGTTACAAAAGTCCATTTTTTCTTACTTTCCATTAACAATAGTAGTATCTTTAATTGGCAATTCATGATTCCGAATATTTTCCTCCTTTCATTTTGCAATACTTGAACGAATGCCTTTTAAATAAAGAAAGAAGTCGATACTGATGACGACCGCCGCACCGGAAGTTAGTGAGTGAGCAACGACTGAAGCAATTCGACTAATTATGTGTTAATTGAAGTAAGTTAAAAATGATTTTCCAAAAATGAAAAGCACAAATAAAATAAAAACAAAGAAAGTTTCTCCCAAAAAAAAATAAATAAAAATTAACAAAAAAAAAAAATTTCTCTCTCTTTTATATTGTGGAGAAAAAACTCAAACGCCCACGTTAAGTGGAAAAATGAGCAAGGAAATTACAAAACTATATAAAAAGGAATAATCAGGAGCAAACTGAGTGAGTGAATCCGTGGATGAGTGAATGTATATCTACAATCTCTCAAAGGAGCAAAAGGGCCAGAGCACGACTCCCAAAATGCAAAAACGCCGAATAGGACAGTAAACGAATGACGATGACAATGACGACGACGAACAAAACTGACTGAGTGACTGAGTTTGTACTGTGCTTTTCTTCTTCTCTATGTATTGCTCTCTATGTCCCTGTGTGTGTGTTCTTCTATGTATGTATGTATGTATTTGTGTGTGTGTGTGTGTGTGTGTGTTAGACATACGAATAGTAAAAATATAGGGAAAAAGGAAGACAGTAGGATAGGGGTACCAGGGCCTTACGGGACTGCCGCTTAAGCAAAGCTTCGTAAGGCTGGTACTACAATCAATTAGCCGACATCTGCGTGTGTGTGGGTGTTGTGTAAGTTGTGTGAGTGTGTGTGTGTCCTTTTCCCCAAAATTTGTTGATGGCCAAAAAATTGAAAATGAGTCAAATTTCAGGATAAATTAACAAAAATTGTGCTCAGTGCGCCATTTTGTTTCATGTTTTCTTTTGTAGATTTTCTGTACTTTTTAACTCTTTTTTGTGCTCATTTAATAGAAAAATGGATATAGGCAATGTCTTCTCTGTATCTCTTTTGAGTTCTCACAGATAATTTTTTGTTTAATTCAATTTAAAATTGAGTTTTAATTTTTCAAGAAAATTTATTGAGACTACACTTTGCCACAACACAGTACATATGTGTGTGCACGTGTGTGAGTGTGAATATCAAAATGTCTACTATAATATTCACTTGACTCTCCAGAGATTCAGTCTTGTCGATGGCATTTTCTTTGAGTGAGTTAAGTGCATGCGCAGATAAAGTTAAAGTTGGTTTTACTCCAACTTCAATATCAACAGCATTGGCAGCAACATCATCATAAACATCACCATCATTGCCATCCACTACTTGAGTTTCTCCCAGTGCGCTGCTAAGTAGGCTATGAAGAACTGTTCAAATGCGTGGAATTTTGATAAACATCTTTGAAAACAAAAAACAACAGCGGAAAACAGAATTAATAGAAAACAAGTTACACTTATGTTATGCCATAATTCTTCATGTAAATTTACATTTTTTTCATTATTTTTTATGTTTCTCATTTATTTTTTTTTTTTTTTTTTCCTTTTATTTTTATAGATTTTTTAAAAATTTTGGTGTGTTTTTTGTTAAAATAAACTTTAGAAAAACTTCTGAATTTTATATTTTTAAATTTTATGAACATACACGTATTTATTTATCAATAATTATTATTGTATTATTTATTTATGTATGGTATTTTTATTTACTGAATATTTATTGTTATATTGGTTGATTGGTTAGTTTATTAGATGTTTATTTTTGTAATTTTCTTATTTATATATTTATTAAGAATGAGTTAATGAGTGAATATCAATTTTGCAAAACCTAAAGGCAAGCAAAATGTTTCTTAAATCCAAGCAGAGGAAACTACATACTCGTACATGTACATATATGGGCATTTCCACAGAAATGTCAACCACGACCGAAAAATTAAATGTTATTAAACAAACATTATTGAATTATATTATTAAAGAAAAATATTGAAATTTTATTAATTTAAACGATTTTCACTTGAATTCATTTACTATGTTGAGCAAATCGACTTTAAAGTTAGTTGAATGCAATTTCTCGTTGTTAGGTATTTTTCAAAGCTTTATCTCTTTAGTAAAAGTTTATTGTAACTGTCATTCCACAAAATGTCTCTTAGAGCATCTATTAACTAAAAAAAAAAAAAAAAACGAAAAGAGATCATTCCGATCTTGATCAACGGTAAATTTGCAATTTGCTTTAGTTCATTGATTCAGTGATTGATAACAGCAGCAAGTGTGTCCAAATTTGTCTTTAAACAGAGCTATTTGAAGTTGGTCAAGTTTGAGTCATAAGTGTGAAATATTGAGATTATAAATATGTAGACTTTTGTTAATATATATGTTTACATATACATATATAAATGAACGAAAGCTCTTCTAAACATAAGAAAAAAAGCTTGCATAGGTGGAGGGAAGCTTTGAAAGAAGACCCGTTAAGATTCAGCGTATACCGCCAAGAAAACAGAGAACGAAGTCAAAGAAATAGAGCACAATGGAAAACATTAGCTAAAACAAATGAAGATATGCTTTTAGTCAAGAGAGAAAAAGATCGCATAAGGCAGAGAGATCATCGGGAGAAAAAAAAAAGACAATAAAATAAATAGCCCGTGTGCGTCTTATACGTACAGGCAAACATTTGCAAAAGCGGTGAAAAAAGTCGAGGCTGCATTGCCAAATGATTTGGAGAAAAAGTTAAAACATCATACATTAGCTCGACTCACAGCTTCCGTCCTTTAAACTGCATTTTTTTATTAAACGGGCTCAGCAAAAATATTTTGATGAGAAAAAAAAATATTAGCCAGAGGAGGAAAACTATCGCCTGAACACTCAAAATGAGGTTCAAAGTGCCCAGTTTAGTTACCGCCAAGTAACTATTTTTACCTGCGTGGTATGGTTTTTGGGAGAAACAAAATCATTTGCTCTCGTCAGTGACCCCCTTAAATATCCAGGGGATCCAAAAACTACACAGCTTTTCATGTGACGGGCATCAGCAGCTCGTACTGCGTATTCTGTTAAGAAAAATATATAAAATTTTGTACTACTTATTGGTTCTATGTTTAATTGATATTAGTTATAATTCAACAATAATTGTTATTTGATTTAATAAATAAAGCTTAATAACAAAAATATATAAACATTTGCCTGAAAGAAACCATAGTGTCACGTATGCAATGTCATGTATGAAATCACTTTATCTTTTACCAAAAAAGAATCAAAGAAGATTTTTTGATAAAACCAAATGTTAAATAAAATGACATTATTCCTCAATATTTTAAAATTAGTTCCACTAAAATTTTTTGGAAGGTTTCGTTGACTTTTGGATTTTTGTCGATGACCACGAAACCCACTTCCGTTTTTTGTCACGTTTGAATCGCTTTTATTTTGCCTGTACTTCAGAACCAAAATTACGTCTGGAATCAACCTTAGTTCTCACAAAGGACTATTAGATAAACTAAAGAAATAAAAGGAAATGTGTCTAACACTAACTGTTTTTCCACTTTAAAAGCGTACGACTGTTATGTTTGATGCCCATATGTATACGCACATATCTTCTCCTAAGCAGATGTGATCATCGAATCCTTATTGGTACTATATATACCACTGTGGCCGAAGGTGCCATCTTAAGAAGTAACTGGATCTATGGTATTAGACACTGAGAACTGTAGATTTTGTGAACAAGGATGTTGAGTCATGTGTATACAAATGTCGTTAAATCATTAGGTTTAAGTCTCAGTTTAAGGTGAAATTGTTATGAATTCATATCGGATAGAACACAATTAACCTATCCAAGTGCTTAAACTTAAGAACTTTACCCTAAATTTAGATTAAAAGTAGATCTTAAGTCATTGGGCAATTATTATTATAGAAAAACTTAGTTCCCACTTGCTATTAATTAATTTAATGACTGAACAATTTAATTCCCGGGGCAAAAATTAATTTGGGGCCCTATTTAAACTAAACTCCTTAGCTTACTACGTGTTATGTGTGTGGTATGTGTAACACAGCAGATAGTATTTAGTGGTACTTCCGAATATAAAAAAAATGTTTGTGAGAGTTTGTTGGTTTATATCGCTTTCACAAAAAAAACTACCTGATAGACTTCGGCCTGTGAAAAAGGATACCGTGGTACCCTGACTAGCGAGCGAAGTCGCGGGCGAAGCTAGTACAAAATAAACAATGAGTAGATTACAGCTAGTATTTATAAGTAGACAAGAACACGAAGTCGACAATTTTTTTTTACAATTTATTTTACAATTTTACAATCTTTTTCTGACTTTAGTTTTTGCAAAATCATCTATGACTACAGTTAAATCTAAATTTGGTGCCGCTTTGTTTTCAATTGCTATGTGTGCCAAATATTTGAGTCTATCTTGGGCCATACTATTTCTTAAATAATTTTTTATTACTTTAACTTTGCTAAATGATCTTTCGTCTGTTGCAGTAGTTACTGGTATTGTATTGAACAATAAAATTGCGGTAAACACTTCCGTAATGTTGCATTCTAGCATTGCATATTTAGTTACAATTTCCTTACATAATAGTTCAACAGTCCATGTTGAGGTCAATTTAGGTAGACCAAGGTGATAAATATTAATAAATTGAATCGAGAAGTTTACTTTGGAACGAACCTAATTTTAATCACTTCATCTACCTTGAATAAGAAGGATGGTCATAGGAAATGAAATATTTGACAGACTGCCCTCATGCTAGTAAAACGTGGAATTTAACTGACCTATCTAGTACGTTATTGAAAATTGTAATTTTAAATATTTCTTCTTTGTTTCGAAATCGGTGGTTAGAAGCTAGTTCATCCAAATGTTTTTTAGCTTTTTTTCACTGTGCAAAGCCTTGAACGATTCGAAGTCATTTCTATAAAATTTAAATTTTGTTTTTACATTTGCTTAAGCCCTACTTGCCTTGTCTAAATCGATATCACGTGTTTGCAAAATTTTCGGTGCATAATTAATATCATTCAATATTTGATGCATGAACTCTCACAGCAATACGAACTCGAAATTTAGTATTTTTGTTTTAATGCATTTTGCTTCGCTACGCTTATCCTTACTCTCTTCAGTACTACTTCTGATAATGCCTTGATTACATCAAAACTAGAAAGAAGGTTATCATTGGCTATGCCAAAGATGTAAGACTCTTCACGCTCCTCCGGGTTGTATCCAACCTTCCTTTCTAAGCATCACTACATTCTCTCTGTTACAGTTTGAGTATCAACAAAGAACACAGTTTGAGTGGCATTGTATTTTTATTGTTCTTATACTCTTTATATAATGTGAGTTTGTATGGGAGGTACCCCTGCTTGTAACCCATAAAAATTTACATTGACTGATGGATATGGAATAGAAACTTATAGTGTCCAAATTTCAGTTCGATACGTCAAAAAACAAAAAACTTTTTCTAATAAGAACATTAATTGAAGTGGGGGTTTGAATGGAGGTATCACTAGAGTCATGATACATGGTTGATGGATATGGACCAGAAACTTATAATTTCGCAATTTCAGTTCGATACGTTAATAAACAAAAATCTTTTTCTAATTAAAACATTTATTTAAATGGGGGTTTGTATGGGAGGTACCCCTCCTGGTAACCCTAGGACCAGGGAGTGAAATTTACATGGTTTATGCGTACGGAATCTTATAGTATCCAAATTTCAGTTCGATACGTCAAAAAAACAAAAAACTTTTTCTAATAAAAACTTCAATTTAAGGGCGGTTTGTATGGGAGGTACCCCCCCTAGTGATCCGATTCGGCTGATTCCGACAAATGTGCAGCGTATGGTAAAAAGAAACCTATGTGCAAGCTCTCTAGCTCAAAAAATGAGGGACTAGTTTTGATACAGACGGACAGACGGACACATATTTATACTTTATGTGGTCTGCGATGTTTCCTTCTGTATGTTACAAGCTTCATGACAAACTTATAATACTATTCACTCGCGTGAAGAGTATAAAAACGAAGTAGTATTACTGCACATATCGTATTAACTCTACTAGATCATCTAGTCGGATTTCATTTTTGTAGAGTTGTTTCTGATTCGCCAGTGAATTTCGATACCAATGCATAATGCTATTCCCGAAAAAATTACATAACTCTTGAATCGGTGCGAAAAAAATCTGTATTTCCCCACAACTACTAACGGTATCATTTATCACTAGATTCAAATTATGACTGGTGCAATGTACATAGTACTCCGCATTTTTCTGAATATTCTTAATCTGTTTTAACGTGAAAACATTTTTAGAAAGATGATACATGTCACAATCTGACGCTCTTTCAGAAATTTAACGAAATTAGTCGGCTTTTATTTTAATATATCTCGCGACTCAAGGGTCGTAGCCTGTAAGAGGAATATTGTCATGTTGACCTTATGTCAACAAGGGGGTGGGGCGTTCAAAAAGTGACAAAAATTGAAAATTATCTTTTCTTTTGTAAGCTTGATTGACCTATTTGGCAAATTTTTCTTTTGTTGTGTTTGGAAAAGTGGGAAATTTGGACTTTTTATATTAAAATCTGACCGGGACCTGTCTAGATCTAACCTAGGCGACATGCAATTGATATGCAAACCCTACATAAGTTATATCTCCCATCATTACTGTGTGTCAAATGTAATAAATTTTAATAATAAAATTAACAAATAAAGTAAAGTTAATAGTCATTAACAATACACAACTGTTAAGGTTCACAGGAAAACGATCGCTGCGTAGTTAAGAAGTTCTCCGTATCCAAAAAATTTTGAATTTCGACTTGGCTTTATACTTTGTAATAATATTGGAAAAACAATTACGGTAGTATAGCGATACTTCCTGTCCAGATTTTTTGTTTGCAAACAAACAAATAATTAGGCAATGTCAAGAAAATTTGTGTAAATTACTAAAATAAATAAAATAAAATTAATTAAAGGGACTGCATCGCCAGTGTTAGTTCGCGCAGTTCGATGTTTGTTGGTCAAGGGCCAAAAAGTTAAAAGTCAATTTTATTCAACTAGTTTTTTTTTTTTTTTTTTTTCGTACAAGGCTACCGAGGGCCCCTTGAGCTTAGGGGCCACGGGGCACTGCCCTGCCTAGTCCGTACGCCATTGTATACAATATACAATATATATTTGATATTATGTCATTCAGTATTTGGTTTTGGTTGATTTCATGTGTATTTATTTATAAATAAAGTTCTGTTAGTAACGAAATGGCGGACGCTGCAGGTGAATTAGTGGCATAATCCACGTTTTATTAATATCATACCTTCTCTAATGAGAAAGATATACGCCGTACAATCTCACATATCCTGAAATCAAGTAAATCTAAGTTTTATCTGTGTTATCAACAGACATTTTTCAACCCACACCTTATGAATCATTTTCACTTGTCTTTGAATTGCTCACAGCGCCATGGGAATAAACGACCTTCTTGTCATCTATGAATGCGGTCATCTATGATGCACCTTTTGGACTAATCTAAACTAAGTTCCACCTTTCCTAACTTCGAACGCTCGTTAACTCTTATTACTGTTTCAAAAATTCTTTTATTTATAGCAGTTACCATTTTTTCTTTTCCTTATAACTGAGAAAGTTTGTCGTAATTGATTAAACCGCAATCAACATTTCTTGTTGTAAAAATTGTTTTAAGAATTTGTTTACACAATATAGTTTCGCGAACATTACCACATCAATGTTTTCAATAATTTGCGTTGGCAATTCTATAATATCTTCACCGAATTCAGGATGATTTCTTAAATCACCACTCCAGAGTCTATAATTTTTAATATGTTCTTTGGGCACATACATTGTAAATATTTCACTCATGGCGAATTGAATTGGCAATTCATTGTTTCATTCACACATTATGTGACCACTGAAAGCAGTCACAAAATAACGAAAGTTCAAAGAATTTAATTTATGTATGATAGCATGTGGTTCGAACAAATGTTTAACAAGCATTCTTCTTCTACTAACATACAATATATCAACGTTCGGAACTGCTAGACTAAATGATTCACAACCTGTTTTATTTTTGCATATATACAACATATGCAATATAAAGATATTGTATTATTTATGTTGTCCATTATCTATACATTTATTTATTTATTTATCAATTTATTTATAAATTTATTAACTATACATTTTCTCATTATCTTCAATTTTGAATTTATTCTTTAAATTTTTCTGATTCTTCTGTTTTCTTATACAATATTTTTGTGTTATTATTATTATTATTTTTCTTTCTACTATAGTATATTCCATACTGTGTATTATAAATCAAACAATTGCAGACGCCATTGTTTCTTTACCTTCCTTTTGAGTTGCTCTACTTCTCCTCTATTTATTTTACCTAACTTCTCTTTACTTCACTTCATTTCACTTGACTCTCTCTCGTTTGGTCTGTTTGTTTGTCGATGGATCTGTCGAGTGGTCGGATGGTTGGATAGTCGGTTAGATGGTCGGTTGGATGGTTCTTTCGTTTGTTCTCTCGTTTATCCATTATTTCATTTATTCGTTTGTTTGTTCGCTTGCTCGTTCGTTCGTCAAATGAAAGGCGTTGCTGCGTGTGACATTTGGCTTTGGTATGCGTATTCCACTCACACACACACACACACACACACACACACACACATAAATACACATACATTCATACATATAAATATTTATAAATATACATATCTATTTGTCTGTATATGTATGTACATCTGTGTGTACGTGTTTGGAATACATTTAAAGCTTTAATTGCTTGTTCGTTTCGGTTTTGTTCTTCATTCAGATTGACATTGCTCCCTTCTATTTTCACGCGTTCCCTTCACCACTTTACTCTTTCGTTCAAATATTTTTGTTGGGTTTGTTCGAAAAGCATGAGAGCGTGTAAACCAGCAACAACAAAAACATCGCATCAGCCATTGAAACTATCAAGACCACCAACAACAATAACAAATAATAGAAGGAAGATCAGAAGGAGGAAGATCCTTTTTTAAAGAATGTGTTAAGCTCTTCACGCATTTTTTGTAATTTTCTTTTTTTCCTGTATTTTTTATTATTGCATACTTTTTGAGGCTTCTTTTGTTTTGTTGTGTTTCGTTACGATTTCTTTTTACATTTTCAAGTAAAAAAAAATATGTAAGTGTGCTTAATAATCACGAGCCTTTGATGTGAAACACGTTGACTATATTACAGAATGAATTAATGAATGTTTGATGCAAAATTTCAGTACTAAATTTAAATTTATTTTTTTATATAGGCGATTATTAGTCGATGATAGCTAAAATAGGTTATGTTCATTATTGCTTCTAAACCCAGAAACCTCGAGAAGACCGCATCAGTTGTACTTTTAGAGTTGGTTGTTGGAATGAGTCGACTTGTGGTCATTTGCAAGTTAAGTACTTCCTTTACAAACCGAATGAGTGGTTCGGCATCATCTGAAGCAAACTTGATGTTAAAGTCACCCCCCCAAAATCATAGGCAACTTGTCCAAGTCCTCTCCAAGATCAGCAGATTGATGGGAGTGTATTGTAACAAAAAAATATGAAGAAACTTTATTATGTCATTTATTCGTTGCTTTGGCATTTTGACGTAGCCTAGCTTGAACTGCTTTGTCGCTCAGTGTTATTAGCAGAGCCTCAATTGTATCGGCTTCAGCCATTATTTGTGCATTTCGACGAATATTTGCAGCAATTCTGTCTTTTTGTTCTCTCATTTAATAGTAGCCCAAAATGAGTTTTGTTGTTTTGCCACTTATTTGTTGTAGTTAAAAAGTGTTTATAAAAATTTAAAAACTAAAAAAAACCAAAAAGAAATATTTAAATTTAAAAATCATGTTACCCTACCGAAACCAAAGATGTTTCACATCAACATCAATAAAGACAGTTCAAAAGTTGACTTTGAAGATGACAAAAACAATTTATAGAAAAGAAGGAGAAATAAAACTTAAGAAATTTCGATAATGTTGTTGAATGTTTAATTATAAAATATATTATATTTTCTTGTACATATGCTTCCATTATTTTTTTTTTTTTGCTTGCATTTTGCATATTTTGTTACGAAAGAAAAGTTCGAAAAGATTTAAGAAAAATTAAAATACAATACATGATCAAATATATGAATGGAAGAACAAGAATTCATGCATGATTCGATGATGGTGGTTTTATTATTCTTAATGTTACATGTCGCAACAGCCTTTGAGATGTTAGCTTCAAATCGGCATCTTGTGCCATTCTAAGCTATTAAAATAGACATAAGTATGTACAAATATATTTTATTACAATTTACCATCATCACCATCATCATCAGCATAATAATGATGAAGTCTAGTATAAAATCAAGAATATTCTGAGTACAATTATTTATCTTAATATTTGCCTTAAAATTTGTTTCTTATTTACATGCATCCCTGTGGCATTTGTTGACAAATATTTGCAAAGCATTTAACTTGCTATTTTCTTTTATGTATAAAATATTTTCCTATTTTCTCTTTGTTTCTCTCTCTCTCTCTCTCTCTCTCTTTCTGTTTCCATAATTCTCAGCAGCATCAACATCATCTTTATTTTTCCAATATTTACTTTTTGTTTTACTATTTATGTATTCGGTAAATGCGGTAAATTTATATGTAAGTATAGAGAAAAAACAAATCGGAAAATAAAAACTGAGAAAAAATTCTATAATTATTTAAATATTTATTCTTTCTCTCATTCCACAAACTATTCTTCTATATTTCATTTCTTTTTTAAACAAATACTCATTATGTATGCACACTCACTCAATCACACATTCATTCATTAATTTATTTGATTTTGTTATTCATTTATTTATTTAATTTTATTTGTTAATTTCATCATATTTTTGCAGTAAACAATCAATTGAAATATGAATGTTGGACATAATCAAAGACAAATTGAGATAATCTATCAAAATTGTATACCCTTTATAGGATGTACTTGAATTTCTATATGGTAGGTAATATAGGCGAACTCCTTCCACGAACTTCCTCTATGACAATAGCAACGGTCAACAAAATCAAACTTTTTTTGTTGTTGCTTGAAATATTATAATGGTTGTTTACTAAATCGAGATCACTGATTTCAAATCTGCCCTCAGTTTTTTTTTTTTTTTTTGGATCAACTTTAGTTTTTTAGAAACAGCTACTTCCTTCGTTCTTATCTTCATATGGAGTTTGTTTGCATTATCTACACTACCGCTTATATTGTTATTTGTATGTTATTGAAAATCTTAAATATTAAATTAATATTAAATTAATTAAAAAGATCAACAAATAAATAAAATAACAATTTAACTTTATAATGAACAATATTTAATATTTATAGAATTTTAGTAAAACGACGAAAAAACAATCACTCATTTTTCATGGATTTTCAATTTTGTCTTTCTGTTTATTCTAAAAATAGCCTAATGAACGGTACTTTAAAGTTAAAATGTGAAACGGACGATAAAGTAAAGATTTGCAAGATCGTAAACAACTAGAAACTAGTCGATATTAAAGTGAGTGGCAGTGTCTTCAATTTAAACAAATTTTTTTGTCCAAATGCAAATATAGCCCTGATGTATTTTGTTATATTTACGGTGTTTAAATAACAACAAAACAGGCACGAAATATCACGGACTTTTCCAAGGAGGTTTATACCGATTATTTTGGACTTCATATTGAAAAACAATATAAGTCATGGGGTCCTCATAACGTAGATATATCCAGATTTATAGCCTACAAGATGTCCTGTCTTACGCAGTGAAAACCTTCCTCGACAATTAGTAATATTTGTCAATAAAAATGTGATAGTAAAGAATTTACTAGTTATTTTATACTGTTTTTTTTTTTTTAGTATAATTAGAAAATTAGTTTTAAAAAAAAACAAGAGCCAATATTCCAAAATCATTCATAGTTTCATATATTGTAGGCATAAAATTATTCGAAAACACTTTCATATCGAGGGCAACAAAACCATTGTTGACCAGTGTAATTATTAACATTTATTTGAACGTTTAAGGTTACATCGATTACTTCAAAAGTGAATTTCGACCATTATTCTCCATCAAGTTCATCAACCTGCACATGCTACGAGGTTTTTCATTAATTCTCCGGCCGCTCCTGATAAGTGCCCCCTTTTTGTCAATGGGTTATAGTCTTTTTAATCAGCGTCGACTCACACTACGGATGAGGCCTGCCGCCAGGCGGTTTTGGTGACTTTGAAGTCTCTGCCGATTACGATTGCTTTTTTTAATGACTTCGTCATGCACTGTAGTATTGCGCACAAATCAAGGAGCCCTAGTTATGCCCAAAGTGCATTGTGTTGACAGGCTTGGGCTCGGTGAATGTTGATGGATCACGTAACACCATTACTTATCTGCCATATGTATTTAAAGGAACTATCACCCGTAAAATGTATGGCCAAAGAGAATAATATTGATCAGTCTTTAAAATAAGTAACAAAAGAAATATGCAATAAATTTACATACTTGGTAAACATCGCCACTCGTTGGAAAACTAATATGCCAAAAACTAACGACAAGACTTAAACAGACCAAAAATAAAAAATATTCTGATAATAAACATTTAAAACTTTGTCTAGCGTCTAGGAGCTTATGACAACATAAGAGACCGACGACACAGCACGCTTTGTGGCTTCACAAGCTTTGCACGCTTGGGCTTCAATAGTTGAAATGTATGAAATCATATGAAGCAAACAACAAAGATTTTCTTAGAAAGCGTGAGAAGCCGAAAGTTGGTCAACTTTGAACTATTGAGGCTTTCCAGTATTGAGAATGGGCGTGAACCAAAAGCAGCTGTTTTCGAACCAAAAAATAACTGTTTGGCGTTGTGGTTAATTACTAATATCTGTTTTTGTGACTGGCAAACAGCAAAATCATGTCATTTATTTACCGTTTTTTTTTTTTGAAAGTGTAGTGCAAAACTTTTTTACATGGAGGAAAAACTTATTGAAGAGATAAAAAAACATAGATCGATGATCATTGTGGTATTCATTGTTGTTGCTTTTATTAAAAATTTATTATATAAATGCACAAAAAAATTTTGTTTCATTTCACAACAGCTGTTTTTCGTTTACGTTGAGAAGCGTGAGAAGTTTGCTGTTTAACTTGAAGCGTCGAAAGCCATTGAAAAGCGTATGAAGCCGAAGCGTCCAAAGCTTGCTGTGTCGTTGGACCTTAAGGATGTTTAAAACTTTATGATAAATTCCAAAAAAAATTTCCTTCTTTAAATCCATTGCATCTGAAGCTAAACTAAGAGACTGGTGATAGTTCATAAACTAGTAAATAAAAGAGATTTTAAATAAAATGAATAAATAATTTTTATGACAAATATTTGGATGAGAAACAAATGATACAGCTATATGAGACGTATATACCCTTTAAAAAGGAGAGATCAAAAAATTTAATATTCAGAAGTACTTGAAAATAATAAATAAAATAAATATACATAATTGTAAAAATTATAAAATAATTGCAACTTTTTCTAATTATTGAAGTGAAACTTTTTTAGCGAGGTGTAAGTCCAAAAAAAAACGTTACGGTAATCAAATGTGTGGATGCGGAGGAGAGACGTTGAAGAGCATACGAACAAGTAACCGAAAAACCACCAGCCGAAGATGCTTTTCTCTCTCTCTCTTCGTGTGTGTCGCCGTTGTTGTTGTTGAGAGTGAACATACAACAGAGCTCTCTTTCTGAACTTTTGTTTATTTTGAAGGGAAGTGCGGATCGCTGCTGTTGTTTGGTTTTGTGCTTAACTTATCAACAACAACACACCAGCAATTACTACAGTTGCATTTTCGCTCTTCTCTTTAATCATATATTATTCTTTTCGTTTGTGTGTGCCACGACGCCGATCTCGCATATTAATTTGTGTGCATGTCGCTGAGTCTATGCTGTTATATGTCATATAAATCAATACGTTATTTGACCAAATTATTTCAATTATTAATTATAATATGCTTTCAACACTAAATTTGCTTCTTGACTAATGAAAAATTGAATAATATTCTAGTAATTATTTTAAAACTTTATTTCTAACATTTTGTGCAGCAGTTTCACTTCTATAGTGTGCTTATATAGGTGAGGCACATTACTTTTTTTTCAATAAACAATTGATTCACAATTATCTAAATGCGACAGCTTCAAAAACTAAAAATGTGTTTTAGTTGAAACACCTAGTGGCAAGATTTTAAAAAACATCTGGTTTTGAAGGGCTGCATAACCACCGGGATAGCAAAACAAAAATGTTGGTTGGTATTTTAATACCGGTTGTGGTATGTTGAATTTGAAAATAGCTAAGAAGTTTACAAATAAAATACTTTTAGTTTTGGACTTTATGGCTAAAATATGGGAATTGCGACTAGTATGCACTTGGTAACTTTTGGTTAAAAGGGCATTTGTATGATGTGTAAAATATAGACGATAGTCAAATTAACATATGGTATAAAAATAAAATAATTTTCGAACAGATGATTCTATGTTTGGGGCAGAAAAGGAAAAGGTTAAAAAATGAAAGCTTATGCAACATTACTGGATGTATCAACAATTTTTGTGTGTATTATATAACAAACTAATTTATCAATTGTTTAAGATATAAAATCTTAATTTTTATATTATTTATAAGTTATATTTTTTCAATTCTTTGTTGCGTTTTTCAATTCAACATATACGAGTACATGCAGAGTTCGCAAATAACAGTTAACAGTTTCAGGCTGTCTGCAAAAAACTGTTAAACGCGCACGCAATGCCAAACTGTTAAAAAAGACCATTGAACATTGATTTCTATTTTCTACTGTCACCAAAAACACTTTATTCAGTTTCTCTTCCCTCTGTTTATTCTGGAGTGTACATGTGTAATTTTTTTAAATTTTTCTCTTTTTTTTTAAAACCTGCAAATAAATTGTTATCGCATAAATTATTATTATTATTGATGGTCTGTCTCAATGTATTGTATTTATGGCTTAAATATTCCCAAAGTTCGATTTAACAAAATTTTCCACAAATGTGTTGCAATATTTATTATTTTCTAATGTTTTTGTTAGCATGCATCCTCACTTTTCGCCTCTTGAAAATTTGTTGACCCGAATCAATGTTTGTTACCATCATCACTAGCATCATCATAATCATCGTTATTATTATGATTATTTTTTGTTATTGTTATCTTTTGTTGTTTCATGTTTATTATGTTTAGCATTAGCGATAAAATACAAAAGAATCGCAGCAGTCAGTAGATGAGTCAGCAGAGTCCAGAAAACGAGCAGAGCCACTACTGACTACTGCCAGGCTATTGTGCAACCAACATAAACATAAATCAGTATTGCATACAACAAATGAATATCAAAATATCGTTATCCCTTATCTCTGTGCTTTTATTTGTTTCCTTTTTGTTTTTTTTTTTTTTTGTGGCAATAATATTTTTTGGCCCAAAATAGCAGATGCCTAATTAGACCGATTAGATAGACAGATGGACGGACTGACAGACGTGCGGATGGCTGGACGGACGGACGGGAAATACTAAGCACTAGTAGAGATAATAATAAACAGAAAATGGAAAAAATATATAACAAAATTTAGTTGACATATAATTCTTTTAAATCGTTTGACAAAAATATCAGATATTTTTTTTCTTTGAATATCTAATTTATCTATCTTCTTCTTCTATAAGTATATATAAAAATCAGTTGCCTCATATTTCTGAGCGCATCACTTGAGTACGGCTGAACTGAGAGAGAGAGTGTTCCTGTGAAGTTTAGTGAGGAGCGGACTCGCAGTTGTTGAGAAATTGCTGGACAAAATTTTGGGCATAAAGCTTAGAGACATATTTTGAAATCAATGAATTCGGCTTGTCAAATTTATCAGATAACTTTGTCAATATTAATAATTGATTTGCTGCGCAATGTACTACAATCAAAAAGAGAACAGCATCATGCACTAACATCACGTTGGGAGCGTAGCAAAGCCGGCTACGCTAGTTGCGAATATAAGCAATCTTCGTCAAATACTTCGCTAATTGTGTATATAGTTCATTCATTAAATATACTTCAGTCGTAAATGAGACTTTCGAGTTATCACAACTAAATGCTAAATTATTCTATTTTATTTCTCGCAAGTTTTCTGCTATTGCCACTCGCTGCAATTGATGAAGAATTAAAAGTAGTACCAATTGCTAACGATTATGTAAACACATTTTTTAACTTTGATACTATGTGGCAATATGGAACAAACTAAATAGTAAGTATGTTTATATCATAGATTGATATGATAATTGTAACTAGTATGAGCCATTCATCTTGCTTCTTTATTTTAGTGCGTCAAACAAACTTAGTGTCGAGTGAAGTTTCATATTTACTCAAAAATTACGATTTCAAAGAGTTGCAATTTACCATAACTTGCGGCTTCTGGATGTAGAATATGAAAAGTGGGGTTATTCCATTGATGGAGCTTCAAATGGATTTGACGCACGTGGTGGTTTGTTGGTAAGAATTTGAATGACCGTAATGTTGAAAGCGAATGGATACGGTTAATAAAACAGGTGGCAAACATCGTATGCCTAACCTTAAAGGACGATGGGCGAAGTATTTCACCTATATATGGTTTCCCACCTAAGTTTGTTACCACTGTTCACAACAGAAAATACCACATTAAATACAAAAAATCACCACTTGTTAAATTTGAAAATGAAAACTTACGATTTTGGAAGAAAATGTTGCCTTGCGGTTGGACTCATGGGCTTGCATCACTACTGACCCTGAAGAACATAGAAAGGACGAAATACATTTCTTTGAGCTTTGAAATGATGGCATATGCTATAGAGAAGAAGAATGCTCCCTACAGCTAACTAAGTCTTAAATCTTAAGCTACTTGAGGGCAATAGAAATGAAAACGGTTTTAATAGGCATTGTGAACTGTCTACAACAAGCACGATTCACTTGCAAAGAAACAATGAAACTAACATTGATATTCCAAACCCAGAAATCTCAGAAAAATCAACCTCACTCAGTACTAAGTGGCTTTCACAACACAAGGACAAGTTGATGTAGCCAAAGTAACAGTTTCTTCGACAGGATGTGCCTGATACATTTTACAAGTGACAAAAAGCTGCCAAGAGATGAAAGAAATTTTGTACATGCCAATCGTTCCATATCAGGGGATGGTCAGCAAGGCTATCAGGTAATCTCAGAAATTATAAACACAAATAATACTCCAGTGCCCTCTCTTGCCTTTGAGCTATATTCATGGTTTGTTGAAGTAAACGTGATTTCACTGCAGATTGCCATACAGTTCAATAACAATGACATATCTATATCCGAAGATCCTACATTATACCGCGGCTGGAGGCAAAAGTCTTTTGAACCAATTGGACATTGGTATACTCTTATACCCCAATAGCATAACAACGAGCTGAATTTAATTTTTCTGCAGCTCAAATGGTTTAAATGGGAACTAAAGGTAAAAAACTATAGAAATTATGTGTTTTACATAGGTAAAAAAAAACCAAGAAAGTTGGTTATCATTGGCTAAATTGTGAAAATTGTGATTTGTTTGACTTACCACTGAGTGAATTATGTCCACAGGATGGTGCTTTACCCAACAGATAGTCATCTTTGCATATGAATTTATTATCATCTAGGACATATAATTGTTCGCCGGTACTCAATTGTTTGCGGCATATGCAACATGTAAAGCAATTGAGATGAAATACCTTATCCCTTGGTTTCCTTACTAAGTCCGATGGGGCAATGCCTTGACCACAACCACTGCATTTGGTACCAAAGCGTCTGAAATTCATACAGAATATGGGATCAAATGAAAAACCAAGTTTAAGTTCTATAAGAAAATAAAAACTTAATCACATCAGATCAAATTAGAAAAAGAAACAAAATTATGTACAGAAAAAGTGAGAAAAATCAAATCAAATCAAAAACTCTTTATGGGCGCTGACATTTAAATAGACTGTATTGATAAAATGTTAAATGATTTGATTGATTGATTGATTGATTGATTGATTGCCTGACTATTAATTTTTAGTTGCATGTGACATTCTTGGCTGATTGACTGATTGAGTTCATTCATTTTAAAAGAACTGAATCGTTCAGTTCATTTATTTTTTTCTATTTTATTTTAATTGCATTACTTGTGTGCAAGTAGAGATTTTTTAGTTGTTGGTCTTTATAGGTATCTCAAGCTCAACCACTTTCCTATAGAATATGAAAAAGAAAAGTCACCGAGTGTCCGATTGCCTGCCTGCCTTGCATTTCTAAACTCATCATTCAAGTTTTGCTTCGACAAAAGCTATTTTCTAATGGATTTTTTTTTCTTTATTCTTTTATTCTATGTAATTTGCTATGCGGTTAACTGAATTTAACTATTTTCTCTTTAGAAAAACCTCATCATCACATCATCGGCACTTGCTTTTACACAACTTTTGCATTAGTTTTTGCTATACTAGTATAGTATAGTATAAAGTACTACTATAGTACTAAGTTAACTAAGTTGTAGTTTGTTTAGTATAGTGTATCTATGTGTAGTGTAGTGTATCTATATATGTGCAGTGTAACATACACTATCTGTGTGTGTGTGCGTGTGTCTGTAGAATGGTTTATTTTTGTGGTTGTGTTGAAACATTCTTTAAGCCAGCCACAAATGTTAATTGCATGAACTTGCTAGTGTTTTTACGCTTTTGTGTTTTATTTGAACAACTAAAAACCAAACAAAACTAAACGAAAGAAAATACAAGAAAATATACAATATAAATCACAAAATTGTTTTGTTTAACTTTGATTTTCATTGATTGTCAGTTTTCTATTTTCTAACAATTGAAGTTACATTTTTTTTTTTTATTTTATAAAGTTTTTAAAATGAAATTTTATTACTGATTTAGGTTGAGTGATTGATTAATTAGTTACCTGAAGAAATCATTTCGACAATATAATTTTGATTCACGGCTAAAACATTTGTCGGTTAATGGCTGAAGGCATTCACAGCAACGCACACAGGAAGCATGCCAGCAACGTTCAATGACATTTAATAGAAATTTATCAAGGATCGGTTTATTGCAGCCGGCACAAGGATCACCAACACCAACTGTCGGTTCACTGCGTCCTGAAATAAAATTGTAATGAAACAACATTATATCGAATAATAAATGATATGTCTTACAGAATTTCTTATAATTTTTCTAGATTTACTACTTAATTTCGTTTACATGTTTGCCATTAACAATGAATATAGAAATATTTATGTATTGTACATACTATGCATGTGTAACTTAACTTACCAACCAACCAATATTAATTATTGGTAATGTCATTTTGTGATAATATCTTTCCTTGGGTAATTTAAATGTAATAACAATTATGCAAATAATTAATTTAGCCAAAATTATAATATCTCAGCTGTACAGTAAGTCTAAACTATGATAAATATTAGTTGCTAGCTTTAAGCAATATTATAAATGTAAATATATATGGCGAATAAAGCAAATTGTTAAAGTTAAATATCTTTTCTGAAAATTTAACACAATTTTCTTCCATTTATTTTCTTCCCTTCTAAAACCTTAATTGAATCGCCCAACCCAATAAAAGACTTTACTCTGAATACAAACTTAATCATCTCATTATATTACAAAAACAAACAAAAAAAAGTATATCTCTTTAAAATGTTCTATTAAATTCACTATTTATTGCGATACTTTGAACTGTACTTTTATTTGCCATTGACAATGTAACACTAAATGAGTGTGTGTGTTTGTGTGTGTGTGTTTGTGTGTGTGTGTTTGTGTGTGTGTGTTTGTGTGTGTGTGTGTGTGTGTCTAATTAAATGTTTACTATTACACATTGAAACACTCAAACTAAAGAAATTTGCTTAACACCTGCCAGAGTTTTTTGTATTCTCCTAGAGTGTGGCACACGTAAGCAGCCACGAGGCTTCTGTGTCGTTATGTACTGAGCTGTCGGGCAAATTGCTTATAATAAAAAACGATGGCAGTCAACACAGATACAACAACAGAAACAACAGGAATAAAAATCAAAAGCTATAAAGCACAAGTGGCACATCCTTTTTTTAACATTTTTAGTTCCTGTTGCTTTTGTTCCCAAAGTCAAATTAGCACTTCATCATAATGATCATCATCATAATGATGATGAAGAGAGGCAAAGAAACCAAGGTACTAAAAAAAGGATGAACGCATGTCTCTGGTCAGTATATTCTGGTAGCGACGGCATGCCTCATAATGAGACTTTTATTGAGTTTGCACATGGGCGAAATCATTAAAATGTTTCTATCAAAATGAGCAGTGTTCGGTGCTTAAAAGGAGTCAGAAACACACACAAAGACAAATGAAATACAAGGAAATAAAATGAGATGAAGAAGATGGAGATTTTGGTTGCAGAGTAATGAGCACATCAAAGTGAGCAGCAACAGTAAATACTCAAACTATTTATATTACGCATACGCATGTATGTATTTCGTGTGTCGACGATAGTTACCCATTTGAAAAGGCAAAATGGATACCAAAATTTGTCGGAATGCAAGTGAGTTGTGCTGCTACTGAATGTAAATGAAGGAGTCAAGAGTCAAAAAGAAAGAAGAAGAAAAAAACTAATGATATACATTTGAACACCTTGTTGTTGGGTAACGAAGGACCAAAGCTTTCTTTTCATGAGAGAGAGTGTTTGTGTGTCAATCTCTCAATTACTTCTAAACGCATGAATAAACTTGAATTTGCTTGAAGCTACAAAGGTTTGTCCAAACCAATAAGAGTGAAACATAATAAAGGACTACTTTGGTTAGTAATGAATAGTAAATCCCTCTAAAGTTGACTACGACTCCAAACTAAGCTAAGTCGAACAACATACACGTACGTTAAGTAAAGTCAAATTATATAGTGTTAAGCATCTCATCTCTACTTTGGCTTTAAGTTTATTTTAAAGCATTCAGTGGCTAGCTGGGGCGTGTTGAATAAAGCCACCCTAGGGCTATATAAAGACCAACAGCAGGAGCAGCTCCAGAATCAATGATGGGAGGAGTACACACCCCAAAATTGCAACTGGATAATGATAGCCTTGGAATGTGAAATGAAACCAAACCACACAAACAAAAATATAAGAAAAAAAAAGGAGAAAAGGAAGAAAGAAATGAGTAAAATAAAGAGTTTAAAAACAAAGATTAAATTGTATACAATGCAAGAGAAAAGGAAAGACATACTGAAAAGAATGAAAGAAATGGAGGGAAGACAGAGAAAATACTACAATGACGAATCGAATTTGTTGGAAAAGGTGCAAAAGAATCAAAAGAGAAGAAGGAGGAGGAGTACGAAGCTTAATGAATGTAAGGTCGGAAAAGAAAGGAAACGAGATGAGAAAAGATGATGGAAGTGAGGCGACAGTCAAACGATGAAGATGAGTAAAAACGACTGAATGGTTCTTACTTTGAATATTTGTTGAGCAAGAGCTCAACTCAAAATGATATGGAAGAACGAACGAATGAATAAAAAAATGCTTCATTCAATATATTGACGAATAAATGGATGGATGAATGGATGGATGAATGGATGGATGAAGGATGTTTGTCTAGATATTGTATATTGCTTGGATTGGATGAGTTAGGAAGTAAGTGATTGAGTGAAGTTACTCACAAGCTCATATAAGCTTCGTCTAAAGCAATTTAAGTTAACATTTAATGCCGCTGGAAATGTTGGATCCGATGATAGTGTAGAGGGATAGTGAAGAGGGAAATGCTAATGGAGAAGTGGCCCTGGCCTCAGTAAATGTAGTAATAGTAGGCGGCGACCAGTCAATGTGTGCTGAAGCGCAGCCCTTAAGCTAAGATACATTTAAGATACAACCACAAAATACAAGATACTTTCAAGCAAAACAGCATGAAGCAATGACCAAAGAGGTTAAAGCAGGCAAGTAACACTCAGAAATAATGTGGAACAAAACATATATATATAATACTAAAAGAGACAGGCGGAGCAGAAAAAGTAAAAACAAAAGCAATGAAAAAACTTTTCAAATATTTGCAAAAGTTTAGCAAGGTAGCAAAAGATACGGAGGGTTCCGTACCATCGTACAAAATTCTTTTCCACAAAAATGAATTATGTATTCAATAACTCAATGCTCGAGCAATTCCAAACACAATGAATATGCATTTATTATGAAATTGAAAAAAGCTCATGCTCCAAATATTAAATTATTGATTTGACTTATGTTTAGGGTAGAATCAGTATTAATACTGCATATCAACATTGATTCGAAAAGTGAAATATTCATTCAGCCTAATAGAATAGAAAAAAATCACCTAAATACAAAACAAAATAAATAAACAAGCTTCCAAAACTGTGCGCAGTGCACATTTGTGCACAAGTTTCTTGTAAGGGCAGCCTTTTAATTTTTATATTCTTCATGGAGTGAATAGTATTATAAGTTTGTCATGAGTTTGTAACACACAGAAGGAGACATCGCAGACCACATAAAGTATATATATTTGTTATCAGCTCGAAGAGACGAGTTGATTAAGCCATGTCCGTCTGGCCGCAAACTAGGCCCTCAGTTTTTGAGCTAGAGAGCTGAAATTGCACATTTTTCTTTAACATACGCAGTTCATTTGTCGGAATCAGCCGAATCGGACCACTAGGGGGGGTACCTCTCATACAAACCACCCTTTAAATTAAAGTTCTTATTAGAAAAAGTTTTTTGGCTTTGAAATTTGGACCCTATAAGTTTCTGATCTTTGTCCATTAACCATGTAAATTTCATGGTCCTAGGGTTACCAGAAGGGGTACCTCCCATACAAACCCCCCTTTAAATTAATGTTCTTATTAGAAAAAAGAGAATTTAGTGATGCTAAGAAAGGAAGGTTGGATGCAACCCGGAGGAGCGTGAAGAGTATTACATCTTTGGCATATCCAATGATAGCCTTCTTTCTGGTTTACCTTTTTTTTTAGTTTTAGTATTTGTTGCTATCATGACAATAGAAATACACATTCTGTGAAAATTTCAATTGTCTATGAGATACAGCGGAGTCGGATGGACTGACTGACGGACGAACGGACGGTGGAAGCTTAGTAATAGGATCCCGCTAGCACCCTTTGGGTACGGAACCCTAAAAAGGAGATTTATGAATCACAAAAAAAACATTTACTTCCTATTTGCTCTACTTTAAAATGAAATGAGATGAGATACATGTTAAATGTAGTCGAAGGGACTGAGAGTACTGAGGCTCTAAGAAGGTGTGGATAATATTATGGCGAAGGATGAGCGTAAGGATATGTTAAGATAAAAGAAGGTAAAGTATAAGCTTAAGCCAACTAAAGCAGGAGATAGAAATTCAACTGAACTTAACTTATTTATGCATGAAAGTGATTTGGAATATATGTATCTTACAAATATCTACAAGTACATAACTACATGTACATTTATAATATGTATATGTATGTTTATTATACAAAGGGAGGCAAGAAACTGAACTGATTTGAATTGTGGGTGATCTGATCGCTGGCATGAATGGTGGTATAACGAAGTCATACCCATAATTTTGGCTATTACACATTCTTCATTGTTTTAATTTTTGGCCTTTCTTCTTTTGTACGAGCATATGTTGTATATGTTGTATTCGAAATTTATTTTCATTCAAAAAGTTTATATGCAACAACAAAAACAACAGAAAGGACGAATATAGAGTAAAAGATGCGATGCGATGCGATGAAAGCCCAAAAATACCTTGTGGCTTTCTTTGGTCAACGTCAAACGCTCAAGTTAAGCTGAAGTTAAAGATGATTACGGTTATGGTTACGGATCCGGAAGTGCAATGAGCTGAAGTGTTGTTGTTTATTCCATTGCTCCTTGACGTTGTTGCTGGTGTTGGTGTCGCGAAAGTTAATTTAGCAGTAAAAGGTAATGAAAATGACAAAGCTGAAAGTAAAATAAAGTTGCCTTAAGTTCCATCAAGTTTTAGTGTTCTAACATATCCGGAAAACCAATAAATTAAACTTAAGCTAAGAAGATACACACAATGAAACCGCCATGTTGACAACTAAGTATTAGTACTACAAGTCATTTGAGAGTTTAGAAATCCATGATTTCAAAGGCTAAAGATGAACAATTTGAAATACAAAGTTATGTTAACCAAGTCAAAAATCAGATTCTTCTTTTTCAAACGATTTAAGAATAACATTTTGAATTCAATTGCGAAAATTATGGAAGATAGGAGTGTAGAATGAATAAAGCAATTTGGATGAAGCAATGATTTAAGGAACGAATAATGGAAGACATCAATGGTAGGAGAAGAAGGTAAGCTGCAGGAAGAAGAAGACGAGAGGTAGTGAACCGAAACAACAATGAACAAATGTCAAAATTGACGGATGTTATCAATCATCTTTGTTATTTTTCATCGTTCCACCTTTTCATTTAGTGGTTAATATTATTATTGCTGTTGTTCCTGATGTCAGAGTCTCCTTTTTTTCCAAATTAACAACATAAACTGAGCACAACAGCATTTAATGAATGAAGGTTATAAAGACGAATGGCTCGCTAAATGGTCTCAAAACGATGGATGGATGGGAAATGGTTCATTTCTTGCCTAGTAGGAATGATGGCCTGCTGGATGGATAAATGTTGACCATATGAAGGAGTGGAAAAAACAGAAGGAACAACCAAGATGAGTAGGTTTCAGTCAGTCAAGTGAGTTGAGTAAAACCAACCGACCGACCCAAAAACACAGAAGCTGTCTTCGTTGCCCAAACTATTGTTGTATGCTAAAGCGTAAGACAACAAAATATTCTATAACACAACTTGAGGCTAAATATAAGGCGTAACAAGATGAAGTGAGGAGTAAGTGAATAGCAGTAGAAGAAGAAAGTATTAAAAGAAGGTAAAGAGCAAAGCTATGAAAACATAAAATAAATAAAATAAAATAAAAAAAAAAAACAAATGTATAAAATATTTATAGAATGTTATTTATGTTAAGGCAAGTAAACGAAGGAGTTCCTTAAAAAAAAGAGTTGATTCAGTTCAAGAAAGTTTAGTTAGATGAGAAGAGTTTACTAAACCAAAAAGGAGAGATTCCGCCGTACGAGGAAAAGTGACTAACTATAACAATATTCTCTATAACTTTAATAATATACTTGTATATGGCAACAAGAGATGACTACAATACGAAAAAGCAATTGGAATCAGTAAAGAAAACGAAAACTTACTTCAAGAAAGTAATTAGTACTTAGTGACGAGGAGAAATTAGCTAAAATAAACAAGAGTCAGAATGGTAGGTGCATAATTAAGATAATAAATGACCGAACTTAAAGTGGTTGAAGTTGGTTAAACTTGAGTGAAAATTGTACGGGTTCATTATTGTGCGACTATTATGACCAGTTTCGCAATTTGTTGGCTAATATGTGTCCAATGCCACCAATATCGGGAGCAACAAGAACAACAATAACAGCAACAGCACACAATACATGGATTTGCGTTGAAATTTATGTAACGATGTGGAAAATTGCAGCTACTGTAACGCCAAACATGCTACAGGCGTCATCTGGAACAGCTTTAACTTCCACCTCACCTGCCACTTCAGCAAGCAAAATGCAACACATACTCGTCATCATCCAACGTGGCATAAATTAATCTAAAAGCAAGTTTTGCCTGAAAAATTTCATATATTTTATGCTGTTGTTCTTATTACAGTCAGTTGATGTTATTGATGTTGATATTGGATTGCATCTGTCTATCTGATGTATCCGATGTATGTGTTATTCTGTTGTTAGGGCGTAACTGTCAACAAATGATTTGCATGCAGTGTAAACGATTCGCTTATGGCGAAATATAAGGAATACAAAGATAGACAGATAAGATGATAATGGGGACGAGCATGAGATATTAACACCGATGAAAGTTACTTAGGGGTCATCACTCATTACATTCATTCACTTACACACCATTCATTTGATCAATCGATCCACCGATCTTCGAATAGAAAGTTGTTCAGATTTAAGAGAAGAAAATGGAAAACAATGAAGCATGAAAAAGCAAGTAAATGAGACTTGTAATAAAATAAAGTATCTGAACTACAATAAGTAACAGCTATTCCCACTCCTTCTTCATTTTCGTTTAAGCATAAAAAATGCTAGTAGAATGTATTTTTCTGTGGCTGCCACTGAATGCAGTTCTTGCTATTGCTCTGTTATATTTTATTTATTCATTTTTTTGCTTAATTGTAATTCTACGCTTGAATACCGAAAACTCCAACACTTCGCCAAAAACTAAGTAAAACGTGTAGACACAGTTACTGCCATCGCTTGGGGTTCGTTGTACTACCAGTTGAACCCAGTCGTCACTATCAACCGCTAATAATCGTTGCCAACTCCTACTGCTCCTCCTTCTCCTTCTCCTCATTCTTATCCTCTTCTTTCATTGCCAGCAAGAACAGCTTTAGTAGGAGTCACTGAAGCGCATACAGCGCGCAGCCACCACAAAAACCACACACCAAAAGCTTCATACAAAATCAAAGAGCAGCAAACACAGCAGCAGCTGCCACTTTTGCCCAACCCAAAAACCAAGTAGTCAACGACAACTCAGGCCAACTTAGGACAGCCCTTCATGAAAGACCATAATCATGAAGATGATGATGATGATGATGAAGAAAACTATACTGACTTGAAGTTGCATTCATTGTTGTTCATCATCGTCATCGTCAATGGATCAAGTGGGAAGATGGGAAAGAAAAGAAGCAATGAGTAGCAGAGATATTTGCTTGGAACAAGGTATCAGCCAATACAGATAGACACGTGGAGAGATGATGGTTATGGTGATAGTGAAACAGCCCAATCGACTGAACAGAAGAAAATCAGCGTACTTAAGTTTTGCAATCAATTGCTTTATTACCCTTTCTTCTCTATTGCCTCTTTCTTGCTCTTATGAGAGCACTTTTTTTGACCAGAACTCATTTGGTTAATTCTTGGTTTTCTTTTGGTTTTCATGTTTTTTGTTTAAGAATCACTGAACAGTTGCTGCTGCTTCTTCTGCTGTTTCTATTTAACCAAACCCCACTAAAACTTCAAGTCATCATAATCATAAGCATTGGCAAAGAGGATTAATCTACAGTTACATAGTAGCTGGGTTGGTAGATTGGGTTTGGTTGATCATGGTCATGGTTATGGTCGTGGTCTTTGGCATGAGAGCACGATTCTTGCCAAAGATGTTGATTATTATTATTATTATCGTGGCGTATGTCGACCAGTGATGCCATCTACCTATCACAAAAACAGGACAGATTATTTTGTAATTTTTATCTTATAAATTTATTTTTATAAATTAGATGAGTTTTATTGCCTCATCTATCAGGTCATAATCCTGTTCATCTGCGGTACTTACAAAATTTGCAGTAGCCTTATTGTTGCCGTTTGGATCGAAGGAAATATCTGTCCGGAAGAAAGGCTAAAATGGCATCACTGATGCCGACAAATGCGGTGATCCTAGACGTAGGTGAACAAATGAATGACTTCTAAGGGCAATGGAAGAGTGCTGTTAGTCTTAATTTTAAAGGTATGCCTACTCTGAAGTAATACATAAAGCAGTTCCGGAGTAGGCATACTTCCCAGAGGTCGAGGTGGGAGGTTTATTGGAGACACCACACACGTAGTCACAACGGTGGCTATACGTCCGAAGGGATTACTCCCAACATCACGCCAAAAAAAAAAAATTATTAGTATTTTATTCTTATTATTGCTGCCGCTGTTGACGATGAGAATGATGATGGTGGCGATTACAATGGTCACTTGATGCTGCTCTTGTCTGCTGGTGCTCTTGCTGCTGAAGCATTTTCCTCTCTTTATGTCGTTATGGCGCATGGAATCAGCTTCAGCGAAACGTGACTAAACTGTAAAGAAAATGCTCAGCAAAAGCAACAACAACTACAAAAATGAAACTTGATTTGAAAGATCAAGAAATTGTTATACACGTACACAAATACAATATAATATTTTTAAACCTAGAATCCAAAATATCAACCATTCTAAAAAGATTTCGTAGTTTTGAATATTTTAGTGATCCAAAACAAATTTTGAATGTATCTTATTGCTTAGAAATCCAAAACCAGGAATTATATTAAAATAATTATTATCATCCAAGCTCTCTGGATTCTATCAAAATATTTTAATTCATTACAATCATAGTCCCCTCAGATGATGGTACTAATATACCTCATATAGAATTTAAAATTTTAAGTAAGTTGTTTATATGTCAGTCATGTTAATTATGTGGTCAATCGATACATATATAATGCATACTTGTATCAAAATTCAGGTCGATACCTTAAATACTGAAAAAAATAGTTTGTAATGAACCTAGTCCACAAGATTTTCCTCGTCATACTTACATTTCCCTTTACTTGTATACTTTGTGCGGTCTTCCACTTTATATATGACCAACGTAGCCCGGTGCGCACTGCTATGTGATGTAAGTGCGTGATTTTGGTATTCATTGTTTCTTTCTCGCTCTCATTTTGTCCACGCACATTTGTTTAATTTTTTGCTACTAACGAAAGCAAAGACTTCACCCCAACGATCTCCTTAATAGAAGATCGTAATACTTTTTCAATGCCATGTTTTTCTAAGCCCATGTAAATTTCCTAAAGATGTTTTTTGTATTTTGGCATACTGGACTTCCAGTAGAGTCAAAATAAAGGCATCTCAGAAACTAGAGGATATAGAAAACCAGAGAGAAGGCTATCATTGGCTATGCCAAAGATGTAATACTCTTCACGCTCCTCCGGGTTGCATCCAACATTCCTTTATTAGCATCACATCAGTTTGAGTGGCAATTTTACTGTACATTTATTCTTTAAAAGTTTGCCATTTAATTTGGGTTTGTATGGGAGGTACCCCTCCTGGTAACTCTAGAAGCATGAAATTTACATGGTAATATATCTATATGTGAATATAGATCAGAAACTTATAAGGTCTAAATTTCAGTTCGATACGTTAAAAAACAAAAAACTTTTTCTAACAAGAACATTAATTTAAAGGGGGGTTTGTATGGGAGGTACCCCACCGGGTAGACCTAGGATCATCAAATTTACACGATTGATGGCCATAGATTACAAATTTATAGTGTCCAAATTTCAGTTCGATACGTCAAAAAACAAAAAGACAGACGGACATGGCTAAATCAACTCGTCTCATCGAGCTGATCACAAATATATATACTTTATGTGGTCTGCTATGTCTCCTTCTGTGTGTTACAAATTTCATGACAAACCCGTGAAGAGTATAACAAACTAAGGTCAGATTCGAAATCAGCGACCTCGAATTAGTAATAAATCATTACAATTATTCAAGCACCAAAAATGCTGTCGGTCAGTGTAATGATCATTGTTGATTTCACTTATTGTGATAATCTTTACAAGTTTAGTTTTACATATTATAAAAGAAATAAATATAATAAATTCTTTCATTTCCAGAAAATGGATTGTAGGTTGCAATAGAATATATGCTGATGTTGAATAAATTTAAATAGTATAGGATTTTCATTTCCATAGATCTTTTATATAATGGAGATTCGCCAATTGTTTTTGTATATTCCGATCCAAGTTCATCAATTTCTATGTCACTAAGGCGACTGGTAGCACCCAATTGTACCAATAACATTTCAATTCGTGCTGCATAACAAAATTCACAATCCAAAATATATATCTTTAGTTTGTTTAGTTTTTTACTTGTGTGTTTCAATTTTTTTTGATAGTTTCGATTGATGTTGTATATTATACAGGTATAGTAAACTGTCTGTAGAATGTCTTAAATTCACACTCCAAGATACACTTTTGAACTTTACGAATGCACAAATTGTAACTGTCAAAGGTGCAAAGTTTATATTTCTTGACCTTGACTCAGGAAGAAGAAGGAAGAACGTCACCGCATTGTGTACTTCAACTGTCGAACTTCACTGACTTACTGATTTTGATGTTTATAAGTATGTATTTCCATTTCTATTCTCTGTTTCAGTTTGTCGTTCATTAGGTAAATTCGATCAGTACAAAATGTATAATAAGTATATGTACTATACAACAAACTTACATTATACATATGTAAAAGGTAAAGGAAAGAAACTAAATATAAAAAACAAAAAAAAAAAAAATTAAGATCCGAGTGAGTATTCCAGAGTTCGGTTGATTTTATGATTCAATGTACTCGTAATGACGTCTAGTCACTATCGAGTGACATCTCAAATGAACGAATATGTATTTCTTGCTTGAAACCCTTCTATGAAAGCACATCTCATGACTTCATACAGTATTTATGGTGTATACGCCACATGACTTATGTACATATACTAATAGTAAGTACCTATACGTTTCTGAAGCGATTCGTTTTAAGGTGCTAAAAGGGAGAGAGCCCCCTTATGCTTTATTGCCTTTAGTGGCAAATGTCCTCAGCGAATATGGCATATCTTTCACATTTGATGGGAATTTAAAAACTAAAATACAAAAAAAAAAAAGAAGAACTAAATATGTACCAAGAAAAGGTATCTTATTTTCGTTTTAAAAACGATCGTTATAATGTTGTATGATATATGTGTGTCATATTAAGTTCAATCACAGAATATCATTTAAATTTATATCCAATTTAGTGAATGTTGTCCCCAACTCACCATTTCCAATTGGATAATGATTCAAATTATTGGTTTCAATTGAATTTCTCATCATTTCCAAGTTTTGTTGTATCTATGAATAGGTTTCTTGGTAAAGTAATGATGCAAAACTGTACAGTTCGATAAGATTTAATACAATAATTTGCATTACATGGAGGAACGAAAGTCAAAACTGTGACATGTTAAGTAAAATTCACAGAATTCTTTTTAATTAGTAATTCAATATATACAAATTTAATTAAAATTCCAATTTATAATATTTTCTTTCACAACTTTTGTGAAATAACAAATGCAAATGAATCAACAATGATATCATTTCCAATTGGGAATGGATCGAATTGATTATTTAGTCTTGTCCAATGCTGGATACCCTTCCGATTCCATATCAATACCATGATGCTTAGCACTAGCAATTTCTTCATTTGAAACTGAACACATGACTGAGCCCAACAAAGTAAATCATGTTTTTTTACTTGGTAATAACTGGAAATGATTATAAAAGATATTTTCCAGATCTTTTCATAAAGTAGTTATTTTACATACCATATTCTGTTTATCAAATCAATACATTTCAGTTTAAATTTTTGATGGGTGTCAAATCTTCCTGCTGATTTCTTGTAATTTGAAAATTTTCTCATAATATTATTTTTTTCGTAACAGGAATGGATAAAAATTATTGTAGTTTATGTATTCAATTGTCGAGGATCTATCTAAATTTAAATTTTGAAGAACAAGAAAATTGTATTAAATTTGAATAGAGCAATGAAGAAGGGATAATTATTACAGATTTCGTACAGAAAACTTCAAAAAAATTGGAAGACTTGGCAAAGAAACTAGACGGTTTGGCGACAAAACAGGACATACAGGACCTAAAGCAATCCATTGAAGGTTAAATTAAGCCGTTAAAGCGGAAAACGAGTGCCTTAGAAAAGAATTGGAGGATGTAAGGAGAAGCAGAGCAATGGACATGAAGGAACTGAACCGTAGCTAAAAGCAAATGCCAGCAAAAGTTATGTCATAAAAAGCTTGAATTGCAACATGTTAAAAGCCGTGAAGCTAGTATGCTATACAAGAGAAATGATAAGAATCGGAGTGGTAGCCGAATTGGGGTCAGCGAAGTTGGCAAAAAAGGTACTTAAAAGCACTAAAAAGCTTGCAGGCACCTCATATGTACAGAAAGAGATCTAAATGATGAAAAGCAGCCGGATTAAAAAGGACTGCTGCAACTTAAAAAAAAATTGTATGTGTGCCATCGTACACGTGATAGAAGTGAAACTTCTTAAAACCAGACAGAGAGAGAGAGAGATCATCTCAAAATAAATACAACAATACAACATTTGCATACAAAATATTCTGTCTAGTTAATTTAGCTATGTCTGTCTTTCAGTCTATCCGTCTGTATGTTGCTTTTGTTTTCTTTGGCGTGTGTAATTGTTGATGTTGTGTTAAAGTTTGCCGTCTATCCCCTCTTGCCCAAAAATAAGATCAACTGCAAGCTTCTGTGTGTTTTTCGTTCTCTTTTCTTCGTATATTCGCTTGTTTTTGTACAACACACAATCTGTTTGCTTGCATGTTGCACCAGACTTTTCTGGTGGATTTTCCAGAAATTTTATTACCTGTTGGCAACAGAAATACATATTCTGTGAAAATTTCAAGTGTCTACCTAGTGCGGCTCATGAGATACAGAATCCGAAAACCGTTACAATCTGTATTTTTCACTCAAAATTTGTACTACATTTTTGCCCAACGCCGCTAAAGAAGTTTCACTACAAAAATGAACTCCTGCAACTAAAGAAACCACACTTAATTATGGTTAGAAACGACCGCATGAGCATAGAAAAAAAATGGTTGGCTTTTGATAAAAAGAAGGCCCTAATGTCAAAAGGCTGGAGGATCTATTATGGAAAGAGTTTGGCGCCAAATAGTTTGGTATACATCTGGTTATTAAATTAAGCGAATGCAAAATAACTTATCAATATTCCAATATATATAAAATCTGCAAAGCATCCCATACGCTGCTAGAGGATGTATACCTCGTCTGTTTGCATGAAACATGGGCTGAACTAGATCCTGTATTTACAGCAATGTTCCATTACTAGTATTATAATTGGGGGAGATTTCAACGCACGAGTGGGCTTGGAATCTAATTGCCGGAAACAAGCTGCAGTCTAAATCAAAAAAAGAGACTCATTAGACAAGACTTTAAATGCGCACGGCGGGCTGATCACTTCCCAATATAATTTAATATCCCAAATTAGAATCTGGAAGATCCAAATTCTGAATTCCTGACTTACCCCGAAGCAGCAAAAAGGAAAGTGTTAAAGTGGATCGCTCTGAAATTCATCTGAGTACTTCACTCTATTAATACAGTTACTACAATACTCTTTTTAGAGCTTTTCGAGCATAGAAATAAATGTCTAATCAACTATCAGAACGAACACTTAACTTCATAAATAGAAAACTTTGGCAAAGGGCTGGGTCTTCAAAAACTCATCATAAACAGCAAAAAGGAGATAAATAATGCTCTTAATCAATGAACTCAACTCTTTTATATACATCTCAGGTTTGCGGTTTAAGATAGGTTCAGATGGAGATTGTTCAAACCACCTACTATAAAAAACTTTTGGCCTTACCGCAATCCACATCAAAAGCACATCTAAGGCTAGAGATGGGTCTTTATAAAGCTGTACACAATTTTTAAGTCTGCATGGAACTGTATAATTAAGGATTTTCAAATGGTTTCCTAAAACTACCCTCCTTAGGTTAAATAATTGTGTAGCCCAACTCAACAGTTTTCTATCTAAAAATGGGACTTACAAGTATGTGGGAATCGCTTGATCCAGAACACTGGCTATAGCCCTTAAATGCTTTAATGGACATTTAAAATTTCAAGACGTTCTCAGCAGCAGAAATACTTTTATCCTAAACTGTAGGATTCTAAAAGCACTCGATTATAGGGCAATCCCCTACTTGTCCTACCGTAAGCAATTTTTATGTGCAAAATGTTCGTGCAATTTCGTCTGTCTTCCAAACATGCTCTAAGGCTTTGCATTAAAAGCATAATTTATAATATAGATCAAAATATACGTAGCACATGCAGACTGTGCAGCCTCAATGCTTTAGAAACGATTCAACATGTCATCCTGAATTACACTCGGTACCTATTAGGTAGAAACTACTACTTTGGCGCCTAATGAACCTAACTAATGGGAATAAATATTAATGCTTTAGCTAGCTTCATGGACCCACACCCGAGTAAAATGTTAAATTACTTTTTAATTGTTTGTTTGAGGCTTTGTGCTTCTAATATAGAAATAAATAAATATAAATGCTTTATAATTTCGTATAGTTTAACTCTGTATTTATTTTCAATTAATTTAAGACATTGCAATATTATTAGAAGATCCCTTACCTTTTTACTACTCTACTTTTATTTTACATTTTTTTTTTTGTTTTTTAATTTTGATTTTACAATAAACATTTTTGATATACATATAATTATAATTGTTATGGTTTGCTTGTGGTTATGTTAAGATGTATTGGTTGATTAACATCTATAAATAAAATAAACTCTTTCAGGTCGGCCAGTGTTTGGATTATGAAAAACCCGAGAAAATACATTCACACTGGGAATGGTGAGATAAAATAAAGTTTTCATCTCCACCGAGCGAGTAGAAATTGGTATTGGACCCCAATATTTGGAATATTCCTCTTCCATTTGATTGATTGTTACGGCTCTTTCATTAGCAGAAGCATTCAAACGACCCAAAATCAATTCAAGTCTTGTTATAAAATGGGGTTCTCTCTGCAGAATCCATTTTTCGATTTTTTGTAATTTTTTTGTAGTTTGCTTCATTGCGGTTGTCAGAATGGTATGGTACTTTACTATAATTCAAATGAAAAATTAGAACAGGAGTTTAGTTTGATAGAGCGTGAAGCATAGAATTTATTGTGAGTTGTAAACTGAAATGAGCTTCGTTAGCTTCGTTAACACAATTTGAATTTCGTTGAAATTGATTGTTTGGATCTTAAGTTAATTCTGAAGATTGTCACTTTTGTAGATACTAAAAACTGGAGCATCAATTGGTTCTGAAACATAAACCTGATGTTAGGAGTTAGGAGTTCAGTATAAAACTTTAGATATTTTTAATACCTTGCTTGAACTGATACCTGGACTTTAAGACAAAATTTTGAACTTCAAGTTGAAGCTGAAATGTGGTTGTTTGTCGATTTATTCCGAGTCACTTATTCTTGAAACGTAAAGTTCAATTTGGTAGCATGAAGCTTGGTTTTCTTGTTGGATATGAAGAAGACTGAAACTTACGATGAGGACTCAATGCTTTGGATACTTTAGAATTGAACTGCAAAACTGCAACTGCAATTGAAATTGTATTGACGTTAATGTAGTTTCAGCAGATTCACTTTAACTGTTAGTTAATTTCACTTGAAAAGTTTATATACTTCTGGGACTTTCAAGTGTTGTTACTCTAATATAAATCAGTTCTCTTGTTTCATTACCAGTGAAACCAATTACGAAGCATATAAAACTCTCAATAAACTTTGTGTTTTTGTTAAAGGGAATGCTCTCTTTCTTAGACAGATAGAGACAGTGACAATGAGAGCGAGAGTGTAAATATCTGTGTTAGTTAAATGAGATCAAAGATTTTGCTCAAAACAACAAAAGCTACATAACACAAAAAAAATTATTCAATATAAAAGAAATTGGCAAAACTTTAATTTAAAATCATATGTATGAAAATCAATTAGACGCCATAATTTTAATCATTTTAAAATATTTATTTAAAGAAAAAAAAAAACATTTAAAATAAAAATGAATCAGTAGCAAAATTTCCTTTTCCATTTTTTATTATTATTATTATTTATTATTAAATGTCGTCTGCTGCTTACACACATCCACATAAAGATTTGGTAAATTCGATTTTATGATTTGTAGTGTCATACACACTCGTACATATTGTACATGGATATGTGGTTATATTAACGAAATTGTGTAGAGTATCTCTGTGGTTGTTTCAGTTTCTACTTTAGCTTCACTTGTCTGTGGTTATGTATCTATTATACATACATGTTGTCGCTAATATTGTTACTATTACTATTATCAATTGTTTAATGCCAAAATTGTCGCTGCTTCTTCAAGTTCATTATGAAATTGTTTCTTTTATTATTGTTTTTGCAACAGATTTTATTACTTGTGTAGTTGTTATTATTATTTGCAGTATACTCAAATATACATACACATATTTTGTATATCGATATGTGTTACAACATTTTATTGTTTTTGTGTTTATTCATTGTCTGTCGCATGGTTGTTTTTTTTTTTTTTGTTGTACGAGTATTTGTTGCCAAACATCAATTCACGACCAAAACAAAAAAATACAAAAAATGTAACTGAGATTTCTAGCCACTAATAAACAAACAGTAATGTAAACCACAATTCAAACAAAAAACCCAAATTGACACTACACCGGCGGTCAGATGGATGGATGGACACAAATGATGAATTGACATAAACGAATTGAATTGAAGCGAACCAAGTAGGTACCGCAGTACTTTAGCAATCATAACATTTGACTGTAATCAGCATCTTAGAAAAACAAAGAAAATCGTCAAAGAGAACGAGAACAAGAAGGTTATTTTTGTCTCAAGCTTGAGTGGGGTTGAGATATGACAACCAACTATTGATATTAGACGCTGAACCAAACTAGAAATAATTTAGCAATACCAAAATACAACACAGCAAAGTGCCTTAACTATTGTAACAAACTTAGCCTTCAAACTACTCTATATCTCAATGACATTACAAATTGCAATGGAACTGAAGAAGATTGCACGTACAGTATTTCCCTTTTGCAGAATTTAGTCATGTATTACAATGGTTAGTTCATATGACCAAGTTCAATGTCAATGTAAAAGACCAAATAGAAAAAGGCAACTTAAGGTTCTAATGGAATGATGCAATGATTATTAAGGTAATGAGATTTTATTTATTACTTTTTATAGAAAATAGTAGCTCTCTTCCACTTCTCTCTCTCTCTAAAACATAACAATATTCTATTGTACTTACTAAATATTAACAAACGATTGATTTTAAATGTTTTTTGGTGATGGCATTCATTTATAATTTATTTAATGTTTGTGAATTTACATTTTGTAAATATTTAAATACACTTGCAACAACAAAAACATGTAAACACACATATACAATTCCCCATATTTGTATTCATACAATCCTGGCTAAAAAAGTACGTATTCTTATTGACGATTCTTTATTGTACCCTTTACACCAATCTGAATAGGAATGAACACTTTAATCATAAAGTTTGTAACGCAAAGAAACGTGTGGCAGAGATCCCATAACACATACGATCAGTCAGACAAGAAGACTTAATCACATATGAACATCTATCTGCCGGTTTCTATGCTATCTAGTCTTCCCAGTATTTGAGCTATCGAGCTGAAATTTGATAGAGACACAATGTCTGAATAGGACTATTCAAAAAGTTCTTGTGCTTAGGATAAAGATATAATAAAAAGTGGCATTGTACAATAGCTTAAAGTATCTTGAAATTAGGAGCAATAATCACAAATTATTTTCGACTCCAATTGTATTTTAATTTTAATTGAAATTCCCTTTCTTCTAATCAAATCCATGCAACGTGGAAACATAAAAATTACTCTTAATAATAAAGTTGAAACTGGATGAAGGCTTTACAAATATAACGATTGATAAAAGCAGATTTGAATAAAAAAAACCAATGTGTGTCGGATCACACGGGAGATGTGTAAACCTATAGTATTTAAATAATTATAATGAAAGAGAGAAAGATCTTAGTTATTTGATTTAGCATAAATAGAGTGTGCTGCTTTAAATCAAAATCATTCATATCATTTTTTTTTCAGTGTATATAAAAAATTTTTCGTTTCTATGTATTGTAGTTTTCTTGTTTATGTATTGGTATTTGCTCTTCCATAAGCATTGTTTCGGCACCTCTGATATAGTCCATTGTAGCATGCATTGTCGATTTTACCAAAAAATTCCGCGACAAGATTTGAACCCGGGTCCTTATTTATTCTGGCCAGCGCCTTTACTCACTGAGCCAACAACCCTTCCACTGGTTCACTGCTTAATTACATATTAAGATCTAAACGAATATATTTAGATTTAAACTTGATTTTTGCACCTATAAACTCTCATATACCTCACACCGATTTCGTGTTACTCTGTTTTACATCTGTATTGTGAAACGAGATTTTTACCCCCTGAGCCTAAAGATGTTTACACATCAAAAATCATTGAACAACAACGGTGTTGCAAAATTATAATTATCAAATATGAATAAATCAGGAGATGTTGTTGGGAGAATTTTCCATCACTTACAAACCTGTTGAGATTGTCTTTGATAACATTTTCTAAGATTTTGCTTACGCTAGACTTATTGGCCGATAAGAGGATGGAGATTCAGCAGGTTTCTGGAGATTTTTTATTGGCATAGCTTTAAATGTTTTTCACGAGGAAAATAACCAAAAGGCAGACAGGTATTTATGATAGAAGTAAATTTAGCTTAACAAATTTTAGACAAAAAATTGATTTCCTTTTGAACAAAACTGTCCAATAAACTCTAAAATGCTTCATTTTAATGTAGTTCCATTTGTATGTAGAAAAATGGTTTGGAAAACAATTAAACAAGAAAAAAAAAGAAAAATTTATGAGATGATGGCGTCAATTTGTAAGCCATCACATGAACTTATTATTTTAACCATGAGTGTATACAAAACATAAGTACATATGCTTTTTCGCATTACATCACATTACATGAAGTCAATTCTGTCGCTCTTTCATGCGGTATTTCGTTATGTTATGCCTCACATACACTCACTATACTACACACCTCTACAGTTCTTTTCACTACCCCTACACCACACATTTAACTTCATTTTTCATTATAACATAAATAATATGGCAGTGCAAAATTTGTATTCTCTTTTCGCTTACTATTTGCTACTTACTCTTTCACATTGCTCTCTCTCTCTCTCTCTCTCTCTCGTGCTACACTCTTCTGTCAATATCACCTCGCTCACTACTCTTCACTACACTTCTCTTCATAGGCTTTGGTCATTTCTATTTCAATGTGTAAATTTCGGCAAATATTTTATCAAATTGAAATATTTTAGTTTTATGTTCTGCTGTCAGGGAAAACTTTCATACATATACCTACATATATAGCTGAGTGGGCGTGTGTGTGTGTGTGTGTGTGTGTGTGTGTGTGCATCTGTATGTATGACTGAAATAGAATGCAACAGAGAAAGAAAGAAAGAAGGACTGAATTGACTGAAATTATAATACGATTAAAGATTTAAAGTTTTGTATCAAATAAAGCGTGCATTATGGCTTAATGCATTTCATTCCATCGGATTTGGAAGCCAATTTCTTTCCCAGTCTCATTCAAACTTTTCGACAGTTTCAACAGTTCATTGAATGCATTGAGCAGCTTTAAGCAACATATTGTGGAAAATATAAATACATACAAAATCTCATTTTTATGTATTCATTCAACTGTGTACAATAGAAAAGTGTTGAAAGTTCGAAACATTTATGAATACAACTCAATCTGCCACATCTACCATTTACCATTTGCCACATTCCATTGACCAATCTCGTAGCATCTGCTACTGTCCGCCCACATCTCCCACATAAGTCGAGGGATCCAACACAAATGCAAAGTGCAATGAATTTTGGCGTAAACGATGATTTCGCTTCAATGAATTCACATTTAGTTATGGTTTCATTATAGTGACAGGAACAACAATAACACCAACTTGGCAATTTGGTAATTCTTATATGACTATCATTAATTATTTATTAATTTACATATTTATTTTTTTTATGTTGTGTTGCACTTTCAATAAAATTTAATAAGGTAATTTAGTCTGAAGCAAGTAAAAGTTTAATATTGTAAAAATATGATAAATTTACGTGATAGTGATGTTGCGAATATTCCCATTCGCATTCGCATTCGCGACTATTGGCATTTTCAAAAATTCGCATTGTCTGCTGCTTCTATTACTGTCGAACTTCCGAATAGTGAATTCGCACGGGACCAGACTTCATTATTTAGAAACTCCATTATACAGCAACTATGATATTATTATTATATTAAAAGTATAACGAAAAAGCACTGTATTTGAAATTAATTCATAATAGGAAGACCTTCATTGTATAGAAGTTCACTATAAAGAAGTTCCACTGTAGTTGTTATCTAGTTAAGGATTCAGCAAATTTCCATCAGCAGTTTATTAAATGAGCTACTTGGAAAGATCGAGAAGAAAGTTTTTAACTAATATATATTAAAGTTGAATCTATTCCGAAAGATTCCAATTCTACATGAAATGGACAATTCAGCGGAATGAAATCAGAACTTTTAAGTTAAAACCAGAAAGAAGGCTATCATTGGCTATGCCAACGATGTAATACTCTTCACGCTCCTCCGGGTTACATCCATCCTTTCTTTCTTAGCATCACATCAGTTTGAGTGGCAATTTTATTGTACATTTATTCTTTAAACTAGCAAACCGCCCGGCTTTGCACGGGTGCAATTTAAAAAATATCGCTTTGGTATTGATAGCATGAAATTTTATTAATTAATTTTTTAACAAATTTTTGTTTACAATATGTCTTTGTATACAATTTCTACAGCTTTTTTGTCATTACACAATACGAACTGAATTGACGCGTGAAAGAGCTACATATAACTGTCTTTTTCCCATGGACAGTGAATGCTCAGGTCAAATCCCACAACGTTGAATGTTTGACCTTGTGATTTGATAATTGTCATTGCAAATGACAATTTTATAGGAAATTGCAATTTTCTAAATTGGAAAGGTAGATCCGTTAGTATTAATGGAATCCGGGGAATTAAAACGACTTCTCCAGTTCCACATCCGGTCAGTATTTCACACTCTATTATATAGTTTTTTTAATGATTTTATCTGTAAACGTGTAACATTGCACAATTTTGGTGGATTAAGGTTCCGTAATAAAATATGGCCACCCTACTTTTAAAACTAATTTATGTGGGCGCAAACCAGAAGGCTGTAAAGAGTTAAGAAATTCTGTTGGGAAATGAACAGCCTCTTCCAGATCAATAGCATTGTCTACAGAGTAGTATGTTTCAGTGTGTCAGTCCATTGATCTTTGACAGAATTAAATGATTTACTTTGCCTATTTGATCGTTGGTAGGTGACATTTTTTCCTTATATTGCAAGTAAACAAATGTTTTCTTTACCTTATAGTATGGCTTAAATGATAATAATAATTACTTTAATTTAATTCTAAAATCGCATTTGAAGAAACTTTGCTGTGTAAAGAATGAAAAGCTGCAATATTGTAGTAGCAGTAAATGCTTTTTCCATAAATTATAACACTATTACAACTACATTAATTTTATAAGCGAACAAAACGGGACTCATCCGCAAAGCCAACCTGTGAAATTATCAAAATACAGCATTGGTAAATGGGGAAAGAACTACTTTTTGAACTGTTTTGCGAACCAAAAAGAGCTGTTTGATGTTGTAGTGAAATACCAAATACCTGTTTTGGTGAATGTCAAAAAAGTGTTGCTGTCTTTAGTTAATGACAAATATGGATAATTAATGATAATAATCATAATTACTTTTATTATTGAATCAATTATTTTTGTACATGCAAACTTTTCTAAGGAAATTCTTTAATTAACAGTGAAAACCGTATCAAAATACGTTGCGTGGTTTAGAAGTTATCAGTGTTCTAACTTCTTGAAATTTCGACTTTGTTTTATACTATGTAAAAAAGTTTGCCATTTAATTTGGGTTTGTATGGGAGGTACCACTCCTGGTAACCCTAGGATCATGAAATTTATATTATTAATGAATATAGATCAGAAACTTATAGAGTCCAAATTTCAGTTCGATACGTTAAAAAACAAAAAACTTTTTCTAACAAGAACATTAATTTAAAGGGGGTTTGTATGGGAGGTACCCCACCTGGTAGCCCTAGGATCATGAAATTTACACAATGGATGGCCATATAATACAAACTTATCGTGTCCAAATTTCAGTTCAACAAGTCAAAAAACAAAAAAAAATTTCTAGTATTAACATATATTTAAAGGGTGGTTTGTATGGGAGGTACCCCTCCTGGTAATTCTAGGATCATGAAATTTACACGGTTGATGGATAGAGATCAAAAACTTATATTGTTCAAATTTCAGTTCCATATGTTAAAAAACAAAAAACTTTTTTTAATAAGAATATTAATTTAAAGGGTGGTTTGTATGGGAGGTACCCCCCCGATTCGGCTGATTCCGACAAATGTGCTGCGTATGGTAAAAAAAAAGCAGCTCTCTTGCTCAAAAACTGAGGGACTAGTTTGCAAACATACAGATAGATAGACGGACATGGCTAAATCAATTCGTCTCATCGAGCTGATCACAAATATATATACTTTATGTGGTCTGCGATGTCTCCTTCTGTGTGTTACAAACTTCATGACAAACTTATAATACTATTCACTCCCGTGAAGAGTATAAAAATCATCAATATTGGATTTCCATCCGATTTCTAAGCCTTTGATCCTACCGATAATTGCTTATTCTTTTTTTTCGATATTCGATCAGCTGTAAGCTTTGAATAAGAACATATGTTTCAACAGATGCAACAAAAAAATGTTCCCACTTTTTTTTAAGTTTGAAAATTTTCTTGAAAATTGTGAATACATTATTTTTTATTAATTATGGTAGGTTTTTTTTTAAGACATAAAGTTATGTTGTTATTGGAAACTAGCTGTGCCCACGACTTCGTACGTGTGGTATACGAAATATGTTTGTAATAGCGAGTATTTTGTTATCTTTTTTCCTAATTATCAGATGTTTAATGTTGGCGCGCAGCAAAAGAGGAAAACATTCTAACATCAGCCAAAAAGTCGGCAACATAATTAAAAATATGAATATCTTTTGATTTAGTAAATCGATTTCAATAAAATAAACGCTTAATGTTACAGGAAGCATGCTGTAATACACCAGTCGAAACCACATTCAAATAAGTTAAGCCGTTTCCGAGATTAGCGTGCACAGACAGAAAAAGGCTTACGATTTTATGTATATATATAGATATATAGATATGAATATACTAGCTTGCCCGGCGCACTTTGCTACGCCACCGCTCCAAAAAACAAATTTAAATTGTTTGTGTTACAATTTTGAGAGCGAACACAATTTCTTGAGCGAATTTTCCAGCCTTTGTAGATAATGGTCTTTGGCAAAACTCTTGTGCAATCGAAGCACGATTATCGAAACACACAGTCTCTCTCTTGGGTCGATCTCAGTGATCAACATATACAAAGAGAAGATAACGAAGAGCGCAATATACAATACGCAAGCTTATGCGTGCTCATAGACGAAAAAATAGAAGAAGTACAGCATGAAAACGTACGAACGTTTCTGTGGTTGGATGTCGAAACAATTAAAAAATCTTAATCCTACAGATACTTTATTTAAATTTTTAATAAATCAAAAAGTAAGTATTCTATGACATTCAGTGATAACGTAGCGTTCTACTGGTGAAAGAACTTTTAAAATCGGATATGTAGTTTTGAAGATTAATCATATCATCCAAACAAACATTACCTCTTTATTGTATTATTGTGATTGTGATTATTAGTGATAAAAATTAACAATTGTGGCGACTTCCTTTTAGTAACGTATGTTTAACTTCCACGCAGTAAAACTTAGTGACGCCTTCCTTGGCGCCCTGTAATTCTTTCTGAATTTGATAACATGATTCGTTGACATTGTGAAAAATGTGTAAAATGACGTGCAACTTTGCGAAATTTTTTTTCAGTTTGGCTTGACGAAAAAAAAACACTAAATAAATTTTCGGTAGTAGAGGCCTTTGTTTTCTCAACAGTCATTGACAATAACAAAAGTAACAAGGAGGCAATGCAATGTAGTAAACTGGTTGGAAAGTGGAAAGGTGCCCTAGAATTTTGGACAATATAAATATCATTAGAAGCTTACCAACCAATAAACAATTGCATACATATATGAATTCGGATTATGTACCCTGCAAGCTTAAATTCGGTGTTTCGAGTGTAGTACACATTTCATATCGAATTCCAATCGAAAAAATTGCAGTTGTGTGGTATTCACAATAGCATAGTCGATAAATGAAAGGCAGATATCCAAAATAAGTTTATGATTTAAATGGCTTTATCGGTGGAAATACGAATATTGGCAATACCGCTAGAGTATTTTTTGTAAATTTTAAATTGTCTTCCGAAATAAACGCCGTAAATGAAAACCGCATTAGCAGATTTGGAGTAATTTTACTATCCATGGCTTCCGGCTTTACGGTGAATGTAGATGCATTTCGTCTGTACGCATTACAAACCGTCAACATTTTTTGAAGAGGTTCTATATGCGTTCTTCGGTACATAAAATACTAATTCACCGTGTTGACATTATTGATGCTGTGCCGCTCCCAATTGATATGATGTCAGAAGAAGCCCTTGAAGCCAGAAACAAATTATTACCGAAATTTCCGACTAAACTACACACGCGAAAATACAATGGATGATTAAATAAATTTATTACTGATTTCATCCAATAGCACTTTATCCAAAAATCCGACTCGTTTTCCGAATATAGACATTATATTATTGTTGATACTGAGGTGAAAAGTGTTCTTTTAAGTATGATTGAATAAGCTGAAAAGTTCGATGCGTACTGAGGCACAGATTCGGAAAAATTTTTTTTGCCATTCTACTTACTAAACTAAAACTTAACTTGTAACTTCATTATTTTGCAAGATATTAATTTTCTTCCACTAAATTATCCATTTTGCCCACTATGCGTAAGTAGCACATTAAAACTCATTAAGCAGTCCCTATATCACCATTTATACGATATAAAAAGTTAGTAAAGAATTTCGAAGATCGAACCACTTGCGTAACTAGGACTACATGTGCGGTGCAGTTTAAAAGAGGCACTTGAAAGGATTCAGAAGAGCGACTCTTGTTCGGAATCAAATAGAGATGGAAAGTTATATTATTGAAATTTAGCCACAAGATCAGATTTGTAAAGGTTTTATAAATCGAATTCTTCTTGTAACTCAATTTCCAGGTACCTGATAGTAAAGTATACAATATACATGTATATTTCATATTTGGCAACCCTTGGGGTCTAGTTATTTCTCATCTTTATGTCATTAAAAAAAAATATGAAAGTGCGTGTGCGTGTGAACTCAGTTTATCATTGGTCACCATCGTTGTTCATAAAACACTCGCATCCAAGATATATTTAATATTAAAATACATAGATAGATACATACATATGTGAGCAGCATAGATACAAATGTATAGATAGCTAAAACAAGCGCAAAAAATAACCTTAAACCACACAAAACAAAGCAAAGTGAAACCAAAACCAAAAGCAACCAACCAACCAAGCAACCACCCACGTTGTTCTCTTTTATACTTGTGTATATGTGTATAATTTTTTTTTTTTTTGAATTTTTTTGTTGTTGACAAGAGCATGAGGGGGATGCATTACACAAATGAAATGATATGAAACGAAATGAAATGAAATGAAACATGACATGACATGAGCCACTCGAAACAAGATGAAATGAGACGAGTTGAGATGAGATGAGTAACGTCAACGACGCCAATGAAAATGACGACGACGCCAACGAAGCCAATGATGCTGATAACGGATACCAATGAAAATGGCAACGAAGGCGAACTATGCGACAATGGAACGATGGCGACATCAAGACAAGGATGTCAGTCAGAAAAGCTTATTTACAGGCATTGGTGTCAATATGTTGACAAAAAAATACTTTAGGTATACATGCATGTGATGTACGTGTACAATCTTGAAATGTATAATATGAGAAGAGTGTTAGAGAGTTATGATAAATTAATGAATGCCTGAGAGTGGATGAGCTAGTGGGTGTTGGGGTGGTTGTAAGGAAAAATTAGCTAATAACAGAGTTGAGATAATGTGATTTTTATGACAACATGCGAGAACGACCAAGAACACTATAAAAATCTCAATGATCCTTGCAAAATTACAACAATATTTGTGTTGTTGTTGCTATCATGACAAGAAATTGAAGCAGCAACAACAGTAGCAATAACAATATCAATAGCAACAACAGCAACAACAGCAACAACCATAATAGCAACAGCAATATTAGGAACAATCTATGTATGTATGCACAAAGTTGTTACGCTATTTTATTCATGATATAGTACTCGTATTATAAGATAAAATGAAGAAGAGAAGAAAATTATAAAGTCAAAAACGAATAAGGAAAAAGGAAAATGAAGAAACACAGAAAAATTGTGGAGAGTCAAAAAACTCTTGGTTATTGGTTATTGTTGTTGTTGCTGTTAATGTTGATAGCCAGAAAGATGAAAATGTTGATGATGGTTGAATAATGGCGGCAGCAGCAACAATAGCAACAGCAACATAAACAACAACAACAACAACAACAGTTGAAGATGAAGCTGATGCTGGAAAAGTGGTCGAGGAAGAAGAAACTTAGGAAAAGGAATATGAAAGCGATGTTGCCGTCTTAGTTGCTGTGGTTTGACGACTGCCATGACGACGATGTTGATGGCAATGGCAATTGCAATGATAATGATGATCATGATGACTACCAAGTAATGTAAAAACAACAATAACAACATGAAGCGGCGGCAAATATAAAAACCATGCAACATGCTGAGAGTCCATTTATTCTACTACTATACTAAAAACAGCAACAAAAATGATGGGGAAATCAACAAAAAAAATATTCATATAGTATATGAGTAATCTGAGGAAGAAGAAGTGAAACAAACAATAACAACAACAACAACAGAAACAATGGATCCAATACGTGCTTCATTTCAATCGAGAAATGCTTGTTCGCTCGGTTGCTAGCTTGGCGGCGCTACCAAAGTACCATCATAATCACTATCATCATCATCATCATCATCAAAGCCAGGAAACTGAAATTCTAGTAAACCAAGACTACATGACTCCAAGATTCATCGTCATCATCATCGTCATCGTCATCTTTGTAGTCGTTGCTACTTTAAATTTATTATTTTTTCATTTTTCATTTATTTGCTTGATATAAAATATGAGGTGAGTCAAAAAAAAAGGAAACCAGAAAACCGATTTAACCAAAAAAAAAAAATTTGAAGAACAGAAAATATGTAAAAAATAATCTAAGTACGGCGCAAATTTCTTGTACTACAAACGTTAATGTAAGTCAAAAAGAGTTAATATGAAATATTGTAGGTAGTAAAATGAAGAACTGAAGAGGGACAAAGAAAAGAATGATCTATAAACCAAACAAGTCGAATAGATGCGACTTGATCAGATGAGATAGAATCAATTCACAGTTAATTTAAAATTACTATTATAAGTAGCATGGTAACCGTATGTAGTTTTTGAAAAACAAGGCTATGTAAATGCTCGTAAAAGGTCAATATATTGAAATCCATATCCTGTTCGAGGCTCAAGTATCACATAACTTTGATAACCAATTAACATGAAATTGAATGCGTCTCTCAAGTGTGACTACAGTAAATATATGTAATATTAAACAAAATAATTTCACGATTCAAATGCAAATTCCATTCATTATCTAAATAAAAAATCAATTCCCTTAAGGACTTCGAACAATAACAATATCTGATACAGATCGGATCTTTAAAAAGACAATTAAAACCCGCCAAATATTCTGTTTTGTGCCTGAAATGTTGTCAAAGCGACGGAAAATATTTTGATTGAATTAAATATGAAATAAACTTAGCAAAACTGACTTCTTGGTTGATGTGTATAACAATATTTTAAGATCTAACGAACCCTATCTATCTACGAATATATACCATGACATACTCGTTATTTACAAAGAATCTTTGAACACTTTCTTATTTTGGAAACATGAAATATTTTGCATTTCTCTTTGTTTTTTCTTTATATGTTTTTATTTTTAACTTTTGTAACGCTTAAACCCAAAACCAATCAAAAATAAAATAATAAATATAGAACCGATCCATATAAAAGTTTAATATTCTTGTTGTTGTAGTAGAATACTTGTGGTTACCCAATGGTTGTTGTTGCTATCGTCGCCTTAGTGTTGCACATTGAAAGCGATTGATTGAAATGGGTAAAAGTGCGGCAAAATGATTGTTGGGTGCAACGACAATGACGACAACGATGACGACGACGACAATAAAACCATAAGTAACAACAGCAACAATATTTGACAATGATGGCGGCAGTGCTTATATGCATGCCTATGTCTATGGCTATGTGTGTGTGTGTATTAGTATTGCCACAAAATGTTGCCAAAGGCATGAAACCGATAATATCACGGTATATGCAACTCAAAATGTTTGGTGTGGCAATAGAGCATACCAGGGAAGGCGAGAAGGCCATGTAAGCAAAGGTTGCAAGTTGTTTTTGTCATTGTTGTTATTGTTGTTGTTATTGGTATTGTTGTTGGTGTTAGTTGACAACATTGCAAAACTTTGTCAAATTTGTGGTTTAACATTGTGTGGCATTAAGTGAGCCATACACATCATATATTCATTTCGATTTTCTTGGCTGCATTTCACCACAGGCATCATACCAACTCATCGGACATCATGTTTCACTTATACAATATTTTTGATCATCAGTAAGTGAACATAGGTACCGCTATCGATAATGTATGTGCATAAATTGTCTGACGCTACAATGAAAACTTTCATATACTGTTTGAGAGCGCCGCCATAGACATCAAATTTCATTAATAACACAGCCAATCTGCCTTGTACTATATATGTGTGTATATTTGTTGTGTATGACGGGGAACGGGATTAGCCGCCGGTCTAAGCAACTGACTCCTCTTGTAACAACTTTTGCGCCCGCGCCAGTACCGCGACGGCATTGTATTCATGAAAACTCAACCAAAAAACATTTGGCATTTTCAATCATTATTCTCCTCTTGTTTACTTTTGTGCGTCGGTTCGTTTATGTCCTTACTTTCCACACTCCTCAAATGGGATTACAAGTTTGTTGTAAGCAACATTATCCTGTATTTGTGGGTGACACAGGTTGATGACAATAATGAAAATAACGATGGTGCTGATGATGATGAGGATGATGTTGATACTGACGAGCGGGTCAGCGAGCGGATCAGCCATAAATGAAATCAAAATTCACATAAAATAACGAGAGAATGAAACAAAGTGAATTGAGAGTGCGAATAAAAGAAGAAATAGATTAGAATTTCTTATCTGTTAGCACATTATTATTTCATGCCAAAGCCATCCAAATGACCATCACAGGTATTAAATATTTTATAATTTAATCATGGGATATTAAAACCATAGCGCGAAATTATAAAGCGAAGCATGTACATAGTATGGTGATTTTATATCTATTGTATTATTATTAATTTCATTTTTGGTGGCATACTAAAAGACCCTTCTCAATGTAATATGCGATGATTATTGGTATTAGTATTAGTAGAGGAAGTAGTAGTAGTAGTAGTAGTAGTTGTAGTAGCACTGAGCATCCACATCCGCATTCACAGAAAGTGTTCACATTGAATTTTGCATTTTTGGAACAGCTATTTTTTGCTTTGGTTATACACACACGTGGAACTTTGGCTAGCTTAAAACAAAAAATTTGTGAAATTACGTGATTTAGAACATTTTGTATGCAAATAGTTCTTGCAGTTCCATTTTTCATTCCTGATACTTATTTTATTAAAATCTTTTAAAAATGTTGGTGCGTAACAAAAAAAAAAGAGAAAGAAAGGAAAATCGAAAATTACCTATAAAAGGCAACAATTACCCAGCAATGGGTAGAGCGACCAATTTCCAAACAGCATTTTAGTTGCATTCTTATCGAATGTACATTTTCTGCTACAACAGCAACAGCAAAATTACGTCATTATACTCTTCACGGGAGTGAATAGTATTATAAGTTTGTCATGAAGTTTGTAACACACAGAAGGAGACATCGCAGACCACATAAAGTATATATATTTGTGATCAGCTCGATGAGACGAGTTGATTTAGCCATGTATGTCTGTCCGTCTGTCTGTCTGTATGAATGCAAACTGTTCCCTCAGTTTTTGATCTAGAGAACCGAAATTTCTATAGGTTTCTTTTTACCATACGCAGCACATTTGTCGGAATCAGCCGACTCGGACCACCATTAGGGGGTACCTCCCATACAAACCACCCTTTAAATAAATGTTCTTATTAAAAAAAGTTTTTTGTTTTTTAGCATATGGAACTGAAATTTGGACACTATAAGTTTGTAACTTATGGCCATCAATCATGTAAATTTCATGAACCTAGGGCTACTAGGTGGGGTACCTCCCATACAAACACCCCCATTCAATTAATGTTCTTGTTAGAAAAAGTTTTTTGTTTCTAACGTATCGAACTGAAATTTGGACCCTGTAAGTTTGTAATCCATATTCATCAACCACATAAATTTCATGATCCTAGGGTTACCAGGAGTGGTACCTCCTATACAAACCCAAATTAAATGGCAAACTTTTAAAGAATAAATGTACAATAAAATTGCCACTCAAACTGATGTGATACTAAGAAAGGAAGGTTGGATGTAACCCGGAGGAGCGTGAATGATAGCCTTCTTTCTGGTTTTCCCTGTTGTTGTTGTTGACGAATGTAGCATTCAATGCAGCATTCGAAAAGTGTACATAAGATGCTCAGTGTGAAATGGGTATAAGAATGTCTACACAAAAAAAAAAAAAAAAAGACATAGAGCTGGGAAGGAGGGTGGTTAAAAACAAAAAATAAAGAATTAAAGTAAACTGTTATTATCAGCATTTTTGCAAAACGACTGATGCATGCACATCCTGTTAAACCTTGAATAGTATATCAGAATTTCTATCATCATCTGGTGTTCATTTATAGGGTGTGTATATACTTATGTGCGTATATTTAATCTTTGCTACAATGACAACGATGCTGAGGCTGATGATGATGATGACGATGATGCTGAATGGAAGAAGTCGAATGAAGAAGAACAACAACCCTCTTAACCTAACAACGAAATCCTTATCAGCTATTAAGCATCGCGACACTCACTCACACTACTCTAATTTTACACCAAGCAGGCAGGCACACGCACGCACGCACCCAGGAAAAGGCGTTATTCCGGTTTCTCTCCGGAAATCTAGATTTAGTTACTTTCGCCAAGGGAAGGTTCAATTTCAACTCTCGGTCAGACGGTCGGACAGTCGGTAGGTTTGTTCGTTGGATGGTTGGTCGGCTGCTCGATCCTAAGCTGATTTCCGATTTGATTTTAGCGTAATATGATGTGATTTGCTGATAAGAATAATGTGATAATGTTGTGGCTTGACTTGTGGTTTGGTTTGACTTTTGGCGCATAGTTTCTGTTTCTGTTGTTTTTCTGTTCTAAAAAACAAAAGAAATACAAATCTATGGGTAAATGAAATGTGACTTTAGCCAATATTGTAACACCGCTTCATGTTTATAATTTGATTTTATTTTCTACAAGAAAGTACGAGATTTAACTACAATAATAACCATTATTACAAATATGAGAACTACATGTTCGGGGTTCTCTTGCGTATCTTTAAGATGGTTCAAATGGGATTAATGTAAACTCAGGTAAAAATAAATTTAACCATGTCACCTAAATGGGAGTCATAACAAAAATTGTAAAACCAACCAAATGGATAAACTAAAATATATTTCAAGGGTATCATAATCTCATCTCATTACACTGATCATTGTGGGGTCTTCGGACCAATCACCTTTCGCCCAAACAAATGTAAATTAAAAGCAAATTAGGCATAAATGAGAATAAGAAGTAAAAAAAAGGGAAGTAAACTATTATAATAAAAGCGGCGGTGACAAGTCTACAACAACATACAATTTTTGAAAATGTTTAACATTGTTAACAAACATAAAAACACCACCAACAGCAACATATTATTAGCTCCTATACATAACAACAACAACTCCCGAAACAAGATAATACTAAAGCGCCAGATTTACATTTCATAAAAGAAATTAATGGATGAGCATAAGCGGCAAAGTTAAAGAACCCAAACAAACAACATGGAAAATCTTAAAACTTTTCTGATGACACATGACCCGTCAAAAAAACAACAACAACAACATCAACAGCAACAACAATACTAAACACTATATATTCAAAAATATTCCGATTTGAATGTTCAGAATAATAATCGGAATAATAATAATAAAATGAAATGAAAAATTGCCGATGCTGCTGTTGTTCGAATTCGACGAGGATGACTTCAATATTAACTTCAATGAAGCGGATCATCATCATTATAATCAACATCATCAACGCCCGATAAAGTCGATGACAATAAAACCACAATCACAACTACAGCAACAATAGCAATATCACCAACAAAATAGCAGCGATCGAACGATGCAAGAATATGCAACAGCAGCGTACATTGTGCGAGGTGTGGTTATAAAGTAATGAGACTAGACCAACGATTAGATCTGAATTTAAAAAATCTTTTTCGATAGCGGAGAGCTTTTGAAATTTAAAAAAAAACTTCTAAATGAATTACTAAATTCAATTTTGTAGCTTTATACTAAATATACAATAGTACATGGATCCTAAGTATCTTCCCACCAAGTACTGAGAATTGTTTGACCAAGCAATAAGAGCAATACAATCTCGTTTAAGTTTTGTTAATAATTTTCTATCAATTTCTACAGGTTCAATAATCACTCTAATATTTGAACACCGGACTCACATCAGATTGGATATATTATCAATTTTATCAATATTTTTATTAGGCATGTATCAACTTGAGCTACCAATTTTTTTTTTTTTTTTTTTTTTTGGGTTCATAACTGTGAGGATAAATTTTGTATGAAAGAATATTTTTGAGAAATTCACCAGTAAAGTCGGAATTGGTGGATCAAATTTTGCATTTGCTTAGAGTCGCCTTTGTGTGAATGGAAATCATACGAGCAGTATCTGTTTGTCTGTGATATTGTGCACGGTAATCTCAGAAAAGGCTTAACCGATTTGAATGCGGGTTTCAGTGATGTATTATCGTAAGCTTTAAGTAACAGTACCAGACAGAGCTTTGCTCGGGTATCGTGTTTTTTCCGAAAATATATGTAGATACGAATAGCATTTATGTTACTGATTAATTACGTTATTAGAAATCAAGATATGCAAAGTAATTTTCAAAAATAACATATTCCGAAGGACAAGTCACTCTGCACCACTAATCACATGACCAAAATTTTCTCATCTGTCAACCATGCCATATGCCATCTCACTTGCACACCTTGATTTGAGTTTTCCGATTTTTCGGCTGTTCCTTTTGGGTTTTCATTTTGCTTAAACCAAATATAGATTAAGTTTTTGCAAAACTTCGCTCAAAGATTTTCGTATGTTTTTTCGTTGTTTATGCTTTATTGCTTCTTGAATTTTTTGTTGTTTTTTTTTTATGGCAGGTCAACGTCTGCCCAGGTCAACTAGGTTTATTGCCGTGTCTTTCCAATGGGCAGTTGTACGTGGCTTGCTCAAAAGTCGGTAAAATATCGGCACTATTCGTTTTCTCTTCAGACGGAAAGACAAAAAATATCGTTCATCACTATTGCGTTTATTATACTAAGTAAAAGCTTATATGTATGTATTTGGTGAATGCTACGTTTTAGAATCAAACCTCTCATAAAATATCATCAAAAATCAAAAACGAACAAGAGGGGGAAAAATGTACAAATCCCCGGCATATGAAAGAGGTTACAGTTTAAAGTCACTGAAGAGTTAAAATCTGTCAGTTAAGCAGTTAGTCAATTAAAATGGAAATAAACATAGGGATGGATTATATTAGAGTGTGACAAAAAACAAAATTTAAGGCATATAAGATCAAATCATCTTTTAAATAAATAAAAGCTAATATCATTCTGAAATTTTTAATGTTCCTTCTATTTCACACCCTGAAACTGTTTATAATAATGTACATGTTTCTAATCCTGTTACTCAGCATAAACAGCATTTTAAAATATAATCGACACCTTAGAGATGAGCTAATCTTATTAAGCTCTGCGTATCTCATCATGATTGATCCTATAATGTGTTTCAGGATATTTTTCACACAAATTTTAACTCTTTGCAATAAATTTTAATGTTTCATATGGTCTACTTTTGAATTTAAAAATATTATTGATCACCGCCGTATTGCGAATGCAAAACTAAATAGATTTCCCAGAACTCGACCTTTCAACTTGCTTCTACGATTATAAATATATTATATATATATATATATTACAATATAATTTCTTTCCGTTCGTTTTTCTTTGTATTACAAATGAGAGACACATTGTTTTAGGTTATAAAAAAATTTAAGGCGTTCTAACTATGTACATCTGTAGTTTTGTTTTTGGTATCCTCTGAAGGAAAGTCTAATAGTTTTATTCATCCTATTCGTTTGGTCCATTTGAAAATTTTATTCTCAGTTGGTCACACTTGCCTTTTTTACATTACAAGATTTAAATGACGTACGACAGTAAACATACATGTACATATACAAGGAAAGTCTGTCAGGTTTGTGTTTCTCATTCTACTTGTATCTGTGTGTGTGTGTGTGTGTATCTATGTGGATGTATCTTAAGAGTGCGCGTTCGTAACGAATCGCATTTAGTTGCGGTCATCTGCGCGATCGCTGTTTTTTTTTTTTTTGTTGTTGTGTTGTTTGGTTCTCTTTTCCCCAACTCTCCTCATAAGGCCACGGAATATAACAACCGATAATATATTGTTATTGTTGTTGTCGGCGGCGGCATTCGTTGAACGTTTTATTTGGATCCGTTCCAACTGACTAAGTCAGTCTCAGTTCTAAACGGTAACGACTCTTGTCGAGTCGAGTCGATTCGATTACGCGTTGTTTTACTTCGCTATGCTTAACGTACATCCCCAACTTCGACTATATACATACACACTCACACATGCAGGTTTATCTATATACATACATATATCTATGTACAAACATATTAATTTTAGTCTGTGAAAGGTTATTATCATGAAGTAAATCGTTTTAACTAACGGTGGGAGTTGAAGGTAGTAAAAATTAACACAAAAATATACGTTCTTATATTGAGTCATATCAAAATTAGTTACCCTTTTTTATAAAGAAAAACAAAAGCTAATGAACAATTGAAAGAGAGAGAGGAGGGAAGTGAACTATTAAAAAGAATATGGAAAAATGATACTATGGCAAATATATAACAACAAAAAGAGTTAAAGGTTCTTGAGCTACGTAAATCTCAATAAAATAAAGTAAATACAATTTAAAAACTATAAATTTTCCAAATCATGGACTTTCGGAGTCTTTTCTTGTGGTGATATTTGTCTGCTTATCCTATAATCGACAAACTCCTATTTCGAAAATAATCTGCTTCTAACAATATCTGCAAGGGATCACATTGAGTTTAATGACAGCAATGAAATACCTTAATCTACTAAAGAAACTCACTATTTATAATATTGTAAAAACAAAAAGTAACAATTCAAAGTTGATACACCAAACAAAAGTCTTATTAATGACGAAAAGGAGATTTAACAAATAATTGCCAATTTTTCTTGATTTTTTACACATTTCATAACATTTTGATGAATCGGTTTTATTACTTTAGGCTGATATTTGTAAACAAATCAATGAGGAGATAAATAAAGAAGGTCCCTTCTTTCTGTTGGAAGTCAATCAGATTTCTTACAATTATTTATCATGGATTTGATTCTTTTGGAGTTCATATTAAAAAGACTTTCTGAAATTTTGCGACCTTTAAAATTTAACCCTAAGTCAGCAACTGAAATTAAAAAGCGAAGACAGTAGCTATGGTAAGATTGTCACCGGAAAGGTAACGTAAGTCCTCACCGCCCTGTGCTATGTATGAGAAAGGTATTGTAAGTATTTTGATAAAGAAACTTACAATCGATTAGTTTGTGATGTTTGAAAATACGTACTATAACAAAAACTTTAGTCTAAAAATTTTGATATATTCTTATAAATAAATGTTTTAGCATATATGAAGTGAAACTCGAAACTATTTAAACAAGTTAGGAAATCTTTGCCAATTTTTAGTATTTTGCATCACCGTCGGAAAAACTGAGAGTAAAGTACAATATAAAGAAAAGTATCTGAGATTTGGAGAAATCTTTGGAAATTTGATATAACCACATTTTGATTTGAATTTCATTGAATTAATTTTATACTTTTATACTTTTATTTTTTAAAGATTTGAATTACTGGTGGAAAAGTTGTAATTCATTGTTTTATACAATCAAAATTGAATCAATCGAAGTAACAACAATAGTGAGTCTTTAACCTAGAAAAGGTTTAATTTTTTTATCAAAAAAGAAGAACACACGATTTTACTGCTGACTCAAAGCACAGATGAACTTCATGGAATTGTGTTAATGTTTGTACAGAAATGAAAGACTCTAAAGTTTGTGTCATGTTTTCTTGTTCTCAATTTTATTGCAGTTGGTTTGAAGAGATAATTTATGGCAAACGCCCATCATCAACATAACAATAATACTAATAATAACAAAGTAAATGCTACTGCTACTTTGCAAGTTGTTGTTGCTGTTATTATTATTATTATTTCACGTAAGTCATATCGATCTAGATACACACTAATATGTTTGGGCATAAACTAGATACATGTATCTAGTTAGTATTATGTATTGTTATGCTATCCCGTGTTGTGTTGCGTTGTGTAACTTGTCAATAAATCAATGGTGGCGGCGGCGGATACTTAAAATATTTGAAAAAGAAAATATGACTTAGCTGACGTTTTTTTAAATGTTTAGTCCTAGGGTTGCAATAACAACAAGGACAACAGTAATAACAACAATACAAGATTCTACCATTAAAAAGATGAGGAACAACATCCAGAAAAACGATGGCTGTTAAAGTCATTAATGAAGATGAACTATAAGTTGAAGATACTTTTGTTGTTGTTGCTGCTGCTGTGGATGCTGCTCACATTGTTGAAAATACTTTTGTTGTTGCTGCTCCTGATGCTGAAGCCGCTGCTGCTGTTGTTGATGTTATTGATATTGCTGCTGTTGTCGGCTAGGAGCTAGGAGCTGTGGCAACAGCAATTAATGTTTATAAGTGAAAAAAAAGGGGGAAACACACAAAATTGTCCGAAATCTCAATAGGCACACAAGTATAAGTTAAAGGCAACAACAACGGCGACAACAACATTTGACGAGGCAGCAACATGTAAAAATAGCAACATATGCAACAAGAGCAGCAACACAAGCAGAAGGAGTAGCAACATGAACAATAGCAAAAACAATGAACCAACCTACAACAAATTATATTTTATGTTCAAACGAATTGCTAAAACAAAAATAAAACAAAATAAAATGCGGCAAGTCAAAAACTAAACCTCACTTGACTTCACATGGTTTTATTTCACTTCACTTAGGCTTACTTCACTTCGGATTTTGGTTTTGGTTTTGACTTTGGCATTTTAGTAATTCACTTGATGTTTTTTTTTTAGTTTACCATCGTCAAAATAACAAAACGTGTAACAACCAACTATACCTAGGATGATGATGATCGTATGTAGTACTATCAAGTTAAAAAATAAGTTCTAGAGAGTATTGGAGAGGACGAGGACGAATGCATTGCAGTGTGTTGCAGGTTGATTGCAGCCAAACGACAGCAGCAATAAGGCATCTACTGAATGGTCAGAAGTAGCAGCAGAAACAGCAGCAGCAACAACATGCAACAAGAAGAACACAAATAATGCGCCGCAACAAAAGGCTTAACAAAAAGTAACTACCATAACGACAACCAAACCAACCAACAACAATATGTTGCAAGTATTATATTGAATTTGCAACGAACCAACCAAGTAACTAACAAAGAAAGAATGAACCGAAGAACGAACAACAAACAACACAAATAACAAGAAGACAGACAAAAAGCCAGGCATACAACAAAATCTGCAACTAGTATAAGAAAGTTAAGATTCTGAAAGACGTCTTAGTCATCATCCTCGTCATTCTCATCATCCTCATCGTCGTTGTCAAAGGCCTGAAACTCAAAAACATTAAGACGACGATTTTATGAGCGTTTTTTCGCTTTAACGATCATCAAGCCGACGGCAAAATGTTTGCAGCAACCGTAGAATAACAACAGCAACATGAACAGTATACGGCAGCATGAGCAGCTATAACAGTAGTACAACAAGAACAAAAGCAACATACTATTTAGAAATGTTCGGTCCTATCCATTCATATCGGTCATGCGTCTTTCATTTTTCCAGTCATACAACTTGTTAGAAGTGTACAACGAATTTGTGATAAAAAAAAAACTAATATTGAGTAAAAGATGAAAGAGAAGGTCAAGTTACAAATTTATAGAATCAATAATTTTATTAAAAAAAAAAACAAGATCCATTCCGATGTAGTGGTCAAGCCGTCGCTAATAAAATTATGACCAGCACTTTGAGATTTTGTGTAAATAATTCCATTCCTTTCGGATCAAAAAAATAAAAATCAAACCTTAGGGTTTTTATGCGAAAGGAATAAGTTTTAGGTTAGTCTTATCTTTTTATATGAATTGCACAGTAATTTGAGATTTTTTAATATCCTAAAATCGAAATTCTTTATCTTTTATCATAAATACTTATTTTATTTTAAATTAAACTTACATCAAATTTTTAAATAATAAATATCATTTGCATTTTAGTTTAAGGAGTTTCACTGCAACCAATCGTTCTACAATAATATAGAGATTCATGTTCTACTACTATAGTCTCTTAAGCTTACAAACTAGTTGATTTTTTTTTTCTAATTGAATAGAAAGAAATAATGAACATCAAAAGACGAATCAGTTAAACTTAAGATTCTTTAAAGCTCAGTTAAAGCTAAGAAAGAAGTGCTCCTTCCTTAATTCTATATACTTGGAACCCAAATTTAAAAACAAATCAAAACCAGAAAGAATTCTATCATTGGCTATGCCAAAGATGTAATACTCTTCACGCTCCTCCGGGTTGCATCCAACTTTCCTATTTTTTCTCTCTTACAGTTTGATTATCAACAAGGAACACAGTTTGAGTGGCACTTTTATTGTACCTTTATACTTTAAAAGTTTGTCACTTAATTTGGGTTTGTATGGGAAGTACTCCTCCTGGTAACCCTAGGATTATGCAATTTACATGGTTGATGAATGTAGACTAGAAACTTATAGTGTTCGAATTTCAGTTCGATACGTTAAAATACAAAAAACTTTTTCTAATAAGAATATTAACTTAAGTGGGGCTTTTTATGGGAGGTACCCCCCCTGGTAACCCTAGGACCAAGAAATTTACATTGTTATGGACCAGATACTTATAATAGATACTACAAATTTCAGTTCGATATGATATAATGAAGGGAATAGTTTTCTAAAACTCAGTAAAGAAGGGACAGGACAGAATAGCTAAAATGTAGTTAGTTTTTCCTTGCCGAAGAGCTTAAAAATAGAAGCTTTACTTATACAATATTATAAATTTTCACTTGGTTTTTGGACTAAGATGAGTTCAGTTTAACTGAGTTGATTTGCTTTATCTTAGCCTTCTCCTATACATATTCTGTATGGTCGTACTTTGGTAGAATACAATATTTGATTAGAAGTTAAAATATAAAAAATTTATTTTCCATAAAAATAAAACAAAATTATTATTTCATTTCTTATTTTCAATTTTCAAAGTATCGCCAATGAGAAAAGAATTCAAAAAATGGAAATAGAATCCTAATAAGAAAACAAAAATTGTATAGACATTTTTCTATATGAATAAAAAGAACACGAAAACAAAAAAAATCATAAAGCAGAATCTTATGAAGAATAAACCATAATAATAAAATTATAAAGTGGTTTCATGGAAATCTCTTTCGCATCAATTTCAAAACAATTTCAAATCACTATTCCATAAAATTCGCCTTCAGGAGATTTGAAATCATCCGTTATTTTCTGGTTCTGTCTAATGTAAAGTTATTAAATTTAAAAAGGTACCAACAATTGTAGTTTATTGTTTTCCACCGTAATCTGCATTTAAAGAATTCAACATTTCAGTTGTGTTTAGTATAAATTTGCATTAAACAAAACCGTTTTTAAAGTCTCAACAAAAAGATATTTTCGAAGATTGGAATTTGTGTTCAATTGATTTATTGATATGATAAAATAAAGTACACATGTTATTAATAAATATGTGATATTTTAAATATGTTTAAAAAATTTTTAGAATGTTATTAGTTTAACAAAAAGTTTTAATAATCTCATTGATGACAAGTGGTATGTATGTCTGCATATTGTGTACGTGGTCGAGAGTGCACAAAATAAAAGAAGAAGAGTAAAATTTGGAAAAGTGCTACTTTTTAGCAGAAATATAAGTATTATTAAGTTAGCTCAATGAGATTATAGTTAATGTAATATACGAATATTAGAAAACATAGAACAGTGGACTTATTCCAGTGTTTTGGTCAACAAACTATTGAATTGAATGCAAATCTCATGTTGTTCTATGGCACCGAGGAAACTGTTTGCAAAACCGTCGGCGAAGAAAAGAAAATTAGAGTGAAATAAAATAAAAGAACAGAAATAAAATTTTTGATATTTTGTTAACTCAAAACTGTTTGTTTGACAAATAAAACTAAAGAATAATAAGAAATGTCATAAGTAGGAAAAGCCTGGTAAAATTCATTAAAAAAAACTCACGAAAAGAATGTACTTTGATTTGTGTTCCTTTTTCTTCTTCAGTGACAAAGAAAATTCAAAAACTTTGCATCACGTCAGGTTTTCGCTTTTCTTTTAACTCATTCTTTTGTTTTTTTTTTTTTTGTTGATTTTTCTTTCAATGCAAATCATAAGTTCCCTGCTTTTTGCTCCCTACCCATTAGAAAAGAGTTAAGTTTGAAAAACTTTAAACTAAAAATGAAAACTGTGAAAAAAATAGAAAAAAAAAAAAACGGAAAAAACTTTTTTGAGCAAACACCAGAAAGAACAAAAAAAATTAAGAATGCAATAACAAAACCAATAACTAAAACAATGCAGCAAGAGGAGCATGTGCTCCTATTCTCCTCAGCTACTTTTTGAAGAAGATTCAAGTTTGTTGAGCATGTGTTGGGGGTAGATCAGGTGAATAGTATTATTATTGTTGTTGCTGTTGATACTGTTGTTGCTATTGTTGTTGTTATTATTGATGTTGAGTAGTGGAAGAAAGAAAAGATGAAGAAAAAGTAAAATTTTCACTTCAAAACAAGAACCGTGTTCAAAAGTGAAAAACTTTTATGGTACATAAAACGCAAACTAACCAAAAGCAAAGCAATTGTTTTTTCTCCTCTCTAAGTAAGTATGTATAAAGAAAAGAGTTTGCTCAATGGTCAGTGGTCGGTGGTCGATGGTGGTTTGTGGTGGGGGCAATAGGAGCAGACAGAGAAGCAGATATGACCAGCAGAAGATTGTTTTGTATGTAGGTTTTTGGTGTGATACTAAAAATTAGAGGTGATCGAAGAAAGGAAGAAAAGTGTATAAAATTTTCTATACACATATCACAAGACAAAGAATTAAAACTTGATAAGGAGAGAATGAATGGCTGGTGAGTTAGTGCGTGAGAATGAGCCACTCGCCGACGGCAAATAGTTGTTTATTTATGTATGTATCTTATTTTTTTTTTTTTTTTTTTTTTGGTAATGAGTAAAGCTGGGAAATAAGGATTTAAAAAAAAGATTAAAAAGAATGACTTCACTAACTCTAACTCCAACTGAACACAACACGACTCGACCCCTTAATGGTAAAGTAAGGTAGCAAATTGTTGCCGCCAGTGGCAACTTCACGAACCATTGTGGGTTCTCTCACAAAAGCAGGCCATCTCTTCAACTGTTGAATGTTTTATCATAAAAAGTAATCAATCACGATCAATTGGATTTCATTAGATTGGATTGAATAGAATTCAATTGAGCAGGATTATAAAATATGTACATATGATGATGACTTACCTATGTTATGTTGGTTATTGTGGAGCACAGCGCCGAACGCCATTAGATCCTTTACCGTTGGTGTTCGACTCGTACCGAGGGCGGCAAAACCGTCGCCCAGAAAAGACGCCAGCGCGACTGCCCGTAGGGGCGAAACTTTAGTGGTTTCGGTAAGAATTTTGAGATCAACAATTATTCAATGTTCAAGTGTAAAAATTTGTTGTTCCTTCTTTGATTGTTTATTTCTATTGTTTGTTTATCTTTTCTTTTCCTTTAATTTGTCAATTGCTAAAACTTTATTATGTATTTGTTTTGTGCCTTTCCTTAAGAGATACAATAGCAAAAGAGTGTAAATTAGTTAAGTAGGTAGTCATAGGAGGAAAAGTTAACACACTTAATGAATGAATGAGCAACTGAATGAATGAATGAATGATAGAAGTCACGCATGCAATTTGAGGCAACGGCAAAATGACAAAGTAACAACAATCAATCAAATCATCATTCATCAATGAAATTTTAGTTCACTTTATTTTATTTATTGTACAATTTTGTAATAATCTTAATGGTCATTAATTCTTTGTATTTTGTGGGTTAATCTATTTTCCGTCATTTTGTTTTTATTCCTGTTAATTTATTTTTTTTTCTCAAGTCACAGACACCGAAAGTGTCAATTCTCATTAAAGCCGTCGCTTCTATGCTGAGATGACTGAGGAGGATATCATAGAATACTCTCTCTCTTAATTTTTATTATCTTTTAAATCAAGGTATTCTGATGATGATTGCGTGCAAGCATAACAAATTTAAAAACAAATTGCAAAATCAATAAAAAAAAATTAAATTATTTTTGCTGGAAGAACAAGAAGATTGCACACACACACACACTTAAGATCGATTATGTTAGGCGGAAAGGAAGGTGCTTCCTAGCAAGAAAGGAGGGAATGCAATCACTCACGCAGTCAACCATTTACCCACGCCTGCATTCACTTGGTCACCGGTGATCGGAATGAAGAAAGAGTTATTTTATTATTGTTCATATATTAATAAGAGTTTAAATAGAGAGAGAGTAGCTGATGAGATGAGTAGAGAAAAGTAAGGAACAGTGAAAGGGGGAAATGAAAAGATTAAATAAGTAAAATCGGAGGGGCGTGCTAATCGCAAAGTGTAAAAAGAAAAAAAAAATAAACAAAAATTATTACTGTTTTCAATTCTTTTTGAATTTGATTTTGAATGTGTTTTTAGTTGCAAGTTTTTGGCATAGCTTGTTTTATCTTCTCTTGTTTTGTCTTTTTCTCAATATTCTTTCTTCACTTATGCACCGAGAAGGTTTTATTTTAGTTGTTGTTTTGTTATTCAGGATAATAAGGATAATCTTGTTGCGGATTAAAATTATCTCATTTTCTATTTATATTCACATTCTTGTTCACTATTCACTATTCGCTGCTGTTGTTGTTGTTCACTAAATTTTGTTGTTGCTGATGTTGTTCACTATTTCTTGCTGATGTTGTTGTTGTTCACGATATGTTGTTGTTACTTGCGCACTTTTATTCTTTTTTGCTTTAAACAAAAGCAGCAACACCTTATTTCTTTTTTTTTTGCTTACTTTGCTTTCTTTTCTCTCTATTCTTCATTGAGTAACTTTTAAAATTTTTTTTCCACAATTTCTTTTTCTTATATTAAAAAAAAACCAAAAAAAAACAAAAAAAAAAATTACCAAAAAATATTTAAAATTTTAATTTTTTTTTTAAATTATACGCCCGCGAACCGTTCCGTTTTTTTTTCTTTTGTAAATTTAAAGGAGGTTAAAGACAAAAAAAATTTTCAAGTTTATTCTTCTTCCTTGTTTCTGTTGTTCCTTTTCACTTATTCTCTTTTTTTTTCTTAGTTCACTTTGGCCTTAGTTGTTGTTGTTGGTGTCGATGTTGAATAAAGCTTTAAGAGGAAAATTTCGCGCGTTTTAATTGCTTAATTGCTTTGTGTGCTGCATCAGCTGTTCTTCTTCATCTTCTTCGACTACTACTACTACTACTTCTTCTTCTCGTTCTTATTGTTTTTACTATTGTTGGTGTTGTTGTTACACTTGTTGTTATTTACTGTTGTTTTGGCTATACATATTTGTGTGCGTGTGCGAGTGTGCATGCACGTGGAAGTATAAAAATAAAAGCTAAATAAAAGTGTAAATAATAGAGGAGAATGAAATCAAACTTTTATTGTTGTTTATTGCTGTTTCTGTTACGAAGGCGCAAATTTGATGAAAAATGCAACACAACAATAAATATATATATCTTATATAGCATAATACAATAAATAACAATAAGAATTTAAATATTATTTCCTATACAAATTTTTGAATAAAAACGTACGATTACGTATAAAATATCCGTTACTTAGTAGTAACGTAACGAAAGTAGGTTGTACGTAAATTAGAATCTCGATCAACGACTATTATGACGACAAATAACCAAAAATAACACACGACAAATAACGACGACAGCGATGACGATGGCAACGACAACAAAACGTGCTGACATACGGCGCACTCAAGTAAGACTGAGGCTCTGAGGCTGGCCATCTGAAAGCAACATGAAAACAGCTGCGCCCTCAAACTGCTACGCATACACATATACACAGCCATGCACACACCGGCATGCATTCATTCATTTGCTCACTCGCTCGCTTGCTTGCTTCATGCTTAACTCATGTTCAATCGTGCGCTCGTTCGTTCGTTCGCTTGTTCGTTCGTGCGCTCACTTAAACGTTTGCCTTTTCTCTACTCTCATACTCGCAAGCAAACAGGCAACTAAATGTCCCTTGTATGGTCGGTCGATCGTTCGTTCCTTCATTCGTTTGTTAGTTCGTTCGTTTATACGCTTGTTCAGCAACAACAATAACAACAAGAAAAATATTTTCAGAGGCAGTGAGAGTGGCAGTAGGAATATCAATAGAAGCCGCAGCAGCAGGTACCGGTTATTTTTGTTTTGTTTCTTTTGGATGTTTGTTGTTGGCCGCCCCCTTACAATTATTCTTCATTTTCAACGAATCGCATGCGCGCTCTTACTAACACCATGACAGCATTAGCATGCCTCATACAATCCCATACACACTTATTGCTCATCGCTCACTCGCTCTTTTACTCATTTTTCCCCATGCATGCCAGCAACATCGTTCCATCGCTCGCTCGCTCTTCATACATTGAGTGAGTGAATTTAGGTAAAACGAATCTCGTAGGAAGTGCAAGCGAATCGACTAGTGTTTTGTGTGCAAGTTTTACTGGCTGCTGTCTCCGCTGCTGCTGCTGCTGCTGTTGGATGTTGCTGCTGCTTCTTTGCTTGGATTGTCTAACAAGTGAATGCTATCTCATTCAGTTATAGGTGCTCTCTCTGTCTTTTGCACTTGTTTAGTTCTGTATGCCATAGAAAAATTCAACAAAATCAAATATGAAAAAAACCAAACGAAACGAAGAAGAAACAAAACAACAAAAACACAACAAACACATATAAAATAAAATGAAAATAAAAACGCAATGGAGTCTGTTTGTGACTTTCGTCGCGTTTACCTATGAATGTGTTGCTCTCTGTCTATATAAATGTGTACATATATATGTGTCTGTGTATGTAGGTGTGAAAAATCTCATTTTTGTTATTGTTGCCATTATTATTGTTGTTGTTGTACATTTAACGTTTCCCTTTAGCTTTGGCCAGTTGCATTAACACAGAATCACAGCAGAGAGACATCAACATCACCGAAAACTTATCACCCAGCAGACAGTAGACTAGCAGAGTCAGTGTCAGTATCAAATTCAGACAGGCTCTCAAGCTCTCAAGGACTCAGTAGGCTAAAGGCCTCAAAAGCAGCAACAACAGCAGCAGCGTCAATAGTAACAAATAACAAAACATTGTTCATACTCAACAGCAGCAACATCATTCATTTAGCATCATCAGCAGCAGCAGCAATTACAGCAACATCATCAGAATTTCTATACTTATTCTAAATTCAGTTTCCGATTATGAGTTCATGCTCATGTTCATGCTCATATTTTGTTCGGTTCTGTTGATGCTGCTGCTACTCCCTATAGCTTTATATCAGCGGTTCTTTAACTAACCTATTTCTTAACTTGTTTCACAGACCCCGATTCTAAGCCACATCGATTTTCTTTTCAATCGTTTTCTTTTCCTCTGGTATTTTTTTACGGATTGTAGGATGGAAAGTTGATACCAAAATTGATTTGCTTGTTTTTTTTAGGGCAACTTGGGCAAATGTCTAAAGTGCCGAACAAAAGAGGTATTGAAATTCTTAAAAAATGTAATTTTGCCACTGCAACTGTAGTATACTAAAAGGGGTCATCGCCCTAAGTAGCCCTAATTCGTCAATTTATCAACAGATCGGGGTCCTTATATATAATTTGCACTATATTTTTATCATTACCGACATTATTGTCCCCGAAATTCAATTTTGCCAAGGGCACCAAGGAATCAACAGAGCACACTTTATGAACCGCTGTTCTTTAATATATTGCTCATGTTGTTATTGTTGTTGTTAGCATAGCTTCACTGCTGCTGTTGCTGCCGTAGCTGCTGTTGTTGATGCTCTACTGTGGTTAGAGGGGGCGTTGCTAAGCAACTGGTTTCTGGCGGCGTTAACTCCTGACTGCCAAGTGCAATCTGCACACATTCTCATCATATACACACATATTCACATATTTGTGAATGTGTGTTTCAGCGTGTGTTTGTATCATTGGTGGCGATAGTTTTGTCCAACCAATGGCATTTTCCAATGTGACATTTTGCTTGCTTGTGTAACTGTTTTCTTTCCGTTTTTTTTTTTTATTATTTTTCTTTTCTTATTTTTATTTACTATTTTCTGGCTACTCATTTTTTGTTCAAGTGTTTGTTATAAATGTATATAAGTATATGTACATATGTATTCTTATGTATGCATGTACATACATACATGTAAGTTCGTGTCGTGTCCAAGGTAAAATGTCAAATGCTTGCTGTCAACTGTTGGTTGTTTTTCTTGTCGATGCCGCGCGGCATAGAAAGAAACCCGAGTGAGTGAGTGAGTGAATGAGTTCAGTAACAGCAACAGCAACAACTGCAACAACAACAACAGCATCAACAAAAATAACAACGCAACAACACGATGACATTTTACTTCAATGTTTTCCTCTTGTTTTGTTTTTTTTTTTTTTTTTTTGTAACACAACTTTTATTTGAGGATTTGTTTTTTGCTGCCATCACAAACTCACTCACTCAGTTACTCGTCCTTTTAACTTAGTTTTTTTTCTCCTTGTTTTCGTTTGAGTGTCACCAAACAGCAACTAGAGAAGAAGAATCAGAAGTCGGAGTGTTGTTGACTCAAAAGTGGGATAGGCTGGGGTGTGAAGGGTGATGGTAAATGTGAAGGTGGGAACACTTTCTTTCTTTTTGTTTTGGTAAAATGCAGAAGCAGCAGCAGGAGCAACTAATATCGAAAGAACACTGAGGACATTCTGAGTAACTGTCATAGACCATACACACACACACACACACATACACATGGACAAACACATATAGATACAGATTCAAACAGAGTGCGGCGCAACACGACAAACGTTTAAAAAAAATCAACGCCCCTTTAAGCTTCTTTCTTTTACTTCTTCTTGGTCCTGGTCGTCGTCCTTTTCCTCTTTTCCACCGTTCCTCCTTTTCTCATGCAGTTTCTTTTCTTTAATGTTGTTGCTTTTACGATTTTATTTTTGTTGTTGTTGCTATTGCTGTTATTATTGTTGCTATTGCCTTACTTCGTTTGGATTTCATTGCGCTGGCATAGCAAAGTGTGTCGTCATGTCCTTCCTTCGATTTCTCTTTTCATTTCATTCTGATTCTTTCTCACTCTCTATCTGTCTCTATAAAAATATATATGTACATATGTACATGTACCTTACAGTATGTGTGATTGTGAGTGTGTGTGTGTCTGCCATTTCTTTCTTTTTCCTTCTTATTGTTACTGTTGTTGTTATCATTTATATTCCATCAACGCATTCACATTCGATGTGATACGGTAATAAGCCAAAGATCAAGCGCAGCAACAGCAACAGAATAGACAAAAAGGAATAAACAAAGCAACAAAATAAAAAAAGAAACAATGGGGGGAAAAATATAACACGAAGAATGAAAAAATGCGGTGTCAGAGCAGATGGAGGATGGGAGCAAAAGAAATACAAGAAGTAGGTTCGTTCCATTTGTCATACATTCAACAAAATATAAAGGGTGGCTTGGGATCTGTTGTGATGGACCTCAATCACAATCATTTACAAGTTTGCAGGATGAAAGAAAGTCTGCTCTATTCTACTTTACACTGCACTGCATTACGCTAGTCTTCTCTTCTCCACTTTACTGCGTATTCTTCTCTCGACTCTCCATAGTTCTACTCTACTCTTTTCTGTTTGAAGTGACAACAAACAAACAAATACCGTCGAAAGGACAACAAACAACAGACGATGATGGTAATAATGACGATGCTATGACGTCGTTGGAGCAAGTTGCAAGCGAAAGATTCCAGAAAACAGAAAACTAAAGGAAAATGTATAATACAAAAGGCGGGAGCTACTTCAGTTGCAAATGTTTAAAGCAATGAATGCATGTTAAAAGAAAACTAATAAGAATAACAAAAACAAAACATCGTGCTGATGCTAGTGCAACAGCAATAATTTCTGCCCTTTATCATTATAATTTTTTTTCTTTATTTATATTTTTCCATACACTTCACACTTAGCATATTTTGTGTACATATTATCACTTAAGTCTGTTGTTGGTTTACATGTAATACTTAAAAGGAGCCTAAGAGTCCTAGGGGAACACACAATCGATTTATCGAAATTTGAATTGAGCTTTATACCGAAGCTTATTTTATATGATCTATACCCTCTTTAATGTAAAATGATGGAATAAAAAACGAGGGTTAAACCCACTTAAAAACAAAAAACACAAAATAAGAAACTTACAGCTTCTGTTTGTTTGTTTCGAAGTACCTATTTCATTTGGTAATAGCCGCTAAGCGTCTTCATCATTTCAAAGTTAGAAGTGATGCAAGTTCAAGAGTTCAGACACAAGTTTCTTCCATGATCATGAATTTGTATACCCTATGTAATGCTTTCCTTATGTAACGCTTTCCGTTCATAACAGTAGTGATAAACTTATCTACTTTCAATATCTAACTCAATAAATTTCGAGAATACTCGAAAGATTTCTGACACAGGATTCATAAGCTGACTCTATTGATGGTCAACATTGCTGTTATTTAAATTTTTACTAGTAACAAACAAAACAAAATCCATGGGTTATGCTTATATGCAACTCTTTGACATTGTAATTGTGGAGTAAATCGGAAACTTCGCTCGAAACTAAGTTTGTATAACGCACTTTTAATTTAAATATTGATGCAAGATAAATACATAGTTATGTTACATACACTTGGAGCCACTTGAATAGCACCAGATCCATAAACTATTTTGGCCAGCTATCTTGAACATTTTTTTTTTTTCCAATTTTGAAACTTTTATATTTCATAGTTCAATGAAAGATGTAGATACTCTACTTATTTACATATCAATGATACGAGTATTATTAGACATCATTAGATTTAAGTTTTAGTGTAAAGTTTCAAAAACATTCTAGGTGTGTTTTTGATATATTTTCCAGCAAAAATTATAGGTATTAAGTTAGCAATTACCATGTTTTTATATTTAATTTACCATTTAGGCAATCTTCGCTCATCGTATACCTTAGCCATGTTTTTACTCTTCTTAGGGTACTGAAGGATCTCTCTACCGATACCGTAATGCATGGTATCACAAGCAAAATGTCAATTGCTCTTTGAATTTTTGGATAAAAATCTGCATTTTCGTAAGCAGAAATAACATCTGCCGGCTCTTTGTTACTCCAGTCTTTATACCAAAGATCTAGATCGTTTTCGATGCCTCCAAGATCATAAAAGCTAATTGCATTACAAATTTGAGATTTGGAATCTACGATATATTAACCGTTTGTTTAGAGAGTTCAATGATCCTTTCACTACTAAATTATTATTCACCTCTTTGGTTACACCAATTCTTTAATACGGAACTTGTATATGGGACCCACAGTTTTAAAAGTATAGTGATAATATTTAATCTGTTCAAAAACAATTCTTGCTTTTTACACTGAGATCGTAGCATCAACCTTCCATGCTACCAAAGCCGTTCTAAGTTAATCCACCTCCCAAAACTATCTATTCGTAGGACGACTCTTGGTGTCACTTTCCTGCACAATAACATTGTTGGTAATATTTATTCCGCATCTTTGCTTAGAAGCATACATTTTAATGTTCCTTCTCGGATTACAAGGAATTATTCCCCTATCGTTATTGGGATCTGTAAGACAACTTATTTACAGAAAACAAAAAAAAAATATTTTGCTATTTTGCACATAAATCTTACAAATAAAAATTACACAGCCCCTCCTGTTAAGTTTACAGTTGAAAATGTCTGACTAACAATAAACAAAAGACCAATTCAGTCAATCTCTCAAAAAGAAGTGTTTCTGAGAGGACAGAACGAAATAAGTGGAAAATATAAATGGTTTTGTGTTGTTAGCGTGGTGTGACATGAGTTGATTGAGTCGGAGAGAGAGAGAGCGTGCAAAACAATACTGATCAGCATGTGCATGAGGCGAGCCAATGGTGTAGCCAGAATTTTGTTCTGGAAGGGCGACGAATAAAATGCCTACTACAAAAACATTTATTTTTGGAAACAAATATTTATGTTATTACACAAATTATAAATAGTTAACTATTGAATATGCAGCAATACACTTTTGAGACATTTTAAATGAGTAATACATATCAAATATACACACTCTGCTGACCCCCTTCCGGTGTGTGGCTACGCCCTTACAGTATTCACATACAATTTGTTGTTGGATAATATAAGTATACACAACCAAAAGAGTGAGAGGGAGAGAGAAGCGAACAAGCAGCCGCTTATTCAAGTGCATATGTACTCAAAGCCATTTTTGAATTTGTTTTTCGTGAATTACTCCAGAATAACCAGAGGGAAGAGAAACTGAAAAAAAGTGTTTTTGGTTGAGCGACAGTAGAAAATAGAAATCAATGTTCAATTGTCTCTTTTAACAGTTTTGCATTGCGTGCGCATTTAACAGTATTTTGCCTGAAACTTTTGACTGTTATTTGCGAACTCTGTAAAAATTTAAGTTCAACAATATAGCCATTATACGAGATGGCTCCGCACACCATACTAACGCTCTTCCTGTTTTGTAAAAAGCCCAAGTGATGGCTAGCCACCCATTAATTTTGAAAATAATAGCTGGAACCAGCGGGGCCCACCAAATTAAACTATTTCACGTCTGAAAAGAAATAATGATTTCAGTGTAGTTCTGGAAAAATAAGTGTGGTAAAAACTATGGGGTTGTGCTTTGATATTAGTATGAAATGTAATGTTTTCTATATTTATACTCTTCACGGGAGTGAATAGTATTATAAGTTTGTCATGAAGTTTGTAACACACAGAATGAGACATCGCAGACCACATAAAGTATATATATTTGTGATCAGCACGATGAGACGAGTTGATTTAGTCATTTCCGTCTGTCCGTCTATATGTATGCAAACTGGTCCCTCAGTTTTTGAGCTAGAGAGCTGAAATTTTGCACATAGGTTTCATTTAACCATACGCTACCATTTGTCGGAATCAGCCGAATCGGATCACCAGGGGGGGTAGCTCCCATACAAACCACCTTTAAATTACTGTTCTTATTAGAAAAAGTTTTATGTTTGCAACATATCGAACTGAAATTGGGACACTATAGGTTTCTGATCTAATCCATCAATCCTAGGGTTACAAGGAGAGGTACCTCCCATACAAACACAAATTAAATGAGAAACTTATTAAGAATAAAAGTACAATAAAATTGCCACTCAAACTGATTTGATGCTAAGAAAGGAAGGTTGGATGCAAGTGAAGAGTATTACTTCATTGGCATTGCCAATGATAGCCTTCTTTCTGGTTTTAATCGCTTTATTTATTTAGCTTTCGGAATATTGGTAAGGCTTGTATTAACAACATTTTTTTCCTTTATATTGGAAACTTAGTCGTGCGTATTTGAAGCTTTTCTTAAAAGATTGTGTTGTTGTTATCTGCTATTGAAGTTGCGACGAATTTAAGAAATTTTTTTAGCTTTTTAAATACATTCTTCTATGTATATTTAATACATAAATTAATATCATACATTTTCATTATACTCATTTTGTGAAAAACGCTGGTAAGGAACTACTGGGGTTAGTAGATATGCAATACAAACAACTTTACGGCTACAGACCTACGTCAGCAGCCATATACAAAAGCATGCACTTTAAAGATAAATTTAAGACTTAAAACATAGGGTTGTACAATAAAGATACTGTAGCTTCAACAAATTACTAGTAACATAAATTAAAATCACAAAAATGAGAACATATGAAATTAAGTTAATCGGTTAATGGAAAGCTAAGTGTTAAGTTAAAAGATTAGATTTTAGCTGATCGGAAGAAATAGAGTTAGATTCCAGGTCAAAGTATAGGTTATACGATTGACATAAAACGCGAAATGGGTCGTGCTGTAAATTGGTCTAACAGGTCCCAATAAATATAGGGGAAAAATTATTTGTAACCCGAGAAGGAGCATTAAAATTTATGCTTCCAAGCAAAGATGGGGAAGACATACTACCAACAATTTGATTGTGCAGGAATGTGACACCAAAAGTCGACCTACTACTAGATAGTTTTGGGAGGTAGATTAACTTAAGACGGCTTTGGTAGGATGGAAGGTTGATGTGAGGATCCCAGTGTAAACTACGCAGTGCATGGCGAAATGCAGATCATTGAATTGTGTGACACGTTCTAGAGTGTGATCAATAATGAGGTAACTGTTTGCAATTAAATTATTAAGGTAAAAGGACATAGTTTTACATTTGTCACAGTTAAGCGTGAGGTAGTTCATGATGCACCAATGTGATAAGGAATCAAGATCTTGTTGAAAAAAAATTTTTTGGTTGGGAGATAACATAACTTTACATCATCAGCATACATCAAGAAGCTAGAATGTTTCATGGCAGATGGCAAATCATTTATAAAAATATTGAATAATAACGAACCAAGGTGGCTACCCTGCGGGACACCAGAAGTTACACGAATAGTCTTAGATATAGCTGCTTTAAAGATAACTCTTTGGATTCTGGAAATTATATAGGATGTAACTTCTTCAACCAGTTGTGAATGTTATGCAGTCCAAAAGCAACGACACTATAAAATGCAAAGGTTACATACTTAAAACGTTGAAATTAATTGAAAAGCACAGATCAGCACATGAAATTATATTCAATGAAATTTTTAAAGAGCGTTTGGAATTAGCACATGAAGTTTCCTTCGATGTTTGTGTGCCCAGAGTTGCAGAAAAGCATCAAAATAGGATGAACCCTCCTCTTACAACGGCAAAGGAATACTTCCAACGAGCAATTTTTCTGCATTATCTAGACTCGCTGACATCTGCATTGAAGCAAAGATTTTCACAGGAAATAATGCAGCATTTAATTTAACTGCTTTATATCCAGCACATGTCCAACGCCTTGGCTTGAAAGATTTCAAATTTCAAATTTATAATGCAATTAGCTTTTATGAACTTGGAGGTATCGAAAATGAGTTAGATATTTGGTATAGAGACTGGAGTAACAAAGAGCAACAATTCAAAGGCAATTGATATTTTGCTTGTGCTACCATGCATTACGGTATCGGTAGAGAGATCCTTCAGTACCCTAAGAAGAGTAAAAACATGGCTAAGGACTACGATCAGCGAAGATTGCCTTATGGTAAATTAAATATAAAAACATGGTAATTGCTAATTTAATACCTCTATTTTTTGCTGGAAAATGTATCAAAAACCCACCTAGAATGTTTTTGAAACTTTACACTAAAACTTAAATCTAATGATGTCTAATAATACTCGTATCATTGATATGTAAATAAGTAGAGTATCTACATCTTTCATTGAACTATGAAATAGAAAAGTTACAAAATTGAACAAAAAATAACATTGGCAGCTGTATACGCCCTTCGTCATATGTGGCACATGTCAAAGGGGCTATTAAACGAGATTCTAAAAAATTTTATAACTTTATTAATACGAAGCGCAGGTTGGACATATTCCCATCTTGTATGAAATTAAATGGTGTTGAATGTTGTAACGATGGAGAGATTTCCAATCTTTTTCCAAACTTTTTTCAAAGCATTCACACAATCCGTACTCATATCACATTCCCCAATTTTCAATTCAACATGAAGGTTATCGACAGTAATGGAGTGCATACAATGCATATTTAAAATTTTTAAAGTTAATGTATTTACCAGTCCCAGATGATGTACATAGTTGTGTTTTAAACCGCTGCGCAGACCCTTTGCATAGAGCATATTTATATATTTGGAAGCAGTGAGTTAAGAAAATCGAATTGGCCAAAAAAATGGAAATTTCAAGAGAAGGTTTTCGTTGGATAATTTTTCAAAACTTTCGACGTGGATTATCTCAACAAGAATGTGTCGATGAACTCAGTTCTTTATATGGCGTTTAAGCACCAATAAAAACCACAGTATATCGCTGGTATTGTGAATTCAATCGTGAACATAGTTCGGTCGCCGATGAATTCCGTGAAGGTCGTCCAAAATTGGTTGTTGTGCCACAAAACATCGATGCAGTACATGAATTGATAATGCATGATCGTCATGTGACATATCGTGAGATAAAAGCATCCTCGCACATTAGTTCCACTTCAATACATTCGATTTTGCATGAACACTTAGTTGTAAAAAAAATTTGCAGTCGTTGGATACTCCATAATTTATCAATAGCTCAAAAAAAAGCTCGTGCCGATTGGTGTAAGACAATGCATAAAAAGTTCGACCGTGGTGCTTCAAAAGACGTGTTTAAAATCGTGACAGGTGACGAAACATGGATATATGCGTATGAACCGAAAACAAAACAGCAATCGACCGTGTGGGTGTTCCAAGACGAGCCAAATGCAACAAAATTTGTTCGCGCTCGAAGCACTGCGAGGCAAATGCTCTCCTGTTTCTTCGGCCGAATAGGTCATGTGGCCACTGTTCCACTTGAACAGCGTAAGACGGTCAATTCTGAATGGTACACGACCATTTGTTTGCCGGAAGTCTTCGGAGAAATTCGCAAAACCAACCGCCAAAGACAAATCATTCTCCATCATGACAATGCGAGCTTCCACACATCTCGTCAAACAGGTGAATCTTTGAGTAGTCAAAACATCGAATTGATGACTTATCCTCCGTAAAGTCCTGATGTGGTACCCAATGACTTCTTCTTGTTCCCGAATATCAAAGGGTAAACTGCGTGATCAATGATTTACGAGCGCCGAAGAAGCAGTTGAAGCGTTCAAAAACCATGTTGTGGAAGTGTCTCAAGAGGAATGGAAAAACTGCTATGACAAATGGTTTGAACGAATGTAAAAGTGCATTGATCATCATGGTGAATATTTTGGAAAACAATAAAGCCGTTTTCATTAAAAAATGTTTGTCTTTCGCTGATAAGACATTGTCTAATGCAGATGTGCGAAAGAGTTTATCGTGACTAAAATAAAGATCAAAACAAAACAAAAAAGAAAAAAAAAACATATCTAACTTGCAAAATTGTGTTCACCACGTGTTTGTGGTTGTGTGTATTGACCTCATTTACATTACAAATATATAAGTAATACACATAGGGATTCCATCATCTCGCAGATCAGCAACTTCTTGTTGCTCTTTATGGGTGATCGGGCTGTCACTGCCCCCGACAACATGCCAGCGATATCCAATGCTGCTATGCTCCAATTGAGCGACTGGTTCAGCCCAGAAACGGCTCTGCCAATACAACAAGGTAAGCGAAAACTGCGCTCTCCTAAGCCTCTTCACAGTAGAAAAATAAAAAAATCTCCACCTAAAACAAATGGTACCACAAATTTGCGGCCGATCTCGCCATTACTCCACAACCGTTTCTCGCTATTGAGTGATGAATCGGGTGATGAGAGTGAAAATCCAATGGAGACAGATAGTGTCTCTGAAACACAGACTCATAACTTAAAATCAAACACCAATACAGACCAACAACAAAATAACAACGATGATAAAAATGATAAGAATGATCCAACAAAATCAAAGCTACCGCCAATATTTGTGACTGGCGTCAAGAAAATAGATGGACTGCTACGTAATAAAAGCCATGAAAAATAATGAAATCAAAATACCCCCGGCAACGCCTTTCGCAAAATTATCAGACATTTTGATGAGTTAAATGTAACGTATCATTCTTATCAGCTGAAGGAACAAAGAGCGTATAAAATTGTTATACGCAGTCTTCACACCACGACATCCGTTGAAGCCATGAAAAATGAACTCTCGGCTATGGGTCATAACCCTTTTAATCGATTCAACGATCAACGTCTCAATCTTTTCTTCGTGGATCTGGAGCCTAATTCAATCAATAAAGAGGTATATACTATCACCAGACTCTGTCGTCAAATGGTGAAAATAGGACCACCACATCAGCACAATGACGTACCACAATGCCATAGATGCCAGGAATACTCGCACACCAACCACTATTGTCGTAAAAAATTTAACTGTGTCAAATGTGGTCAAGACCGTCCGTCAACCACTTGTTTAAAAGCACGTGAAGAGCCACCCAAATGCGCCCTCTGCGGTGAACAATTACAAAGGCTGCAGTGCTTACAAAAATGCGATTGCTAGAAAAACGCCAACTTCACGTCCGAAACATACAAATGGGTGCCCTCAACGAACTGAAAATACAGCCAAACCTCACAGGTTGCCCGGAATGACATTCGCAGAGGTGTCAAAGAACCCGCAGTTAGCGCATGATCAAAGTGATCAACCACAAGGTAGTAAAAGATTACCTTAACAGCAAGTTGTGCAGCAGACCCCTGGTCTAAATCAGCAGAAAGGCACTCAAAGCAACCGGAACAACTTCAACAACAACTCCATCAAATTATACTAGGAAAACAAAATCCTCATGCCTCGTCTATACAGATCAATAATTGAAAGGATTGGAATCGAGGCTGGATGATTTGAGTAACCGTTTTGACAGTTTCATGGAGACGCAATGCATTGCTCACCACCTTGGTAGGAAAAAATGTTCAATTTAAACATCAACATAGCAATCTGGAACGCAGATGGAGTCCTACAACGCAAGAATGAGCTAGAGTTGTTCTTGACATCCAAAGCAATTGACATCATGCTTATTGCAGAAACCCACTTCTGCTGCCGCACTTATTTAAAACTACAAGATTACGAAATATACGCTGCCAACCACACAGACGATACCCGCATGAGGAGAGGAGCTGCAGTTATTATACGCACTGGCATCAAGCATCATCCAGTTGAGCCGATTCGGACTGAATCGTTGCAAAGTGCTGGGGTGAAAATCCCCACCAAATCTGGTGAAATAATCATTGCAGCAATCTATTGTCAACCTGCTCTTCAATTAGGCGAGCGAGACTTTAATGACTACTTTGAAGTGCTTGGCCCGAGATTCCTGGTTGGTGGCGAATGGAATGCCAAACACTATCTATGGGAATCCAGGCTCGCCACCCCAAAAGGTAGATAACTTTTCGAGTCTATCGTTAAAAGCAACAAAGAAGTGTTGGCTACTGGATCACCTTCTATATACCCATATGATAATCTTCGATGTTCGGACGCAGTTGATTTCTCTATATTCAATGGTATACATCCAAGTTTGATGTCAATCAAGGAATCCGCAGACCTCAGTTCCGACCATATACCACTACTCGTCAACTTATATACCTCATCCTCATCAGAGTTCTACAATGTAAAAAAGCGTTTGCTGCTGGAGCACGCCAATACAGTCAAATTCAAACCTTGGCTTGAAGTCCGGCTTAACTTAAACGTTGAATTAAGTACATGTATTGATATTGACGATGCAGTGGAGTTATTTTCACGTAACATCCAAGAAGCCGCAGATTTTGCCACCACAAATCAAACATACACCCAATACATTTTACCTCTGGCCCTTTTAAAACCTGAAGTCCTAGAATTGGTGAGGTTCAAACGTAGGTTGCGTCGTCGATATATGCGCAGCCGCAATGAAAGAGACAAGATAGCCTGGAGAAAAGCTGCTCGAGAACTCAAACAGAAACTAGCAGACATCAAAACTGAATTCTTCAACAATCTACTGAGTAATGTGGACCCCAACAACAAGATTGGTTTCAATTTATGGAGAGCAACTAAATGCGTAAAACAACAACCACATAGACACGCCCCGGTGAGAGATTCATCCAACAATTGGTGTCGTTCTGAGAAAGAAAAAGCTGAGGCATTTGCGGATGAGCTTGAGAAGCGCTTCACTTTACTGCTCCTTGCTGATAACACAGATAAAAATGAAACAGCATTAGCCTTATCTGCAATGGACTCTGACTTGGACCTCCCAAAACATATTACTCCTAGTGAGGTACAAAACACTAGTCAAAAAAATGAAAACCAAGAAGTGTCCTGGACATGATGAGATAGACGCTAGAGTGGTCAAAGCCCTCCCCCACAAGGGTTTGTTGTTTTTGGTTATGATATTTTATGCCATGCTGCGTTTCTGTCATTTCCCATCCAAATGGAAGTGTGCAACAATCGTGATGACTCCCAAACCTAGAAAGCCTGAGAAACTTATCTAATATTATTAAAATATTCGTGAGAAGAACGGTGGTTGTGCAACATATGCTCACTGCATTCGAAAAGAAACAATATTGCTCGGCTATATTCCTGGACGTCAAACATGCCTTCGACAGAGTATGGATCGATGGCTTACTTCACAAACTAAAAGATCTACTCCCAAGCAAGCAATTTCTTCTTCTACGGAGCTACTTGACAGATAGAACGTTTTTCGTCAAGATGCGAGATGATAATTCGTCTATTAGAGGTACTAAGGCTGGCGTGCCTCAGGGCAGTGTCTTGGCACCAGTTCTCTATACGTTGTACACATCGGATATGCCGGTACCAGATGACGAAAACATATTCCTGGCAACATATGCAGATGACACGGTCATCCTAGCAAATGACGACTCCCCCAAAGTGTCAGCGGATATGACTCAATCATACCTGCGACGTTTCCACGGTTAGGTCAAACGTTGGAGCATCGGGATAACCGCAGAAAAATCCATGAACTGCACTTTCGTTTTAAGGCGAGATGGTTGTCCAGATATTAAATATGGTTCAAGTATTATCCCACAGGTGAATCAAATTCGATACCTCGGATTGATTCTGGACAAGCGTCTCACTTGGCGTGCCTATGTCAAAAGTGCCGCTGCTTGTTGCTACCAGAAGTTGCGCAGGCTTGATTGTCTATTACGAGAAAAGAGCAGGCTATCGTTAAGTAGCAAACACAATTCAATGATCTAGGTGTTTTGATGGATCCAAAGCTGTATTTCGGCATGCATATCTCGTCTATCAACAATAAAGCTAGAGGCGTATCAGGTTATATTAATTTTGTTCTAAAAAGAACTTACACTCTTAAGTTATTATTCACATCTTTGGTTATACCAATTCTTGAATACGCATCTTATGTATGGAACCCACAATTGTGAAAGTATAGTTATACTTTATACTATGACCAGGGTATTATACAAAATTATAAATCATTATACCGCAAGAAATACTTGTTAATCTGGTTAAAAAGTGTTTAAATGTACGCTGATTACACCAATTTAACTTCGTATAAAGTTAAACAATATGTTCATAAACTGAAATGTAAAAGCCGTTATAATTAACGTTTTTTTTTTTTTTAACCTCCTTAAATCGAAAAGCGTTCTAATACGTAAAAAATGCAGTCGCCTTGCAAATTCGAATTATCGGTAAATCCACCTGTCGAAATTATCCAGTCGTAGAACTCTTGTGTCTTTGTTTCACGTTCTTGCACAATCTTATTGATGGCAGTATCTTATCCCCATATTTGCTTGGTAGCTCAAATTTAAATGTACCTTCTCTGGTTACAAGTAATTTTTCACCTACATTTGTTGGGACCTGCAAGACCACTTATTTGCAGCATGAACCATTTCACGTTTCATTTTAATCATACAACCTACACTCTATTTCTTCCGATCAGCTAAAATCAAATCTTTTAACCCATCTTAGCATCCTACAAAACGATTAACTTAATCTCAATTGCTTTATTTTTTGGTAATTTAAATTTATTATATTAGTAATAAGTTAGCGCTAATTGTACAACCCTAATTTTTAAGTCTTAAATTTATGAAACTTTTTAGTTCAGACTTTGAATATGTGGCTGATGAAGTTAGGTCTGTAGCTGCGAAGTAGTCACTTAGTTTGTATTTCATGTCTACTAACCCCAGTAGTTCAGTAATGAAGTGCAAAAAAAAAAAAAAAAATACACAATCAAGTGAACCGACATTCGTTCGCCTTCTACTTGTGTGCTTATCTATTTCTTTTACAAATTTTGCAGCTTGTCAGGTATATGTGTCGGCAATACAGTTCTTGTGATTATTGGTTATTATTGTTGGCACCCTTTGGGTACGGAACCCTAAAAATGGCGCATAGTGTATATATACAATAATTATGTTATGTTATGTCAATGTCAACTAATACCTTTGATTCCAGATTGCCATGTTATATTGAAGTTGAAAAGGCGTTGATATAATCATCAGCCATTGGCTTCATTCTCAACTCCTTTTGATAACTATTAAGCAACAGTCCTGTAGTCCTATGGTGAGATTATTGTGTTCAATCTGCAATCCTTTTCTCACATGTTTCTTCAATAAGATTTAAAAAAAAAAAAATCTCAATGAAAGGTTCATTCTTTCTTGACAAATTTCAAGGAAGAAGTTTTGATTGATAGCAATTGCAATTCCATGTATTTCGTTATCTATGAGTTTTGATTTTGCTTCATTTTATCATTTTATGTTACGCAATTCATTTGTGTTTGCAGGTAAAGGTACGAGTATGCAATTGTGTCTGTTTTTACAATGCAATATATAGTAGTAGAACAACAGCAACAAGACCAAATAGATGACCTTTCTCTTAATATTTTAGTGCCGTCTTATTGCTTTATGTACTTCCTTCCTTTTTGTCTTTGAATACAATATTTGTTACATTGTACATAAATGTTGGTTTTGTAATTAGAAAATTTTTGCACGTTTCATAAAACATACAACAAACATACACGTTAGCACACACACAGATATTCATGTTCACAAATGTTACGCAAATAATTTCATGCACACACACTTTTGTAAATACATGTATGAACATGGACACATACTTATTTAAGACAAATTCAAATCTCATAAGTTGTACGAAAATTTATATGACATTTATTGTTATGGCTTTGGGGCACCAGAACAGCAACAACGACACAACATAAACTACCACAACAACAACATAAACTTAAACAACAACAACAACAATAATATTAGTCACAGTTGTAAATAGGAAAAACAACAATAGTAGGTTTTAGTAATAGCGATTTGAACAGAAGTTAGTTGTAGTAGGTGTGTTGGTTTTTGTAATTTAAGATGACAGTAATTTGTTTGTAACCGTCAAAGTCTAAAATCCCCTACTTCTCCTGCTTCTCCTCCACAATCTGTATTTCTTAAATATCAAAATAAAGAAATTGAGTAATAAATTATTATATTTCAAGATCAACACAACAGTGCATGTCTCTGATATTTGGAAAACTAAAAGTTAATAATTATCTTAGAGCCAAATCTTGGTGATGCTAGAGTTTCCCGAGTCACCACTTAAGATTTCATTCTTTACTAGATAAAATCAATGAATTTTTAGTTTGGTAGTGTCTTTGAACATTGTGAAATAGGCAACTCAGCATCAACAGACTCAACCGCAATAGGTAATAACTTGCTTCACCAGGACAATACGATGTAACAAAGCAACGGGGAAAATTTCACCAACAGGATATGCCTGACGCATACTATGAGTGACAAAAAGCTGACAAAGCATGAAAGGAATTCTGTTTCATATCTGGGAACAATCAACATGGCTATCAGTTAGTCATAGAAATTATATACACATACAACATTTCAGTGTTCTTTCTTGCCGAAGAACTTTGTCCATGGCTTGAATACAGTTTAAGAATGATGACTTATTAACATCTGAAGATCCAAGACTACCTTCGAACAAAAGTATATTTAATAATTTGGAAATGATTTAACTTTTAAAACCAATAACCATCACAACTACAAATCAGACTTTAATATTCTGCAGCCAAAATATTTTGAGTACTTAACAATACTTTTCAGAAGCTGCCGATTCAGGAAATAAATCTTCTGATTTTTGTAATGCCACGTCGCTCGGTGGATATTATCAAAGGATATTTTTGGAGAAGTTGTATAGTATAACATAGTCGATACTATCCATGGACAATAAATGAAAGATTTTATTTGTTATTCATTAGTTATCTTGATTTGATTTTTCAAAAAGGATATTCCAATATATGTACGTACTTATTGTATTGTAATAAAGTATTGTACTTAGCATTAAGTGTCATTGATAAGAGACCATAGAAATATTTAAAACTTGAACAGAATCAAATGGGAAATTATTAAATTCTATTACCTAAAATAGATAGAAATGTTGTATTGAAAGAACCTTGAGAAAATTGTTAATTAATAGCGCATTCAGACGGAGCAGAACTCGAGTTCTGGCAGAACTCGGTGTTCTGCAATGGCAGGTTGAAATAGTGTTGGTAAATTTGGTCTCAAATATGTGATTTTCGATTGTCTTGTTCTTTCTTTTTGTTAAGCGGCAATATGATGATATCACATAATATATTTAAGTAAAATTATTATAAATATAAAATCTATTAAAAAAACGTAGCAGGAATGAAAAAGAGAGCTGCCAGAACTATGTGCATACACTGCAAAATGTTCAAAAAGTTCTAAATCATGTATTTTTCACAAAATTTCAATTTTTATTTCTCACAATTGCCACAACGTTCCATTTGTGCATTTGTGTGAATAATTAAAATGAAGAACAGCTGTTCAGAGCTCGTAACTCGGTGACAATCAGAAATCGCTGTCTGAACACACTATAAGACCGAGTGTGATTAGATACATTCTGTTTTGTATAGAGATATTTTATTCATCACAAACAACTTAGTCATAAATAAATAGTAAATATGCTTAAGGCGATACAAATAAATGCCATACGTGTAGAGAGGTGATGGATTCATTTTGATTTGGATTACTCATACACACAATGACAAGGAACTGGAACTGAAAATGGAGCTGAGATAAGATGAATTGAGTAGAGTTGAGCTAAAATGCATTTGAATTTGAACTGAAAGAGATTGTTGTGGCTACTGCAACTTGTGCAACAAGTTGAAACTCACAAAATGGACGAATGCTTATCCTATATCTGTATATATCTGTGTTTATATACACCATTTATATATATGTGTGTGTGTGTAATTGTACAATTAGCAAAAAGCCACATGTGTGAGTTAGTGGAGTATGTGACTGAACTATGAATTCAACTTGGATTATACTCATCGTCCTCGAGTCGTGTAGAAGTCTCATGAAATTTCCTCAGGTAATTTAAGGAAATAGACAAAGTTACACAGGTACGCCTCATGTATATAATGAAAAGTGTGTAACTGTGTTTGTGTGTGTGTGTATGCGTTTATAAGTGTAAGCAAACATAATTGTTGTGGGTTTCTTCATAGATTCATAGAAACAAGCATGCATCCATGGTTGGCTAGATGGACGGGTGGACCGGACGGGCGGACGGACGAATAAATGGATGGATAGATGGATGAATGGAGGGATACAAGTACTCTCTTGGCCATTTAAAGTTTTTGGTTATTTTGATAGTAGTTTGTCCTTTGCTTGGAAATCTCAAAAACAAAAACAACAATGATGACGATGACGACAATCATGTTTGTTATTGTTGTTTTTGCTGTTTCGTTATACTAGTAGAACTCAACAACATACTATACTATTGTACAATAGATTTAGATTCGACATAGATACATAGAAACACATATACACACATGTGTGCACTACACTTGTATTTGAATATCTAGATGCTCGTACTCATGCTCATGTGTCAATACACGCATTTAATGAGACACTTTGCCTTAAAGTATGCAAGTTTATTATAGCAGTTTAAATAAGACAAAATATTCAAACACATACCCATACATACATATTTGTGTTTATACACTTTAAATATTTAATTATTTTTCGTAGCTGCCGAAAGTACTTACAGTTTTGCGCGTTGCTCATCATTTGCTTCAGCCGAAAGCCACATAAATATGTACTTACTTACTTACTTACAAAACAAAGCAATACAATACAATACTACTACTATTATACAATTATAAAGAAGATACATATCTATTTATTAATGATATTATGCCCTATTGAGTACCATAAGAGTAGGTACAATATGTGCAATTTGATTTATCAAAATGTGATTAAATTTCTCGAATTTAAACGTCTTTAGTTTTTTCAGCTAAGTTACAATATAACACAATAAGATTTGTCAAAACACCTTTAAGGAATTCGAAAGATACAATGTCTAGTCAATTATATTTAGATAGTGTGTCATAAATGAAATTTTAAATTTTGTCTGAAATTATAAGACTATATGATTATTAAAGAAATAAAAATGAAACAATTTTTCTTTATTTTTTAGTTTTCCAATTTATAAATTGAATTGATTGATGTACAATGATAAATTATGAAATTCTCAAAGAAAATAAATAACATTCTTCTAAGTTTAATGAAGAATGACAAATTTTTTAGTATAGGACACAATTCTCATACTAATACTTTGTAGTATGACGTTTCGATTAAAGTAGAATTTGAATAAGGATATTGAAGATCCATTCCAACGAATCATTTACCCATTCGGTTTGTTTACTATGCATAAAATGTATACACATAAGGGAACGTACTCGTAGGGTCGTAGGCTTTTGTCATGTAGTCAATATCTTCTATAGAAATCTCGCACTTTTTCGAGCTATATTCAAATATGGTTAGTGCTTTTTAACCCTAAAACGGTCACTATGGTCTGGCATTTTTTTTTTTTTGACATTGAGCTGATTTTATAAGTAGAAAGAATTAAACTACAAATATGAGATTCCAGATTACCTCCAATCATCCAATTTTGAGTTTGTTTGTGAAAAAAAAAATTTTAAATTATAAGTAGAAGGGGTGATATGACCATTTTGAAAACCTATATCCGGCCAGACCACAGGCGTTTATATGAGATATCGGTGGTAATTATTTAGTGTTATGAGTCTGTGTGTGTGTCTGCATGTATATTATACGAGTATATGTTTATGTCATTATACTTTTCACGGGAGTGAATAGTATTATAAGTTTGTCATGAAGTTTGTAACTAGGGGGGTACCTCCCATACAAACCATCTTTAAATTAAATTTCTTATTAGAAAAAGTTTTGTGTTTTTTAACATATCAAACTGAAATAGGTTTCTGTGCTATATTCATACACCACGTAAATTTCATGATCCTAGGGTTACCAAGAGGGGTACCTCCCATACAAACCCAAATTAAATGAGAAACTTATAAAAAATAAAAGTACAATAAAATTGACACTCAAACTGATGTGATGCTAAGAAAGGAAGGTTAGATGCAACTCGGAAGAGCGTGAAGGGTATTACATCTTTGGCATAGCCAATAATGGTTTTTTTATACTCTTCACGGCAGTGAATAGTATTATAACTTTGTCATGAAGTTTGTAACACACAGAAGGTGACATCGCAGACCACTTAAACGGACATGGCTAAATCACTCGTTTAACCCAAGTTTAAATTTTAATTTTTATAATGCTTTTATTAGGATGAAACATATAGTTGTTTTGCCGGATACCGGATATCTGGCCGCCGGATATCCGTTCGAAAATAGCCGATTGTTGTATCTTACCAACAACAAACAAATTTAAAGTAAACCACAAATAAAGCTTCAACTATTCTTTCAATTGCTTCTTATTATTTCATCAGTCCCTTAATTGGAAAGAAATTCCTAAATTATAAACAACGATTAAGCTATCCTTTCATCGGTTACCTAAGTGCATCAAATTGCAATGAATAAACAATAAATGATGGTTTCATTATTTAACGTTTATGTATTTAGTTACTTATGAAAGAGCTATACATACATATCTGTTTCAACAAGTCAGAGTAGCTTATGTCGAAAATTGTGTAAATTGAGTTAGAATGTTATTATTATTTACCGCTGGGGCTGCTTTCATGAGGTAGCGAATGATGATTGTTTTCAGTCTCACGATCAAAAAAAGAACACGATTGCAACGGAGATTGATTTTTATCTGAAGTCAGTGCGCATTGGTCACGATCGAGATCCTTATATTTGTTGGTCAGCTATTACTGGAAAATATCCAATCTTATCAAAGTTTGCAAGAATATATCTTTTAGCGCCCTGCAGCAGCGTATACAGCGAAAGACTTTTTTCGGAAGCAGGTTTTGTATACGCAGGCAAGCGAAACCGTTTGTTGCCTCTTAATGCAGAGAAATTGGTATTCATTCATCATTATTTTCCCTTAGTACAGTACGAGTATTAATTTTTATTAATTGTGTAATAAAAAATAATGATTTAATTTCTTATGTAGATTAAACGTGTTTTTTTTTTAAATCCGGTATCTGGCCGGAAACTTGTTTATAGTTGCCGGGTATCCGTTTCATCTCTAGTTTTTATACATTTGTTTCATCATATTTAAGACATTTATGTGAGCTTAGATAAACATGACATCAACTTTTTTGATGTTATATGGAGCCGCGGTCCCCCATATTTGAATGCCGTATCGCCGAACTGGGGCCACAACTTGTTTATATTGTATATCAATAATTTATTGTTGAGTGACAGTTTGCTGTTCGCACGTAGTAGTGATTGGAGCGCGCTGTGACATTCTTCACATCGGACCGCTAAGTAAGGCGCTTGTCCAGGCTCAGACTTAGGTTTCGAATATGATTCACCTGAGGAATGATTCTAGAGTCATACGATATAACTGGAAAAGCGCCACGCCTCAATGTGTACGTACAGGTAGCGGATTTGAGAGGATTTATGGCAATGTTCCATCGGTTGGCTCAATGGGGGAAGTTGAGTTCACGAGTATGACGGTGTCATCGGCATATGTTACTACCAGCAAATTATCATTGTCTGGCATCGGCATATCCGCTGTGAATAACGAGTATTGAACTAGCGCAAGGACACTGCCCTGCGGTACTCCAGCTTTGATGTGCTTTATGCCAGAATCTGCATCACGAACTCTTACGAAAAAAACTCAATAGGTAGAGTAGTTCTTGAGCAGGAGATATTGCTTACCTGGAAGAAGCCTTATCAGCTTGTAGAGTAGTCCGCCTATCCATACTCTGTCGAATGCCGGCATGACGTCCAAGAATACAGCAGAGCAATAAGCTTTTGTTTCAAACGCTAGAATGTGAAATAATTATTAATAAAAGACAGAGTAAGGAAAAGTGAATAAATAAACACAGACATGGTATAAAGTTTTCTCAGTTCTTTGCTATTACTTATTTTTTCTCTGGTATAATTGAACCAGGTGTCCTTTTGATTAAATTTAATTTTAAATAATATTCCACCATAGTTTGTAAGTGCACCCCAAACCAAAATTATGGATGTACAGAAACAAATGCTTTAATAATAATTAAAATAGACAACAATCAAAATTTGCTTGTGTTATGTTTTGTTAAGACCAAACCTGTATTTTTCTTTCAATAAAATATAGTACATATTTATAATATATTAGCGTTCCCAACGCGCGTTGCTACCCTCAAGTGATAACCCAAGCAAGATTCTTTAAAAACCAGAAAGTACTTGCTGATATACAATGTCAAACATGTAATTTTGTCCAATAAAATAGTCATATAATTATGAGTCAATAGGGTAGGAGTCATTAGAAAATCCGAGGCATGGCGCTCGTAGCATCGAAAACGATTTTCTTTTAGTATGTGTCGTCCATCACTAAATAGTTGTTGAAGTCACAATAATACCACATTGTTTCATTTTTATCGCCAAATTTTGGTGTATTGCAAAAAAGATAACAAAAGATGAATTTCGTGTATACGTCAAACATGATTTTTTGCGTAAAAGAACCATCCCCGAAACCATCACGCCACAAATCAATGGAATGATATTGTACTATGGGGCATTTCACGTGAAGCGGACAACGAAAAAAATGTGAGGTTCTGGAAATCGTTCAACTGAGCGAGTATCGACCATAAGCCTCTCAATGTTGGCACTTCAAAGGAGTGTTTGGCTATATTCAACTGCAATACAAACGAGTTTTTGCAGCATGAACGAAACACGATTCCATTACAATACATCAGAGACAAAGGAACCGTCAAAGCAGTGGATTTATCCGGGTGAAAGTGCACCCAATAAGACCAAGTTGGGTCTGTCGGCCAACAATACCATGGCGACAGTATGTTGAATTTTAATATTCTGAGCTGTTTCATAGATTCAACATTGATTTTAAGCAAAAACGACCGCACTTGGTGAAGAAAAAAGTACTTTTCTACAATGTCAATGCACGTGTCGTCATAGAATAAATACAAAAAAAAAAAAACAAAAGCTTTCTCCCAGTGTGGCTGAAGTGATAAGCAAAAAATGAACGAGATTTCTGTTTCTTCTATGTGTTTGTCAATTGGAGAGCATGCAGCCCACGGGCCGTTAGTTGGAGTGTTCTGCAGTAGAGCCTATCGTCGATAAATCAAATCTTATGGGATCAATTAAATAGATGAAACCTATAGTCGATGATTCTTCTCTACTGATAGGGTAAATTAATAGGATCTTTTGAAAATTTTCACTTCTCTGAAGTACCAAAACATACATTATATTGTATATATATACAAATCTATCTACAAATATTTTAACAAAGTTAGTAAATTTGTATTTATGGCAAACTTGTGTTTTTTTTTTTTTTTTCTTAATTTTTCGTATTTTCTTTTTTTTATAATTTTCAAGACATTTCTTTGTACATATGTATGTGGCAACATGTCCCTGACATAGGTATATTTATATACGTATATACATATTTATATGTACTAAATGTGTGAGTGTACGAGTAAGAGTGTGTGTGCGTCCAAGTACGTGTGGCATGCCACGTAGCGTTTGAATAACTCAGTAGCACAATTCACTGGCATTGGCTTAACATGCCCCAAAACCCAAACAAAAACCAGTGAAAAGATAAAAAGGAAAGCAAAATATTTAACCAAAACGAATACAAATACAAATAGTTATTGTTATAGTTCTATATAGAAGTACATATGTATATAGAATAGTGTGCGGCATGTGACGCTATTGCGCTAAAGATACTTATAGTCGCTCTTCGTTAGTAACTGCCACAAATGCTGACATGGCAAGTATAGAATGAGTTCAACACAAACACACATAGATACAGTCATAGATACATATGTCATGGACATGTTACCACATAACGGCAAATCCAAAAGAAGAACGAATGAAAAAAAACCTTCGCTTTGTCAGATAGACAAGAAAGACTACGAGCAGAGACAAATAGACAGACAAAGAGATAGAGAAACATACAAGCAACTGACGATTGACAATACTACGACGCCCACGTTATGCACATCACTCCTCCATCTCTATTCTCTATTTGACTCGAGTCTATTGTACCGTGCCATTTTTTGTCGTTGCCACACTTCAGACAGTTCAGTTTTTGGCTTTAAAGTTTTTAGCCATATGTTGTTGTTGTCTCTTGCTATTGTTGTTGTTCGCTACAGTTTCGGTTTCAGTTCAATTGAGTTCGTGTTTAAGTCTCTCGGCTTCAGTTTCAACTTCAATATGCTTTTATTTGCTTTGGTTTGGTTAGGTGTGGTTTGGTTTGGTTTGGTTTGGTTTCATATCCCCATTCCCATCTAAACTTGCCTCACTTTACATTGCTCTCTAGGCTGTTCTGGCCTTTCGGATTAAAGCTTTGGGTTTTGGTTTCAGTTTTGGTTGGACACCATTATTTCGTTGATATCTTGTCATTTCTGTCACGTTCACCATTCATGATGATGATTGCACTGCTTGCCACATCAAACCACATACCACACCAGACCACACCACATTACAGATCCATGCAATGTGTCATGTTAACCGCAACCCACCTTAGCCGTTTGTGGCATGTAGTCGCATGTTTCTTGTTTTTTCTCCCATTTTTATTTCCCATTTCGTTTCCACTCATTTCTTTTTTGCAACGTTTGCGTTTGCTTTTTTGTATTTTGCTTCGCCATTTTCATTTTTCATATGAAGCGTATTTATTTTCCTTCTACTTCTACTTCCACTTCTATTCCCATTCAATCCACTTTTCTTCTTTTCAAACTTTCCACAAAGTTAATGGCATATTAAATTTATCTGGGAATTTGTAACAGAGCAAGAGAGCAGATTCCTATTAGGTGATTATCATTACGTCTGTATGATTATATCTAAGTAATCAAAAAATTAACCCAGATCTTTCAGATTGTGGAATCGTTACTGATTTTTTTTATATAGCAGAGGAAATTTATGTAAATTAATGTCAGACGTTTAGATATGTGCCAGCTAGTATGACATACATATATTCAAATTTTAATCAAACATATCCATCATTCAAGACCAACACATATGCATGTAATTTTTAAAGAAAACAGGTTATGTTAATTACTACCAAATACCATCCGTCTAATATAGACAAACAACGGAAATTAAGGCTAGCAACCACACTAACACGCTTGGTTTCAGTGTACTCATTTGAAACAGTCGAGAAATCGGAAACAAAATTAGAGAAATAAGATGGAAACATCAGAAATGTTCTGCATTGGAGGAATATTGAAATTGCCAGACCTTCATTCAATCACAAAGTCATTTGTTTTAGGTAGTACGTATATAAAAACACTGGACCGTTTGACCATACTCTCATACGAGTTTGACATACAAGTGATATGATTATTGAAGTTTGAGTTTTTTGTTTTAATTAGGATTACCCAGATTTTCCTACAGATGTTAAATCTGTTTTTTACATTCAAGAGTATGATATGAATATGATAAAAACATAGGCTATAACTTCCTTTTGGAACTGACAGCGTAGCTTAGTATTGATATCATATAGTTTTGTCTTTAGTGAAAGGTATGAGATGTGTGATGAGACCGATGTTAGCGCTCAAAAAGATTTTCTTTCAGTTTTTTTACTTTCTTTTTTATTTTTTGTTTTTCATATTTATGCAGCACATGTAGCAATAATATGGCGTTAGCAATATGTAATACGAGGATCGATCAACAAGTAGCAGACGATTATTGTTAACTTAAATTTTTTTAAAATTGTATAGCTTTCGGTCTTCTCAACTACAATTATTTCTTGTGGAAAAAAAACTAATTTATACGACTTTATGTGACAATTCTTTGAAAAATTTCTTAATTTCGAGCATTCCAAGTAAACATTTGCATTATCTGATAGATACATTTTTTTTCTTATGCACTAAATCTTATTAAAATCATTTCATTTAACTTTGATTGAAAATAGACGTTTGTCCCAAAAAAAAAAAAAACGATTTTATATTTATCAAATTATGGTCCTATTTCATGAACTCCACTTATTGTTCTGATTATTTATTTATCCCAGATTTATTTTTATACATAAGCTTATAGTCGTGCACTCATAAATTTTCTTAATATATATTTTTGATGATTTTGAATCCGAAAGTGTTTCTCGAGCTCGTATTTCACCTCATCATTTTGATTCTTTCAGAAAATCATCTGTCGATTTTGGTCGATAATCAGTTTTTAAGCTGCCAAACAAAAACTCATGTATAAATTTGTTTATCTGTAATACAATTTAGTATGGGGTTAATAGTTTTTTCTCTGCAACGTCACCTGTCACCATCAAAAGCGATTACTTGTTGATTGACTCTCGTATAGAACTAAGTCGTAATGATGATAATGGTTGGACGTGGGGTAAATAGATGAAGTGCTCAGCTAGTGTATGTCGTACGTGCCAACTTTATAGTTTCGTATATTTTATTTCACACATTCTTACTTGCTTACTTAACTATACACACACACACTCATACACGCTTTTACTCGTAAGTCTATCTATCCCGAACTCACTTTATATTTAGTCCTTGCTCTTTTTCCTTGTCACCTTGTTTCTATATCTCCCCCTTTTCTCTATACGTATACGCCCCTTCTTCTGCTCTCTGCTTACTATTATTTACAATAATAATAACAATAATAATTTTTGACTTGTTTGACTGAATTTTGTTTTACATTGCTTTGCTTTGCCATCATATCTCTTGTAAAGTTTTTGTTTCCATTTCCTTTTTTTATGTATCTTATTGTTTTCTTTTTATTCTTTAATTAAACCTCGTGTTCTTGTGTCGTGGTTTTGTTTAAAACCATAAAATCGCTTAACATATTTTATGTATTTCAGCTCAGATCAATTTGGTTGACATTTTAAATCTTAATAAGTATACGCCGTATGTGATTCCTGTGTTCAACTGTTCTGTTCAATTCTATTCTACTCTACAATGAGTTAATCTGTTTCTCTTGACCGAATGCTTTGTGGTTAACTACCATAACCACAATCCGATCGAGCAGTAGCATCATAAGCCTAGGCCAACAAATATCGTATCACGCCATCATGCCTTTCTATTTAGATCAGTCAGTATCTATATAACTTTTGGATGTTTTTACTACAATGTATGAAACTCAAATGCATTCATTCATTTCAGCATTTCAGCATTCCATCACTATTTCATATATTCATCTGGATTATTTTCTTTTTTACTGTTTGCTTTGCTTTTGACTTGACTTTAATCATCATCATTATCATCATCATCATCAGAACAATTCTCGGCAGTCACATGTGAATTTAAGACATTTGATATTTTACATTGGTCTCAACTCAACTGTGACTTGAAAGTCGTTAGTTGTGGAATCATTCACTTATTCATTCATTGATGGTAGTCGCATTAAATTGGTTATAACAGTAACCATTATCTTTGGGATTTGTTAATCAATCGTTTATTCGTTAAGCTTTTCTATAATCGTTATCTTTATCACGGATTACTTGCTATCCCAATATCAGGAACAGTTCGCAATTGTATTCAATACTTAATTTTATTTGTCGTGCTATCTTTTAGGGTATGATGATATAGTGTTTTGGTTTAATATTTTAACTTCTTTTAACATCATGAGTCTGCAATTCCTGAAGACATTTGTTATGTTCTCAGTTTTTTAAGACAGCGTACTGAAGTATTGTAGCATACAGTTGATATGCCAACATCAGAGTTCACCCATAGTTGGAAGAGTTAGTCTCCATATAAAATTTACTTTAAATCCAACCATAGTCTACTTATCAAATCATATGTTTTCAATATAATTGCAAATGACAAATAACTAAGTATACACGTACTATACGAATATTGGGGTGTGCAACACATATACATATATGTATGTATGCTTCGGTGAACTGTGGTTAATGTTTTGTCTTGTTTTACGATAACCTCATCACGTATGTCCGTACATACTACACGTATGTTCTTCCATGGTCATTATAACTATTCTTCATGCTACTGCCGCTGCTGTTAATCGTTTATTGTGGCATGAGGTCGGTCTTCTTAACTTGACTTCAACTTCCCTTGTCTGTTGGTTGTTCTGCCTGTCGATCGATCGATGAATGCTTACTAGTATTGAAACCACAAATGTTGTCTCATCATTGGCATAAAGCTGGGCAATTTCGTACGTGCCACATTTTGTGGCACATTATAATTATGCTGCCGTTGCTGATGTCGTTTCTGTTATTGCTGCCGATGAAACTGTTTTTTTTTTTTTTTGGTTAATACTGGTGGTGAAAGAATCGAAAGCGACTGACTCCAACACATTTGATGACGTGTCTTTAAATCGCATCATTTTCGATAATTTTCAAAATAACCGCTTGTGTTAAATATAAAAGATAATTTTACTTACATGCACTACAACAATGTAACTTGCAACAATCAAGTTAATGAAGCTTACTTCAAAAACACGAGTACTCGTATATACAGAAAAACATTAAGTGAAGTTGAATCCTGCAGCTGCATAACAATGATGATAAAGATGATGTTGATGATGTTGATGGTGATGACTATAGTCACGTTACCGTTAGTAAAGAAGGCGCCAGTCAGCCAAGTAACCAACCAAGGAATGAAGAAACAAAACAGATTTAGTTTACCAACGTACGTGACCGTGGCATATGAATGCTTTTTGGTGGCAAAGTTGAGGCCATGCAAATTGCAACTTCCGTCTAAGCAGAAGCCATCATCGGTAGCAGCAAACTGTTGCATAGTATTTCGTTGCGCCTCAATTCAACATTAAACACCAACATCATCACCATTCGATGCGCTTCTCTCTTGCTCGCTTGCTGTTCATTTAAGCTATCCATCCAGTCATCCATCCATTTATCCAACCATCGAATGAGGGACATAGAGACTGACAAACTTAGACGGATGCTGCCAATGCATCATGCACGATTTTGATGAATTATTGCTGTTCCTGCTATATGTTGCTTTTTCTTTTGAAAGTGATGATGATGGTTGAGATGATGGTGATGATGATTATGACATGGACTCTGACTAAACACTCGTATACTACTCATCATTATCATTACTAAACTCAACTCAACTGAACTGAGCTAAATCGGACCGAAATGAACTGAACTAAACTAAGTTTCAATTTTGCTGATGATGTTGAAGTTAGTGATGTTGATGATGTTGTTAATCATGACGTTGATGAATTTGGCCTCGGACACGCACAGTGGCAAGCATTGTCGCTACTGAGCCATTGATGTTGATGATGATTCTGACACTTCTGCTCATTTTATTTTTGTTGTTAGTCATACCATAGTAATATAGATGATGATGACGATACCTATGGTGATGATGATTGTAGCGATGATAATGATTTCGACAAATACAATTGTAGTAACTGCGAAGCTTGTTCCACACTTCGTTTGCCTAACACTCGCTTTAACTCAAATCAACTTATATTAACATGTTCATTTAACGAATCATATGTGAGTCATTAATATTTGCTGACTGATAGATTGGCAATGCGATTATGTAATAAACTTGACCTTCTTCCATACATTTATTTTTCACATATATTAGTTGTAACCCCACTTTTTTGGAGCATAATACATTTTGCGTTTTGTTTCAATCGGGCAACCTACACTACGACTGGTATCTAACTCTATTTATTACGATCAGTCACTAACCATTCAATTAACTGATCAACTTTATCTCATTTGCTTTATTATTTGATAATTTCAATTAGAAAACTCAAGTCTGAAGAGTGTTCCTGTTTATGCGGATCGGACCTGCTGTTGTCAAGAAATTGATATATACAATTTTGATAATAAAGCTTAGAGACATTTTTATTCCATGACCTTGACAAAAAATTTTCATTAAACGAAGTTCTATGAATAAGGGTGGAAGAATCACATATTCCTGTGGAATAACAGGTTTGTATTAAACGCTTGATACACCACAAACAAAGTCAGTTCTTGTTGGCCAATCTTTAACTTTAAAGTAGTTTTTGAGTCTCTACTGTACCACAAACAGTGGAAACAACAATACTTTGTGAACTCTCTCTGAAGTCCAACCCAGAGAGAAAATTGTACCAAGACAAGAACAAAATGTACTTGATTTATGTTGTCTTGGTCTTAAATAAGTAAAAAGTATATTAGAAAAGTGCAGGACCAGACTTCAATGAGAATTGAACCCGTGACTCTATGATGTCAGCTCGGCGCACTAACAACCGAGCCAACAAGACAGTCATATAATAAAATAACGAGTTTAAAATGCACTTTTGTATTCACACCGGATTTTTTGAATCATGTACAGCTGTTTTTTGTTTTGGTTATACACACACGTGGAACTTTGCGCGCACGTTGGCTAAATTAAAACAAAAAACTTGTGAAGAATACATGATTTAGAACATTTTGCAGTATATGCATATGTGTAGTTCTTGTAGCTCCCTTTTTCATTCCTGTTATTTATTTTGTGAAACTTAAAAAAAAAAACCAGAAAGAAGGCTATCATTGGCTATGTCAAAGATGTAATACTCTTCACGCTCCTCTGGGTTGTATCCAACATTATTTTCTTAGCATCACTATATTCTCTCTGTTACAGTTTGAGTATCAACAAAGAACACATTTTGAGTATCAACAAAAAACATGATCATGAAATCCAATCTACAACAACAACACTTCAATGACGTATATTTCCTAGTGGTTGTTGTCGAATCTGATCTGGATCAATAGGCAATTCAACATGGATTTAAATCAGGTCCGGTGTGAATTCGGTATAAGTGGTTTGGGTCTGAAGCCAAGAACAATTCTTGATTGCCGAATGCTGTCGATTCAAGTACGATGTTCTCGATTTTCCCTCTCTGTGAATGCATTATTAGAACAAAAGAAATAAAATAATAATAAAAAATTAATTTTATCAATTTTGCGCTGTCCTCTGTTGTCTCTTTTGCTATCCGCCGCAAAATAAGCCGATATTGTTATCAATTTATGTTTGCTTTTTCTGGATCTGAATTTCGTGAGTTCTTGTTTTTTTTTTTTTTCAATCTTAATTTATGATAAGTAGGTATAAATTCTGACACCGTTACTTCTTGATTCAAGTTCAGTTGTTCTCAGATTTGCAATTGAGTGAAAATCTAATTTACTTATTTCAAGAACATTTAGACCAATTACAACTTAATTTGGTATGTTCTTGATTTAAGAACAATCGAAGCTGTTGTCAGAACGGCGTTTTTCTCTCTGGAAAACTGTTTTCTCTAAATTAAGTGATGCTTAATTAATGGAAGGCACTTTTGTTATCCCACATATAAAGAACAATGAATTCGAGCTTACCAAGAGCGAACTAGCAGCTTGGTTGTTTGTAAAAAAGGTTGTAATTAGAGATATTCCAAAGATCTAAACTGATATAAGGAAACTAAAGCTTTATTCAAGCCGATCTATCTATCTATCTATCAACATATCAATCAATCTATCTGTCTATCTATTTATTTCTCTATCCAATAACAAAAATAATAGCACGCACTTTGACAGTTCTCTATCTTTTTCACAGTACAAAATTCAGCGTCATCACGGAAGGAGGAAGACATTAAGTTGTGAGGCTAAAGATGACAACAAGACAAGTCAAGTTTTCTATGGTCATCTCTAGGCACTTGCCGTTGGTGGCATTCTCTTTACTTCAGGTACTCACCTACCGACTCACTTTTTTATATTACTAGTATTAACGTAGCCTCCTCTCATATTAAGTTTTCATCGTGCTGCTGGTTTTCTTTCTGCTTTTCTTTCTGCTTTTTAACTTGTCGTTGTTTTGTTTGTATGTATCTGTGCATTCGTGTATCTGAGTGTGCGTGGGTATGTATGTTTTTGTGTGCCTTTACCGTTACAAAATATTGCACTTTAGGGTGTTAAGCTGTGAAGTGTTTCCTTTTTGCCTTCAATGTATCCGTGACTTGGCATCATTATTATTATTATTATTCTTGTTGTTGCCGTCGTCGTTGTTGTTGTTGTTGTTATATGTGTTCCTTTCCACTTAATTCTACACACTACACTTTCCAATTTTCGTCCATCTTGAGTTGTTGTTAATTTTTGAATTTTCCTCCTTATTTTATGTACAATATTTATTTTTGTATCTCAAAAAAGTTGGGGCTGCCACCATATTTGTTATTGTTATTTGTATCATGAATGTGCTCGTATGTGGTCCTGTCTTCTTCTCTTCTTATGAAGTTATTCTTTTATTTTTTTCTTATAACTAAGCATTAATTTTCTATTTCTTCATTTTATTTATACATATATTGTTATATATTGTGTTTTTCGAAAAATATTTGTAGATACCAATCACATTTTAGATATTACTGATTAAATATACATATTTTTTGATCTTATCTTGTCTACATATTGCTGTTGTTGTTTGAATACAAAATTCATAAGTCCTATTAGTTTCAAATTTTCTTAGAAACATGATGCTTTGTTATATTACATTTTTACAGTTTATCTGTCAATTATTTAAACACACTCAATGTTACCAAGACGAAATCGAGTCTCAACCTAATATTGTACTTCCTCCCATACTATGTTGCTGGTATGTCGAGGATTTTAATGTGGAAGAAGTAATTTTAGCTTAGTTGGTTGCTTAGTTCTGGAAAATGCTACATAAAACTTACGATCTTAAGTCCACGCCGACAAATTAATATGTTTCGCCTTGAGATTTGTTTACTGTCGCTGCATGGTACATACTAGTTGGTCTTTTGATGAGTCAAGAGTTATTCTTGTGGTATGTTTACGTCTTTACACGATTGTTGACCAGTGATGATTTTCGCCTTTATTATATTATTACACAGATTTGTCACAATGAGTACTTACACAGTTAAATAGGCCTTCTGATACGTAAAAGCATTATTAAAGACTAGCTTACCCGGCGCGCTTTGCTGCGTCACCGCTCCAAAAAAAAATTGGAATTGTTTATGTTACAATTTTGAGAGCGAACACAATTTCTTGGGGGTATTGTCCAGTTGTCCAGTCTGTGTAGAATGGACTTTGGTAATACTCTTGTGCGTACACACTAGACATCTGTTAGAATTAATTCAAAAGAGCATTTTTGGTACTCATGCTCAAATGAATGAATTTAACATTCGAATTCCTTTAAATGAATTAATACGTTGTTTGTTGGTATGCAAGCATATTTACATCCCCGACTACATTTCACAACAACAATTGCACACATATTCCTCTCACAAAATAAAATGCTCTCCCCGACACACAACAACAATTTCGAAGAATTTGTGTGCAACTGTTGTTGTTGTGAGTCTGAATACAATGAATGTTTTTCTTGTTCCTTTCGTTTCTTTAGCTTCTTTTACACACTCTTCTTTTTTCAATCGTTTTGAATGCGATCGTTTGCTATGGCAACGCTCTCTTAAATGAATTAGAATTCATTCTTATTGCGTGTGGTTCCAAAAAATTGAGTACGACATTCAATAGTACTCAGTTATGCCAAGCAACTGAATGCGTTCGTACAGATGTCTAGTACACACACATACTCCTTAACTTATATCTGATTTGCAAAAACAATCAAAGCACGAACAACGTCTCTCTCTTGGGTCGATCTGAGTGACCAACATTTACAAAAAGAAGATAACTAAAAGCGCAATATTCGTGTGCGTACTCAGAGAGGAAAAATACTACAAAAACAACACAAAATGTAAGAAAAAGCACAGCATAAAAACGACAAACGTTTCTGTGCTTGGCTGTAGAAAAAATTTAAAAATCTTAATCCTAAAACAACTATATTTAAATGTTTAATAAATCAAAAAAGTAAGTATCCTATGACATTCAGTGAAAGCGTAGAGCATTCTACTGGTGAAAGAATTTTTAAAATTGGATAAGTCGTTTGAAAGATTACCCGTATCATCTAAACAAACATTACCTCTTTATTATATTAGTATAGATTTATTTGTAATTTCAGTTCCTGCGGTGGTAAGTCCGAAATGTTGACACAACTTCAGGTTGGTCTTTCACCGTATCATGGCCATGATAGATTTTGTACTCTCCGGGAAGGTTAGCAACTATATCTTCGTTAATTCGGTAGAGTCGTTTCCGAGGTACATAATTTAGATATCAATTTATTTATATACACACCTGTACAAAATAATAGGTGTGAATCCCAAAATTTGAGAATTGTAAAGAAAAAATTTTACCATACCACACTGGGTAAAAAGTCCGTTTTTTTGGTATAAAGTCTAACAATGAGTATATATGTACCAAATTTTGTGTAAACATGTATTAGAGGTATCTTAATGATCTTGTAAAATTTCATTTCAATCGGATCACTATACCATATGCCTTATAAGTGATCTGACCGATTTAAACTAACTTTCTTACTTTAAAAGCTTTTAACCTGAGTCAAATTTTACCTACTTAATTTCGATGTTACTGAAAATTTGATTAAAAAATGAGTAAACATATAACGCCTTAAATATATTTATTAAAACTTAAAAAAATTATGGAGTCTCTGGTTATTAAACTTAACGCACAGATTTTTCAGATTTAATTTTCTATTTCCTCTCCAAACTCTTCTTCTAAATCAATTTTAACAATTCCCAAACTATCCTGTTCATCATCTTCTTCATCATTCTCTTCATCTTCATCTGGATCATCCAATATATTATTTTAATTCGATGAATTTTGGGAAGGATCTACTCCTTCTTCGCCTAACTGAATGTTTGGCGAATCCAATAAGGCGACAACTTCTGCTGGTAATCTTCTTTTTATACTGAATAGTATTATAAGTTTGTCAACACACAGAAGGAGACATCGCAGACCACATAAAGTATATATATTTGTGATCAGCTCGATGAGGCGAGTTGATTCAGCCATGTCCGTCTGTCCGTGTGTACGCAAAGTAGTCCCTCAGTTTTTGTGCTAGAGAGCTGAAACTTTAGTTTTAGGTTTCTTTTTACAACACACTGCACATTTGTCGGAATCAGCCGGACCACTAGGGGGGTACTTCCCATACAAACTCAAAACTACAAAAAGTTTCTGGTTCGAAACCATGTAAATTTCATGATCCTAAGGTTACCAGGAGGGGTACCTCCCATACAAACCCAAATTATATGACAAACTTATAAAGAATTAAAGTACAATAAAGGTGCCACTCAAACTGTGTGAAGAGTATTACATCTTTGGCATAGTCAATGATAGCCTTCTTTCTGTTTTTTTTTTGACGTTCTATTATTCAGATGCTAGATAATAACGAATCAGAAGTATCCTGTGAAAAAGGTTAGATATTATGTCGACTCGGCTACATTTTCTGGCATGTGATCTTCTTTTGTATCTTGCCCTCGATGCACTTTCTCCTAAACAACCAACTGGAACTATGCAGTTTTCAAATATTTTATAGCCACGTACTAAAACCTTGTGTACTGTAGGAGACACCGGGTACCAAGGATAATTTCCTATATACATAGTAAATGTTTCAAAGCAAAAGTGTTTAATTTTCTCTGGCAATGGCAATTAAAATTATATGAAAACGATGAATAATATCGAAATCAGTTTCTAATATGAGCCCTAACCACTATTAATTGGCACGGCATGTTTTTTTTTTAATAGTTCAAGTTTCAATGGCTTCTATTTATGTCCAAGCAATAATTGAACACATAAGTTTGTACTTTTTGGAAAGGTTATTTAATTAATAGTGGTTAGGGTTCGTATAGATGATAGTAGCCATCAATTCGAAAACGCACGTCTAGACACTGTTGCCACTGCCATTAGACTTTGACTTAAATCGCTGCATGGCCAAACACGTATGTTCCTAGATAAACGAGATTTATATGAAATGGAGAAAAAACATGCTTAGTTTTACAACAATCTGGACTCTTTTGTTAATAACTTGCAATTTTCAACTTTGTGCAACGCTTTGCCATTCAAAAGTTTTACTCCACGGAACACAAATACAATTGTTATTGGTAATGTAAAAAAAAAAACATTTTTAAAACATTTCACAGTTGGACAAAGGGCATAATAACAGAAAAATTGAAGCGAAGTTATAATAATAAATACCTGCACAAGGGTTTTTCATAATAATATATATAAATTTAATTTTATGCACCACACCACTTAAGCACAAAGTTTGGAAATTTTTGCCGGCAATATTGACACACAATGTGGTTTGAACAGTTGACTTTATTACAGTTGTTCTACTGTAGGGTTGGCACCTTGATAAATAATGAGGCATTCTTTTCCTCTTCAGGGTATTTAGATTGAATAAGTAACTGCAATTTTCATATATATATAAATTAAAAAGTGAAAAAATTTAAAGTGTTATTTACGCAAAAAATCTTCATCAGTGGTCGACAATCGTATCGTAATATTAGCTCATCGCGACCCGTTCAAATCATCTACGACAATCACTAGTAAAATTGGGAATATTTTATCATCGCGATGTGTTCGACGACGATTAGTAAGCGATTAGTAAGCGCAAATCCTCTGCTTAGAACTGCAAACTTAAAGATGAGGAACAACTTTGCAATACATAGTTCATAAAACCTGGTGTGCATCTCAAGGTACAAAATAATGGCGCAATATCCTCTGGAGTGACGAAACAAAAATTAATTTATTTGGTAATGATGCGGAAAGAAACGTTCGTCGACCGAAAGGCATGGAATTTAACGCTAGGTAAAAAAAAAGACAGTGAGGCATGAAGGTGCCAGCATAATGGTATAGGGCTTCTTTTCGTGGCAAATCGTAAATCCGTCACATCGAATTGATGGAATAATGGAAAGATTCAAGTACATGGATTTATTAGAAACAGTAATGCTACCATATGCCGAGGATAACATGCCGCTTTTGTGGACATTTCTGCAGTACAATGATCCAAAGCATTCATCGCGATTAGTGAAAACATGGCTCCAAGAGCATAATGTGAACTTCCTTGAGTGGTTAAGTTAACCCCTAGACCTCAAAGACAGTTTGCCAAAATAAAACGCAGTATTGGGAAAATATTCATAATATTTGATACAATATTCCTATAGAAACTTGTCCAAAGTTGATACCGTATATGCCCAGAAGAATCGACAAAAACAATCAAGATTTATGGCGGATATTCAGAGTATTAAACGCTCTCTAACTAATTCAATGCAAAACGGAAGCATAACTAACGAAATTTTCATGTTAATTCTGACCACTCGCAATTTGGTGTATTTTATGAATTTAACAAATATATTTTTACTGGCTTTCCCGGCCTGCTTTGCTACGCTCCCGACGTAATATAAAAGCGTCATGCTATTTTTTTTTAAATGTAGTACAATGCGTTTTAATTGAAATACTTTTGAAAAATCAGACGAATTAAATATTAATATTGCCATAATATCCTGCTATATTTGACTTCATTGATTTTAAAATATGTCTCTAAGATTTGTATGCAAACTATTATCCACCAATTTCTCGACAATAACAAGTCCGATTCGCACCAAACTATACGGAAATACTCTCAACTATGCTACAGATGCCCTTAAAATTTCATCAAAATCGGTGCAGCAGTTTCAGAATCTACACGAGACTTATATATATACATACATACATTCAAATTTATATATATAGATAGATTTTTCAGAATTTGTAAAGTCTTTTTTTTTTTCTTTTGAAGATGAAGTACGCTTCTATTGAAAACTAACTGGTTCTTTAAAGAATAATAAAGAAATATATGAAAACCAAATTTGTTTCACAAAAAAATTATCATACCTTATATTTTGTCCAGGTGTATAATGCAATAAATGCAAATTGCTTGTTTACATATATAAGATTTTATAAACTTAGAAAAACCAGAAAGATCATCAAGCTGATCAAAAATATATAGCTATTTAGCAAATAAATTTTCCCCACCGGGTCAGAGACAGATTTATTTTGTTTTTAGGTGTATTTGTTTTTATTTAATTAGTCGAAAGCTTTAATTTAATTATTTTTAAAGTAATTCTTTTTACCAAGTTGTATTACCTTTGGTGACAATAATTTGTCATGAATCAACAAATAAATGACTAAAAAAAAATTATATACTTTATGTTGTCTGCAATGTTTCCTTCTGTATTATAGTATTCACTCCAGTCAAGAGTATAAAAATAACTATAATCATTAACGTTATTCACATCTCATATAAAAGATATTTGATATTATTGTACAATCAAAATCAAAGGTCATACTCACAATCATGGTGTGTGTTTTGTTTTGCCTTTTTTAATGGTTCTTGTTTCTAATATCGGTTATTCTGGAACATAAATACTTCCTTAATAGGTTTAGTACAGCCAAAATACTATTTAACATCATAGAAATACTGATTTTAAATAAAATCTTTATAAACGTACACACATTTTTTAAGTTTCCCAAAAATTAAAGTTTCTTTAAAGACCTCACGTATAATATTACGTGTATATTCTAAGTATCTTGTTATCTCATTCTAAACTAATTATCTAATACTCAGAAAATGTAGAAACCTAAAACAAGGAAGGTCTGGGAGCTCCCCACAATATATAAATACATTAGTTTTAAAAAGAAATAGAATTAATTCGAAATGGAAACCTTTTTTTGCTTAAGATTTTAGTAATCAGTCATTAGAATTTTTATTCCTTTTTTTTATTAAGGCCCGGGGTGCACTCTAGACCCTTTGAATAATCTCGCACTGCTGTACTTCCTGTCATAGTCTTTGAACTTTTGTATCAAATAATATTTTCCATTAATTTTAAAAAAGTTATTATTCACAAAACTTGTTGAGAAGTAGGCTCAGTAAGAAATTGAATCAGTTTGGAATGGAGGCATTCGAATCGGATGTGAAGTTGATAACAATGCCGCATTCACATAGCAAAAGACTTTATTTTCAATCCATTCCACTTAATAAGGGTCCCCTTATTTCGGCACTTCTTCTGATAATTTTATCGACTGCAAAAATTGGTTCTATGACTGATTAATTCCCATTCATTGATCGTTTTCATATTTAATGTTGCCATAACACTCGAAGTGTTAATAACAAACCAAATAAAATCTTCATTCGAAACAAATTCATGCCTGCGCCACTTTAACAAAGCAACCTTTAACATTCTTATTTACTTTTCTTTTATTTATTATCGTTTTTTATATTACTTTATTACTCTCTTTTAACTTTTGAAATTCTGCGCATGTAAGTAAGTTTATGTGCTCGAATATTTGATCAGGTCCCAACCCGGTTTTGACTGTGGCTCCGGTAACTCAACTTTGTTGGCAACAATCGCTGAATGGCCATGGTCAGGTTATCATGTGGTCGGAGGCCTCCTTACGTACACCGAGCTATGATGATACCATCCGATTCCGTGTCAGGTCAATTGTTATGCAAATTTGGTTGCCTTAAAATAACTCACTTCTGTGTTGTTGCCTCGTCTCCTTCTACTTTTACTTTCCTACCAATTTCCATTCCATGGGCAACACATGAGACCTTCTCCTCCTCCTCTGCTTCATTTGTGCGTGTGAGTGTTTGTGTAGTATTTATCTTGAGGCTTTTTTCACCAACCACTTTTTTCGGTAATTTTTTTGTTTTTATTTTTGCTGGCTGCTACGTAAATAATGTGAAAAGTTTGATATGCATAAAGTTTCATTGGTTTTTCACAACAACACCACGAACAACAACAACAACAACAACAACAACAAAAACACGAACAATAATAACAAAAACTTAGCAAGGCATGGCCGAAGGTCTTTGGTCCACATCTCCATTGCTGCTTTGCTCATCACCATCATCACCATTACCGTAACGCCTTGCTGGCGTTTCCGTTTCCGTCTCTGTTTTTGTCTGTCAGTCGCTTGTTCTATTTTTGTTCCTTTATTTCTGGCTCGCTCTCTATCTCTCTTATCCTTGCTCTTTCCATCTCATTCTCGCATTCTATATATATACTTCCCTTCATCCTTCTCTATACATACCTTAATGTTGTTCACACCTAATCTCTTTGCAATTGGTTTATATACATATACATGACGCATGTATATGAGTGCGTGAATGTCTGTTTTTGATATTTAGCAACACTTTCAAAACTCTTCTCCTCTTCTCCCTTTCTTTTGTTGCTTGCCTTATTTTGCTTTTGCCTATCTTATACTTTTTTCATTTATCGAACACGTTGCTCGTCTCATTACAAGAGCTTTGTTTGCTATATGTGTGTATGTGTGTCCCTTTCTTTGTTCCTATATATCCTTCCTTCATTCATTCATCCATCCATCCATCCATCCATACATTCATTCATTTGTTCATTCATGCATGCGTTTGTTCGTTCGTTCATTCGTTTGCCAAAGGGAAACCCGAATATTTTAAGCCTAAAAGCTGGCTACACATTTTCCGTTTGACATCGAACATGTAGAAAGACTCACTCCAAACTCCATGATCCACACTCCTCCGGATGCGAAGTAACCCTCTTCCTTTTTTTCTCTACATTTCTCTCTTGGCTTTCTGTTTGTTTTCTGTCAACTGAAGGCCATCGCAATGTTGCAACATGCAGCATAAAAAAAAAAAAATAAAAGAGAAACACTGAACAATCGAAAAACAAAAAATATGAAATAAGAATAAAAGAAAGGAGGAAAAAAGTAAAAGAGTACAAAATCCCAGAAGGCTTTTATTTGGATTTCTTGGTTTGTCTCTTTTTTGATTGGATTCAGAGTTTGGTTGTGGTTTCAGTTACATTTTGTGGTCATAAATTGTGCACCATTTTATTGCAAGTTACCAGATCAAGTCACACTACGACGAATGTGACAAAAACACAGAGACATCAAAAGACGGAAAACGAAAACTAAGCACTATATCAAAAGATAGAAAGAAAATAGAACAAAACCAGAAAGAAGCCTATCAATGGCTATGCCAAAGATGTAATACTCTTCACGCTCCTCCGGGTTACATCCAACCTTCCTTTCTTAGCATCACATCAGTTTGAGTGGCAATTTTATTGTACATTTATACTTTAAACTAGCAAACCGCCCTGCTTTGCACGGGTGCAATTTAAAAAGTATCTCTTTGGTATTGATAGCATGAAATTTTATTAATTAATTTTTTAACAAATTTTTGTTTAAAATATGTCTTTGTTTACAATTTCTACAGCTTTTTTGTCATTACACAATACGAACTGAATTGACGCGTGAAAGAGCTACATATAACTGTCCATGGGAAAAACACTGAATGCTAAGTTTGCCATTTAATTTGGGTTCGTATGGGAGGTACCTTTCCTGGTAACCCTAGGATCATGAAATTTATATGGTTGATGAATATAGATCAGAAACTTATAGGGTCCAAACTTCAGTTCGATACGTTAAAAAACAAAAAACCTTTTCTAACAAGAACATTAATTTAAAGGGGGGTTTGTATGGGAGGTACCCCACCTAGTAGCCCTAGGATCATGAAATTTACATGATTGATGGCCATAAATTACAAACTTATAGTGTCCATATGTCAAAAAACAAAAAACTTTTTCTAATAAGAACATTAATTTAAAGGGTGGTTTGTATGGGAGGTACCCCCCCTAGTGGTCCGATTCAGCTGATTCCATTTCAGCTCTCTAGTTCAAAAACTGAGGGAATAGTTTGCATACATACAGACAGACAGACGGACATGGCTAAATCAACTCGTCTCATCGAGCTGATCACAAATATATATACTTTATGTGGTCTGCGATGTCTCCTTCTGTGTGTTACAAACTTCATGACAAACTTATAATACTATTCACTCCCGTGAAGAGTATAATGAAGTGGAAATGGAAATGGAAAAAAAATGAAAAGGACAAACCAATGAGTATGCTTAAACGAAGATTTTATTCCTTTATACAGGTTGGTTGAAAAGTATTGAAAGCGACACATATTAACCAATAGGAGAATAAAAATTAATATCGTATATTAACATTTTATCTTTCATTTGAACACTTTAAAAAAATTATTTTGAATGGTCACTTTATTTTTTGTTTACAAGCCGTTTGAAGTTGACGGGCCAGCCTATTTGTTTGCAATGGAAAACACAGAATATCGTGCGGTGATAAAATTGTTTGTTTTGGAAGGTTTACCAGCAACGGAAATCCACAAAAAATTGGTAAAAGTTTTAAACAAATCTGCTCCATCATTTCGAACTGTGCATCGATGGGTTTTGGAGTTTAAACGTGCGTTGCTGATGATCCACGTAGTGGACGTCCAAAAAGCGCAACAACTCCAGAAATTGTTGAGCAAGTTTATGATATTGTGTCTAATGATCCAAGTTCGACTAAGCGGGAAATTGCTGATACCATAGGCATCTCAGATGAACGGGTACTCTACATTTTCCATGATGAATTGCATATGAAAAAGCTGTTTGGAAAGTTAGTGCCGCATTCCTTAACAATTCAACAAAAACTGAATCGAAAACAAATTTCTCAGCGTTGTTTGAAGCGTTTTAAGCAAAATAAAACAGATTTTTTGCGCCGTTTCATAACTATGGATGAGACTTGGATCTAACACCATGATCATAAACTGAAACAAGAACGTTTACATTGGACTGAAGCTGGTTGTTCAGCTCCAAAACAAGGTGAAGTCAGAACGATCGGCAAAAAAGGTTATGGCATCAGTTTTTTGGGATGCAAAAGGCATTTTGTTGATTGATTATCTTGAAAAAGGTAAAACAATTAACTCTGAATATTATTGCAACCTTTTGGATCAGCTGAATGAAAAAATTGGTGAAAAAAGACCCGGTTTTAACAAGAAAAAAATCATTTTTCATCAAGACAATGCACGTGTTCACACAAGTGTTTTGACGATGGCTAAATTCAATGAACTAAAGATCGAATTGATTGGACACCCATCCTATTCACCAGATTTGGCTCCCAGCAACTTTTACCTATTCAAAAACTTGAAACAATTTTTTCGAGGAAAGCGCTTTTCGTCGAATGAAGAAGCTATTGCAGCTGTGGACCGGTATTTTGCAGATCTCCGGAAAATCAATACAGAGATGGTATAAAATTATTGGAGGATCATTGGAATAAGTGTATTGAAGTTGAGGGAGACTATATTGAATAAAAAAAATTAATTCATGCAAAAATTATCATACCTTCATTTTTGCTTTCACTACTTTTCAACCAACCTGTACATATCAAACCCACAAGAGTGTTTGTTTGTATCCAAACAATTCGATTGTCATATATCGTACTCCCCTACTGCCAATTTTGACTTATTTATCGCTATATTTCCTTTATTTTCTATAATATACACGTATAGTAATTAATTAACTAATCTTCATTTTAAAAGTGAACAATTCATAAATTTAAGCTTTGTAGTTAGTGAAAGTGCAAATCGTAACTTTGGATACACGGAATTTCGGTTAGAGGTGAAAAATGAACTTAAAGATTTAGAAAATAAACGAGCAGTGGGAAGCAACACTGGGAAAATACTTATGAAAAACCAGCACTATGCTGGCGGATGAAACAACGAAATTACCGAATTTATATTCACCTACTTAACTGAAGTCACATTCACAATACATTAACATTTGCCATTAAAGAACTGAAAACTGACTGATTTTAAAATTATGGGACATTAATTTAAACAATTGTAATATGATAGTTGGAGAGCCATCGATGATTTCAAGTTCATTTTCTAAAGAGAACAAAAAAAAAAAAAAATAAAGAATGAAAACCCATAAACCATAAATGAAAAAGAAATAGAAATGACTCAAATTCGATATCAAAAACCTACACAACTTTTTCTTTAACATACATACGTTTAAAAATATTGTTGTGTAGTTCAAGATAACCAAGGCGCTTTCGCCATAAATTTCAGAAATATTATTGCGAAAAAATAATACAAATAAAATTGTTGTTGTTGTTGTTGTGTTCATGTTGTTTTGTAAAATATAAAATAAAAATCGGAAAAACAAAAAGCCTGCAAGGAGAAATCCAAAACAAACTAATATTATATTCAGAGCATGCCCAGCATTCAAAAGAGCTCAGCTCAACTTCAATGTTTTGTATGGTCGCGGTTTTTTCGTGCTATGCCAAGTCATGTTTGTATGTACATACAAGTGTATCTGTGTATATATACACATATGCAAATACTGCAATGTTCGCTATGTATTTTCATTATTTAACCAGCAACCAGCAAAGGCAGCAGCAGGCGCTGAACATAACCAAACCCAACCTTACTAACCCGAACAGGCCAAGCCAAGTCAATGAATGCAACAACACAATTCACCATACCAAAGAACTGAGAACCCAAGACCAAACCAAATCAAGTTAAGTCAGACCAGACCAGACCAGACCCGACCCGACGAAAAGAGAAAATGGCATGGCGAATGTACCAATCCCAATAATGCAATGTTTTTGCTTCTTCAAGCCCTCAAGCCCATTGCACTACTACTTTTTAACATTTCTTTTCCCCCCACTCACTTTTTTCTTCACAACATCAGTTTCCTCCATCAACATCAATTTAACCATCACCATCACCAGCGATAGCACTATCTACCATTTTCTTTACTTCATCATTTCATTTCTCTTTTCACTTCTTTCCTTCCTTGCATATCGCTTCGATTCTCTCTTTTTAGTAAAGTACTACACGATGCTTAAGCACTTCGTTGCATTGCAGTTTTCTAGTTTGTTCTTTCATTTCATTTCGTTTGTAATTTTCTTATTTAATACCCTACACGTGAAGTGAATGGAATAGGATCGTTCGGTATTTAGGTTAAGTCGTTAAGTTTGTAACAGCTAACTAACAGTTTTAAAGAAACTATTGTAGTACTTATTTTAGAACCACTATTTAGAGCTTTCTCTCATTTCTGCATTGATAAATACATCCATCTGAATTTTGTTGCAGATTTTCTAAGCAGTCCTGTATATATAAATGAAGGAATGGGTGGAGCCTAACCAAAACGTCACCGCAGCCTCGTTTGGGCCTACTGAAACATTCTATGATAAGATCAATCGATTTAGCCTAGTCTGTCGCTCTATTTGTCAGTCTACCAAAATATATATAACATACTTGTGAAATGCAGTCAGTTTCAATATACTACAATAAGTTATTTATACAAACTTAGGTTCATTCATGAAAAACATCTCCAATTTTTTAACTACGAGTAGAAACACTAAATGGAATGGCCAGAAGTTATTTAAACATTATAATGTTAATAACATTATTTGTCAAAATCTAATCAACTGGACATACAAGCAATTCCAGATAATCTAAAGAAGGATTTTAGCCAAGAGTTCGCATTATTAAAAAAAAAAAACAAAGAAAAACTAGTTTTTCCGGATGCTATTCACCTTCATCAATTGATGATTAAGATTTGATAGCTGGTTGCATATGAAACACAAATCCTAAAAAGGACACATTTTGACATTAATTCTTACTTCTTTACATAAAATATTGTGAGGAAACTTTTAAATTTGCATTACATTCATGCCTAAATCCTGATTGGATCTTATAAACTTAAAAGTTGACATGTGTTTGGATCCGCTAAGGTTAAAATAAAACCAGAAAGAAGGCTATCATTGGCTATGCCAAAGATGTAATACTCTGCACGCTCCTCCAGGTTGTATCCAACCTTCCTTTCTTAGCATTACTATATTCTCTTTGTTACAGTTTGATTATCAACAAATAACACAGTTTGAGTATCAAATATGAGCACAGTCTGAGTAGTACTTTTTTGTTTATAAGTTTGTCATTTAATTTGGGTTTGTATGGGAGGTACTCCTCCTGGTAACCCTAGGATCATGAAATTTAAATGGTTTATGGAATATGGATCAGAAACTTATAGTGTTCAAATTTCAGTTTGATAAGTCAAAAAACAAAAAACCTTTTCTAATAAGAACATTAATTTAAATGGGGACTTGTATGTACCTTGGCTCATTCCGACAAATGTACAGCGTATGGCAGAAAGAAACCTATGTGCAAAATTTCAGATCCCTAGCTCAAGAACTGAGGGACTAGTTTGCATACAGACGGACTGACGGACCTGGCTAAATCAACTCGTCTCATCGGATGATTACAAATATATATATACTTTATGTTGTCTGCGATGTCTCCTTCTGTGTGTTACAAACTTCATGACAAAGTTATAATACTATTCACGGGAATGTCATCAGAAGGTATAAAAATTTCAGTTGAACCAAATTTTTGTTGTTGTTCTTATTGTTGCTGTTCTTACTGTTGCTGTTTCTGTTGGTTAGCAAAAGACTGCTTTTATGGTAGTTGGTTTTTTGTCTAGTACCATATCATGATTATTGTTGTACCTTTGGTTATTTTTTTGTGATCCCTTTTGCTCTTGTGATTGTCTATAATAGTGCACTAAATCTGCTTCCTCACTTTCCATGTGTTTGACATTACACACTTTGTGAAAGATACGCGCTTTTTGATGAGCTTTGTAAACAATCTGTTCTTTGCTATCGAGCTTTCTTTCTTGTGGCTTTTGATATTCTGACTTTGTCACCCTTTACCTGTTTGCAGGCTTTTTTATCACTCACTCACTGGTAGATTTTACAAAATTCTAACCAAGCCTCTAGTTGATTTTATACCTTTCACAAATGAATTTGTATGGCATATTAAGTTTGTCAGTAAGTTTGTAACATGGCGACCTTGGAGACCCACCCAGTAATTATCAGTCAATTATTTCACCTGTATGTCTCTGGGTTTGCAAGCTAAATATTCAAATTTTTTTGCGTACAGAACTATTATATTTTTATTCTGGTTGAAAAACGCAGAATAAAGTTCTTAAGAATCTTAAGAAGATAATTGGTGGCCCAATTCCTCGGAAATCAACCAAAATCCGAATTGTACAATTGCCCAGTAGAAAAATTTGAAAATACTTAAACAATATGGAGCCGATAAATCAATAAGAGTTTGTCATACTTTCAGTTAAGTGTAAGATAATGGCAAAGTTCCTCAAGGAATGTAATGTTTTACCCCTAGATACGCTGATTCTTAAACTTATCCAATGTGACAATAGTCAAAATGCGCCACAAGTTCCAGTTCAGTTTCAACTTTTCTCAAGAAATCACAATTTAAAAAGATTTATTATGTGCACTATTTCAAAAAAGATATTACTTTATCATTTGTAAACTGTATAAAATGTTCGATCAAAACCAAATTTCTTCCAGGTTGATTCTTTAACAACCTGTGAATATTTTATTTTTCGTTTTTTATTTATTATTTGTCTTAAAGATACACAATGTAAGTAGCTTAGTTACAGTTGAAAGATACAAAACGATTTTCATGAATTTGATGACGATGATGACTATGATGATGATTTCAGCCAAAAAGTATATTGAGGAGATGCTACGCTATAACTGAATAAGTGAGTCGGTGAGCAAGTGAGCGAGTGTGTGACTGACTAACTTAGGAAGTGACTGAGTGCATGGGTGAGTTAGTCATTAAATGGAAAGGGAACAATGGCAAAGTTACAGGCGGCGTCAACAGCAGCAGCAGGAGCCGCAGATACAATTCACAATCAACTTCTGACACTGACAAACTGTCCATTTGGGACTTTGAGAAAATAAAAACCAAAAACAAAAGAAAAGAAAAAGAATAAATGAAAGAATTATAGAGAAAAAAATCATCAAAAGCCTTCAAAGTTTGAAAGCTCTGAACTAAACTAAACTCAACTGAACTGAACTGCAGGCAAAAATGAAAAGCTGTCAGCATGGCTGCAGGCACGCAGCAACACCAGCAGCACCAAAAACGACATCAGCAGCACCAACAACAAATTCAAAGTTCAGTTCAGCTCACAATATAGTTTCAATGCAATTCTTTTTTAGCTCTGCTCACTGCCGGACTAAGAGGGTACCAGTACCAGGGGGCCCAACATTTCGACAAGTCGATGATACTCTTGTGGCAAACAAGACCATAAGCCACAAGTAAATGCAAATCAATCTTTAAACACTAAAAGATTTCCTTGAAATAGTTTCTGGTTTCATCTTTTACATTTCCATATCCAAACATTTATAGTTTTGCCGCCCAGGACCGTCGAAGTGCTTAAGTTGCCACTGGTTCTGTTGAGTTTAGTTAGTAACCTCACATTGCAGCAATATGCTTTAGAGCAAGAGAAGTTTCATTTCCATTTTTATTTACGCATCTTCAGTTTCAGTTGCTGCTCAGCCCTGTAAATGATGTTGGCTTTTGATAGAAGCAAAGCAGAAGCCAAAGCGAAAGCAAGAGAAATGAAAATGTGAAAAACAAAATAAAAAAATATAGCAAAGTTATCACAAACGAATTCAGCGCACATTGTACACACAGATACACACACATTCACAGATACACAGATAAATTCATTGACACAGGAAAACGTTTTTTCTTGTTATATTGCATTTATATTATTTTTGTTTCAGAACAAAATTCACAAGAAATCTTAACGTTTTTGACTTCATTATTATTTTTTGTTTTTTCTTTTTAACAATATTTCGATTGCTCGCGCATTTGGCAATAAAATGCACATACACAGACAGATGTAAAAGTATCTTTTATATACACACATTCACATAATTAAGTACATTTTATTGTAGGAAATACAATAATAGAATGAAGAGCAATATGATCTGTACTATACGTTAATTATTTGAAAAACATATTTTTAAAATGCAAAATGCAAAATACCTGTTTTTATTTTGCATTTGAAATATTTTTTTTTTTATAAAATTTTATAAATATTTAGCATTTGTAAAATGCAAAAAGAATGTTGGATGCAACCCTGAGGAGCGTGAAGAGTATTACATCTTTAGCACAGCCAATGATAGCTTTCTTTCTGGTTTATTTTAAACTTTGTTTTAACCATACTTTTGATATACATACCAATGATGTGCTACTCTGATGACCAATTTTTTCTGTCCATACATTTTTATAGACTTTGGTTTAAGACATGACTGCGAGAAGAAAAAAACACATTGTCACATTGTTCGTACACCCAACTGTCCAATTCTTTTTTTATACGGTGGATGCAAAATAAAAAAAAAAATGAAAATAAGTGCAAACATAGAAAAATCAAAATTAAACTACAAATAAAACTCAATATAAAGAAAAAATCAGCCAAGTGTGAGTCGGACTCGCACACGGAGGGTTCCGTACCATCGTACAAGATTTTTGCCGCAAAAACGAACTAACTCAATGCTCGAGCAATCCCAAACACAATGAATATGCATTTACTATGAAATTGAAAAAATCTCATGTTCCAATTATTAAATTATTGATTTGACTTATGTTTAGGGTGGAATCAGTATTCATACTGCATATCAACTTTGATTTGAAAAGTGAAATATTCATTCAGCCTAAAAGTATACTACAAGAAAAAAAAAATTACCAAAATATGAAACATAATAAATAACAAATCTTCTAAAACTGTGCGCAGTGCATATTGGAGTACACGTTTCTTGTATGGGGACCTCTTTAATTTTTTAACTTTATTTTAGTTTTAGTATTTGTTGCTATCATGACAATAGAAATACACATTCTGCGAAAATTTCAACTGTCTATGAGATACAGCGGAGTCGGACGGGCGGCGGAAGCTTAGTAATTGGGTCCCGTTCGCACCCTTTGGGTACGGAACCTTGAAAACGTATAAAACAAAACATATAAAGCTAGTTTGTGTCTGTGGCTGAAGCGAAAAGAAGTAGCGTGACCGGTAAAGAATTTTGTTCAGTTTTCTTTACACTGGATGTAAATAAATAAAATGAAAGTAGTTTATTATTTTTATATGCTCTATTTAAGCATAAATTAGTTAAACATCGTAATATAATTATATATAATTGTTTTTGTTCAATTTACGGTCTTATTTACTACGCATTACTGATACAAAATATATTTTTTTTTGGGGACAAGAACATTCCGATTATTTTAAGACTCTGTTTTAAAAACATCAAAATTGATGATAAAAACGGATCTACAGTTTGCAAAATGTGTTCAAAAACACTGAAAGGGAGTTTGAATGCTACAACAAACTTTTTGAACCATTTAAAAGTTAGTAAAACTAGAATCTGTATTTTATTTTGTAACCGCAGTTTTCTATGTTTTAAACAATAAATTTTTAAATATACTTTTGCAGACAAGTATTAGCAGAGTATGAGAAAATTAAAACTCAATTTCCTAACAACAAGAGAAAATATGCTGGTGAACGTGATGCTGGTGAGGGGTCAATTTCAACTAAAATATTGAAACAATCCACTTTACCAGCTATCTTAACGAAGTCAGTTAATTTCGACAAGTTACTTGTGAATTTTTTAGTGGATACCATGTCACCTGTATCAATTGTACAAAAAAATTCCTTTAAAGCTCTTATTGAAGGTGCACAGCAATTAATTGCTTCACCAAAAATCATATGCAGTCAAACATGTAATAAAAGAATTGCGGACTAATATATTGTACTGAACACAAAAGAATCTTTGAAAAAACTTGATTTTATATGCACCAATGCTGATATATGGTCTTCCTCTAAGGGAAGCTATGTGGGGGTAATGGCTCATTGGATTGATTATAATATAATTGATTGAAAAAGCGCAACTTTAGCTTGCATGAGGTTTAAGGGTACGCATAGTCACGACAAAATAGCTGAGCTGATTATGGAAATTCATTCTGAATTTGATTTAAATCTCGCAAAAATCGTAAAGACTATTACCGACAATGGAACAAACATGGTCAAGGCTTTCAAAATATTTGGAAAAGATTCAGATACAGAAACAAGTGAAAGAGATACAGCTCTTATTCAAAATATTGAAGTTGTGCTTACCACTATTGACGATGATGATGGCAATGTGCTCATCACAATTTCCGGAGCCATCTGAAGAATTTGCAGTGTGTCAACTGCCTAATCGTGAAAGGTATGCCACACATACATTACATTTATAAGCTTCAAGAGATATGGATAAGGCTAGATACCAAAGTAGTTCACACAAAAAACTTTATGATGCAGCCATAGCAAAATGTCAAGCAGTTTTGAATCTGTGTTCAAGGTCTCCTTAAGCATGTGAAATCTATTCAGAATCAACTGGAAAATCTCCTACTTCTCCATGTCCAACACGATGGAATTCATACTATACTTCCCTTCAAGATCTACTTGCTGTAGAGATGACCTTTAATGAAACTTTAAGAAACCTTGGATTTGCAATTTTTAAAGAAATTAAAATCCTTTTTCTTATTGAATATACATATAATCCGTTCAAAGCCTATTGTTGATGGTATCAGAAGTTTAAAAGGCGACAAAAATACTTACTACGGATGTCTTATGCCTGAACTAATGAGAATACAAAGAATTCTAAGAAGTTTGCAATGGATAACCTTAAATATTATGATGTATTGATAGAGGTTATTCAAGAAAGGCTTAATAACCGTTTTGAGAGATTTTACAAAATTAGAGGAACAAAAAGCAAAAGATGGCATAATAGCATCCAAATCTTATCCCTTTTTCAAAATGAAATGGGTGCCAAAAGCTTACAAAAAATATGTTGAAGAACTTTTTGTTTCAGAAGTGAGAAAAATAAAAGAAGAACAAGAAGATGACAAGAGCTACCAACAAATTAACTCTAATGAAAAAAAGGAAAACACTAAATCCTATTATATGTTTATGGAAGAGTCTGATTCTTCAGCAGACAGTGATAAGGAAACACTACAATATTTAATAGATGAAGACAATACTTTAAAATCCTTGAACAAATATCCAAGTGTAAAGAAACTCTTCCTTAAATATAATACTTGCTTACCAAGTTCTGCTCCTGTTGAACGACTATATTCGTTTGGTGGAATGATTATGAGACCATATAGATGGAACGTGAAAGATGAACTCTTTAAACAAATATTAGTTTTAAAATCTGTGAAATGTAGGCAAAGGCCAAAGTAGCCGTACTTTTCAATGTATTAGTTTTCAGTTTTTCAGTACTTAAAATTTTATTTGAAAAGCCTATACCCAGTTGACCAAACATCGTATGTCGTGCGGACCTCCGCCGAAACTATCTGAAACGAGCTCAGCCGTACAAAACGGATGTATGAGAAAAAATAGGCAATACTATACTATACTATACTATATTATTCGTCATTGTTGTTGTTGTTGTTGCTGTTGTGCAATACAATATAAAAATATAGTTATGGCCATAGCTGGTAATACTAACAACATGAATGTGATTGTTTCTGTTGTTGTTGTTGGTTGGTTGTTAAAGAAGCTGCAGACAGTAGGAGCATAAAAAAGAGGCAAGTTACACAAATCAGCCAGCGACTGAAGCAAACCAAGCCAAACCAAAGCAAAACTTGAACAATGAACGGCCATCAGCCACTACCAACAATAATAACAATAAAAGCAACATCAATAGCAGCAGCAACAACATTCAACATGAATAGCAGCAGCAGATACAACTTGCTACTACAACAAGCTTCAATCCTTGGAAACAGCGATGACGACGATAATGGCAACAACTATTTGAGCCATCGCCGGTGCCTCATCTCGTCTCGTCGTCTCCGTTGCTTTCTTCTTCTTTTTCGTCGACATCGTCGTGGTTGTCCCTTTTATTCGTGCCAAGTGGCAACTTATACTTTATACATTAATTTTTTTTTTCATTTGGTTTTATATTCTCTACGCTTCGTTGTTCCATTTGCCATTGCTTCTTTCTTGTCATGTTTGCTACTCCGCCCAATCTTTCTGCCATCCAGTGCCATCGGTATCATCTTCAATGTTAACATCTCCCACCTTCCATCTTTAGCTCCTTTGCTTCCTGCCTTCTTGCTAGGCTACCAATACTCTGAAGAAAGTAAAGTACTTACTACACTTGCAGCAAGTAAAACACATAAAAGACACGAACGACAAGACAAACAGTGAGACAAAAAGACAGACAGTGGGACAGACAGACAGAGAATCTGAAGTAATCAAGTAGCGGCAAAATAAGCCAAAGCAAATCGAACCCAACCAAACTAAACTGAACTGAACCAAACAGAGCCAAACGACGACAACTTTTCAAGCAGTTTTCGTTTTACTTTTTTATTTTTTCAACAATATTCCAAACGCTTTTCTTCAATTCATTCATTTTTTCTTCTCTTTTTTCATTATATTTGCTTTTTCTTATTTTTTCTATAAAGTATAATTTTTTTTTATTTATTATTTCTCCTCCTCTTTCTTTCTCCTATCGATTTCGACGACGACGACTACGACGTTTGTTTGAGCAAAAGAAAAGTAGATTCAAAACCAGAAAGAAGGCTATCATTGGCTATGCCAAAGATGTAATACTCTTCACACTCCTCCGGGTTGCATCCAACCTTCCTCTCTTAGCATCACATCGGCTTGAGTGGCAATTTTATTGTACATTTATTCTTAATAAGTTTGCCATTTAATTTGGGTTTGTATGGGAGGTACCCCTCCTGGTAACCCTTGGATCATGAAATTTATATGGTTGATGAATATGGATCAGAAACTTATAGTATCCAAATTTCAGTTCGATACGTTAAAAAAATAAAAAAAAATAAAAATTTCTAATAAGAACATTAATTTAAAGGGGGGTTGTATGGGAGCTGACGGACAGACGGACATGGCTAAATCAACTCGTCTCATCGATCTGATCAAAATTTTATGTACTTTATGTGGTCTGCGATGTCTCCTTCTGTGTGTTACAAACTTCATTACAAACTTATAATACTATTCACTCCCGTGAAGAGTATAAAAAAAAGACGAAAGAAAACCATTTAAACTCGTTTTGAACGAGAAAATAGAGAGGATCGAAGAAGCAGCATATATTTAATAGGGTATTTGCCACAAGACTGAGCATAATCACACAAAAAATTAATAGAAAAAAAATCCCTTCGAATTAAAAGAGAAAAAACAACAAACATGATTTGAATTAAAAATACTAAGTACATAAAGTACCTTCAACATGTTAAATTGTATGATGGGAAATGAAATGAGAATTGAGTATTTTTTTCGATAAAAAAGTCTCATCGCATCTTATCTGAGGTACTTACTACAATACATCAATATGACACTGAATAGTAAGTCAGTAATTAATCTATCCACCACCTGAGAGTCTTTTTCTTTATTTGCTAAATCAAAATAATGTATCAAAGTAATACATATGAACATATATACTCAATGTCCTTCTTGTTAAAATTTTTAAAGTTAAAACAGAATAAAAAAGCAAGTTCATAATTTCCAAAAGAGCGCCACTAAGTCACTTCATAAATACAAAACCATAGTAAATATAAAATTCTTCAACATTTTGAATTTGAGATCTACAATCCTTTTAGAAATGCGATCAAAAGAATTTAACGTTATTGACAGAATTCTGTTTGCTTCAAAGGGAGAGCATTTCTTACAACCAACTCTTCAATATTATGTAAGGATAATGTAGAATCAATACCATTAGGACGGCAGTAAACATCAATAGCAGCAATATATGTGAGGACTTCTTTAGTTGTTGGAATTAGATTAGAATCTGAAGAGAAATGTTCTTCATCGACATCGGTCAAGTCGGATTCATCATTTATAACTGCCGATACTATTTCAGCATCAGTTTCAGATCCATAGCACTCCAGATTATCATCAGACCTATTGTACTCTCGTTACACATCCAAGCTCTTCGGTCAGTCAATTTCAGAGTCAACTTCGCTATCATCGTGAACTATTACCAATTGTCTAATGCCCTTTAAGTAGAAGTTGTTTAAAAATGAATTTGATTTAATCAGAATCAATTAAAATTTACTTTTTTAAAAAAATTCTTAATTGTTATGTCTTTTACAGAGTCTTATGCTTTTTTCGCGTATTTTATGGCATGGAAAACGACTTCAAAAATTCTGTTACCTGCACATTTCTTTCAAGGACACCTCTTTGTTTTGTCTTTAATATTTTGCGTTATGCCACTTTTAAGCAATGAATGACGGAATGAAGGTTAAATTAGTGCCATAGTGTTAGGTGGCAGAAATTCCATTTTTATATTTCAAAGTTCATCATTTAGTTTTTGTCAAGCCCCGTTGCCTCTAATCATACACACTTTTTTTATTTTAATGTACAAAGTATCGGTACAAATCTGTTAAGATCGTTTTCAAAATTTTCGTTTCACTGCTTCAAATTCTTGTAACAGTTGAGGCAATGATTTTGTATTTGTTAGTTCCATTTTACGCACTCCATTGTGATAATCTTCAATTAATTTAATTGTTAAGTCAAACTCGTCATTTTTTCTTATTGTTATTACAACACTATTTTGTTATTGTTATCCTTTTGCACACTTGAATTCGCTTTGTTATGTTTTATTTTATTACTTTACAACACTTTTTGAAATGTATTCCTATTACTCGCTCGTAAACGACGCACCCCCACAAATAAAATAAATAATAAAATCAAAAAAAGCTTTGATTCAACATTTTGACGCCCAACGTGGGACAAGTGTGTCAAACTTTTTTCGAATTTATCGGTATCGTTTGTAAGAGCGCCATTCGCGTTCACAACCGACTTTTGCTTGTAGGAAAGCGCGGGTTGGCTATGTAGCTGTCGGCAGCCGTGCCCGATGTACCACAGACAAAAATTTCGCTGCCTTTTTTTCGTTGTCATCTTTCGCCTCTTTCGTGTGGTATTAGCTCTTATTTTTGAAAGTGGTATAAGTCCACTTTTTAATGTTTCGAGGTATTTAATGGTTCGCGTTTGAATTAATTTAAAAATATTGGCAAATGTAAATCAATTATATATTATAATATGCAATAAAATAAGCAAATGATGGAAAATGATAATACAAAAAAAAATGCTGATTCTTAAGTTTCTAAGGTTTTATACTTTCGTACAATGTGGCATAAATAGAGGCGTAGTAAAAAATTTAAACGAGACCAACAAATATAACACACACAATACTCTCTTCTTGAAACTCTAAAGTGCTGAATTGGGATTTCCTTAAATGTAGTAGGAATCTAAAATCCAATTGAGCCTAGAAGTAAATTTTTAGGCTATTATAGAATATATTTTAATCATAGATCATAGTTTATAATTATAATGTTAGTTCTAATTAATAAAAAATAAATAAATGCTCCGGTCTAACAAAGAAAACAATTTTTGTTTTAGAAAATTAGCTATATTTTTTTACATACTCTTCTTCTTGGGTGATACATTCATTCCAAACAGAAATGTAAACAATATGCTTTGCGATGAAACACTCACCAGCATACGAAAAGAAAAATGAAGAGAAATAAGAATAAGTTTGTTAGTAATTCAAATAATTTATATGCACACATTCCTGAAGATGCAACTTCAAATGTTGTGTACAGAGAAGCGTTATTTTAGACAGGTTATTATACAGAGTTTTCCAATAAGAGGTGTTATTTTGATATTCAGAGAAAAATGGCATTTTTTGAGATAAATGATCGGATGTTTATTTTATTATAAAGAGGAAGGTATGCCGGTAATAATGGAAAACAACATCAGCCAAATGGCCACCACGACCACGCTTACAGGACCATATCCTTTTCATAAAATTTTCCATAACCAAATCGCAAAGTGGCTGCACTATGTCCTCGATAGCCTCACGAATTCCATCTTTGATGTCTTGAATCGACGCTGGGCTGTTGGCGTAGACCTTATCTTTTACGTGGTCCCAAAGGAAGAAGTCGCAAGGTGTTTCTTGTTCATGTAGCCACCGATGTGGAAATGGGCCTCATCAGTCGAGATGATTTTTTTTTTCGATGAAATTCCGGATCATTTCTATGCATTTCAAGGACCCAATCAGCAAAGACACGACGTTGTTGATGATCGGCCGGCTTGAATTCTTATGTTAACAGAACTTTATAAGCCTTTATGCAAAATACGGTGTAATGACGTTTGTGGAATGCCCAATTCCAAAGAACGATGAGGAATGGACAAACCTGGGTTTTCTTCAACACCTTGGGTAACAGCAGCAATATTCTCAGTTGTTCTTGAGCGACGTGCACGGGTTTTATTCTGCACATCACTAACTTGTCACAACAGCTCGAATATTTCCACCAATTTCTGTATTGCTGTCCGACAAGGTGCTTCATGACGACCCAAAAATGTTTTAGTTTTACGAACCGTCTCTGCCAAATTTTCACCATGTTCATGGTGAATTTTAATAATTTTATTGCGTTGTTGAAGTGTGTATCGTTCCATGTTTATTAATGGCGTAGTTTCTACTTGTTAAATGTCAAATTATGACAGCTTCAAAAGTGACATCTACCGAAATAGCGGGCTATTCAAAATAACACCTCTAATTGCAAAACCATTTATTTCGATTAAAAATCACCTTTTATTGCCCAAATCCTCTATATTTCTTTAAATTTTATATTGTTTTACATTCGGACGGGACAGCGTTACTTACAAATTAAAATAGTGTTTTTGATTGCAAAACAAAGCTTGCCGGGTCAGCTAGTAAATAATAAAATCAAAATAAAGCTTTGATTTAGCATTAATTTTTTTTTTAATTTGTAGTGTTTTTTTTACTAATTTTACTGGCTTAAATTTCGTAACAACTATCATTCAAAGTAAAAGGGAAACTTGCAAAAAGCCCGCCTTTTTGTGTAATGTGCATTGGAATTGCTGACTGTCATTCACAGCAAAACTTTTTTGTAAAATTATGCCAAAGTGATCGATTAGTTTAAAAGCCAAAAGTAGATGGCGCTCCATTTATATAATCAGGATTGTATGAAATTTAATTTTCAAATGATGCGAACTGTGTGCCTTTATACAGAAAATGCTTATGAGAGATTCTATTGTATGAAAAATTGAACTAAATACGAAAATGCACAACATGTTTGGCATTTATGCGGAAAATGCAATTAAGCGGGGCTGCACCGGTTAACATTGTATATACTTGACTAAACGATATTATCACACAATTACAATAAATTTATTGTGCCTTTGGACGGAGTACAATAGAGTTTCGGGGCCCCAACAAAACTAATATTTTTCATATGTACCATATGATGTATTATATAAAAACTTGTACATAATATTTGTTAAACAATCTCATTACGTATCAATGGGCGCGTTCGGCAGGAACAATTACAAATTCATTCACAAGGTAGTGATTGCGCTGACTAAAAATCAATCATAAAAATACATTTATGACTTGAAGTCATCGGACTTCAATCAGCTGTGTATTGTTTGTTAACAAAGAAATTTAATTTTATTTATTTATTTATTAGAGCTTCAGCTCATGGTGAGAGTTAAGAAGGATAGGGGAATGAATTAGCAAAGTGCAGGGACCAGCCTTGATCGGGAATATTTGTTTATGTTGTTAATAGTATGTGTTTTAAAGATAAGTGGAATGGAGAATACCTAATTTGTAGGAAAGATTTTCATCCATTCTTGGAATTTACTCAGGTGTTAATGTCAGCGCTGAATTCTGCTACACGCGCACAATATTTTTCATAACCGGACAAATCTTACATAATATTTCTTATACAAAAAACCGTTAAGTATAATCAGGTATCAGTATTGAAGTTATTTACATATACATATCTTGTACCACAATTACAAAGAGAACAGCATCATATCCTAACATCACGCCGGGATCGTAGCAAAGCACGCCAAGTTCACTAGTATATAAAATAAAAATGTCCCGAGAAAGCTCGGTATCTCTCAACAGCAGTCAACGTTAGATCTCATATATATATAAGATGCAATTTAAAGTTGCTTTTGTGCCTATTAAAATTTTTGATGGCGCATTCATACGTTATTTTTGCTACCACTCTTGATGAAGTCTGAAATTGAAATATTGCGTATACGCTATTTTAAATCAAATTGTTTTATTTTTGAAAAATATATTCGTTTTATTTCTTTAATAACAGTTTAACAATAAAGAATTTAATACCGAAAATATTTGTAAATTTAGTAAAAAGTTTAATGGGAACAACTTTAATATTCTTCGCCTGTTTCATTTAACAAATCCTTTTCATTTGCGGATTATCTAAGGCCGAGGTATTCATTATGAAATTGGAGCATTATTCCATGTCTTTATCGCTTTCAAATCATTGAATTTATTAAATTAGATTTTTAATTCTGAAAAATATACAGATTGCGGTCTAACAGACTGGCTAAAATTTATGTTTATAGTTTTTCCTTGGCTCGTTTTGAAATAGCCGTTTTAAGTTTTGAACCATCTTTATCGAAATTGGCGGAACTTAGGAAGCTCAAAATTAATTTATTCTTTTTTGCTATAATTAAATCAGAAAACAATTTCCAATTTAAAAATTCTGAATAGCTGATAGAATTGGTTCTTCTAGAATAACTGTGGGACACTCGCTATGTGCCCATACTGTTCTACTTCGAATAAATGATTCTATCGTACTATGGATGGAATCGACAGGCATCAAACTACGAGTATCACCTGGTAACAAATACAAGCTTTGATACATTTCATAAACATTTAATTGGCACCTTTAGATACTAGGCCTTTTTTCTTGTGTTTTTATATCCACGTTTTCCAAGGCATGTTTCCTCTTCAGTGAACCGATTTCTGCATTTGTCTCGCTCTCAGTTTTACTGTACGGTACAGTACAAGTGATATGTCAATAACCTTGAAAATAATATGCAAAGCTAAATAACACTACAAACTTTAACACTGAAAGGGACAGATTTTATATCTTTTGATATGCACTATATAAACTACACCTGAAGGCATTGTATTGTAGCACTTATCACAAAATATATTTTGAAAAAATTACGCTTATCTCTAATAGTTTAAAAGATATATGTAGTTGCTACAAAGTTAACAAATCGAATAACCATTCTAATATTTAAAACGATAAGAAAAAAGGCATATATACCTTCCCACAGATTCAAAACGAAGTTATTGGCTTGTGCGGTTGGGTCATTAAAAGTGAAATCATACAGGCCACAACAAACGCTTATGCTAACAGTGAGTCGTCTAACTTAGCTGGAAAAGAACAGCTTTCTGTAGAAAAACGTTTTTATGACGAAGTTAAAAAAAACATTATTGGCTATGTTCAAAAATTGTTTAAAGTGAAATATAAACCAGAAAGAAGGCTATCATTGGCTATGCCAAAGATGTAATACTCTTCACACTCATCCGGGTTGCATCCACCATCCTTTCTTAGCATCACTATATTCTCTCTGTTACAGTTAAAGTATCAACAAAGAACACATTTTGAGTATCAACAAAGAACACAGTTTGAGTTGCATTGTATTTTTATTGTACTTATACTCTTTATAAGTTTTAAATGTGAGTTTGTATGGGAGGTACTCCTGCTGGTAACCGAAGGATCATGAAATTTACATGGCTGATGAATACGGAACAGAAACTTTTAGTTTCCTAATTTCAGTTCAATAAGTCAAAAAACAAAAAACTTTTTCTAAGAAGAACATTCATTTAAAGGGTGGTTTGCATGGGAGGTACCTCCCTTGTGGTACGATTCGGCTGATTCCGACAAGTGTGCAGCGTATGGTAAAAAGAAACCTATGTATAAAATTTCAGCTTACTAGTTCAAAAACTGACGGACTAGTTTTGCGAACAGACGGGAGACGGACGGACGGACATGGCTAAATCACCTCATCTCATCGAGCTGATCACAAATATATATACTTTATGTGACTGCGATGTCTCCTTCTGTGTGTTATAAAATTCATGACAAACTTATAATACTAATCACTCCCGTGAAGAGTATAAAAAGCCTTGTTTTTCATTGAGCAAGCCACAGACTTAATTTGGGCGTGAATGATTTAAATAATGGTCCAGAAATACGAAATGCGATCAGCATCATAAAAGACATATATTCCAGCTTTATGTGAAAGACGCTTGTCACAAAAAAAAAGAGTTTTGCTACTTTTAATGAACATTTTGAACACACTGTCAATGGGCTTTCAAATATGTTGCTCTGCTTATAAGTCAGAATTCATTATATGCGTTGGATTCATAGCCAAGTTCTCAGGCATATTAGAACCTGTTCGCAATGCGTTACAATCAAAGACTATCGCATCAATGCGGACAAGAAGGGCCATAATATTTTAGATATTTCTACCAGAAACGCAGCTGTAATTGGAACTGATTTACAAGTCTCGCGCATTGTATTTCGTTAACAACATCGGTTTAAGCATCCTACTGAGTCTCCATGTGATTTTTGGAAGCGTTTGATCTCCTTTCCTTATTTAGATTCCCTCTTATCCGCACTGGAATAGCGTTTTGCTAATGCAACTTTACCTGCTTTCGGTTTGATGTTGCTACATCCAAGTATAATGCTAAATAAGTCATTGATTGATTTAAAAAAAAAAAAATTTCAGTTAATACTGGTTTAAACTATGAAAGGGCAAGGATATGACAAGTTACGGAAGTTTCAAAGGATCCAACGATGGTAGAGAACAATTTAAAGGGTCTATGTATGCTTAGTGTACACAGAAAAATTTTACAGAAAATGGCAATAAATATTTTTTTCCAATATGAATGTTTTTGTAGTACATATGCATATTATTCGGTTGTCCTTTCTGGTTTTCTTATACAATTATTTTGTAATTTTTGTATTATTATATTTATTAAAGGATAAAATTTGTTTAGTAAAAAAAAGTTTTTTTTTTCCTAAAGGTGGGTCGCAAAAAATGTTGACACCTCGTATCAGACCACCGCCAAAAAACTTTGGGAAATGCTGGTAAGTCCTATCGATAATTACAAAGTTAAAAGAGGATCACAGGAGAACCCATATCAAATCCATACTATCAATATTGTGTAAGTAATGGGTGAATTATATTAGAATTTAAGATTTACTTAAAATGTCAACAAACTAGGTACAAAACAACAAAATCAAAATGAAATGACATCGACATCAACATCAACATCAGCATCAGCATCAACGCGTTAGTTCGGAGTCAATTTCATAAATTATTTAAACTAAATTTCTCCTAAATATAAGATAGAGTAATAAGACCCGAGATTAAAGCATCCCGTGGAGCTTAGATTGACATACTTGTAAACAAATGTTTTCACATATACATATTCTTATACATATGTAGATACTTAACAGTACATACTCGTAAACCTAACTATCTATGTATCTACAAGAGGTCTGCATGAATGCATTCAAAATGGCATATGGAAGCCTATAGTATTTTACACACATAGTCTACACATATGTAAATGGATGGATGGATGGATGGTTAAGTGCCTAGTTATATTGTAGATAGATTAACAAGATAGTATGTAACTTAACCTATGCCAGAGTGGTAAGCATGGAAGTTATGGGGACGGTGTGTGGTGAGTGAGTTTGTGTATGTTATTTGTTTAACAGCAGCAACAAGACACAGATTTAAGCTATCGCAGCCCTTTTTGATGACAAATGTTGATGAAACCTCAACACAAAACTCTTCATTTCCACCATCGTCATCATCATCATTGTCATCATCAGCATCTGTTACTCATTTACAATATTTTTACTCTTGCTCTGCTCTATATCTATATCTATTATATGTATCTATATTTTGTATAGTGTAACGTAACGCAACACTTGCCGAGAAGGAGTGTTTGTATATCATGGATTACCTGATAGACAGACAGAAAGAGAGACAGACTGATGGTTTGTCGGATAGATGGATAAATGGACAGGTAGACAGAGAGGCAGACAAACTAACTTACTATATCTGCCTGCTTGCTTGCTTTATGTTAAATCATCCTTTCTACCTTTGTACTTATACGTATCTTTCTAGTGGCAATCGTTTTGTATTTCGTTCTCTTACTGCTGCTATATGCAAATGTATCTAGATGCGCGAAGTATCATTTGCATTTTGTTTTATTTTAGAGACGCATATTTTTCGGAACCTTGTTATGAATGCAAATCTCCTTTAGCTTTCTCCCTCACAATAACTAACAGAGAGACAGATAGATAGACAGATTGACTCAGTAACTGACTGACTGACTGACTGACAGCATGTCGTATGGCTGATTGGAACTTTGATAGGCCTATCATTCACTTTGCAACCTTTCTCTGCCTGTCACTCAATCTCTACCACTTCTCTCCCACTTGTTCTCTGCTACTACTATTGTGTATCTTTGTATCTGTCATTCTTACTCATTTCATTTTATATACGAGTATTTGACTTAAGCACTTCGATTTCAGATTCAGATACACTGAAACTCAAAGTGTGCGTTGTCTGTACTGTTTGCGAAAGATACAAAGTCCAACAGCTGTTAAAGGATTTAATGTATCTAGAACTCAACTACTAACGTACTTCATACATACATTTGTATGTACGATAAATCTCGATCGAGGTCAACGTTAAGCTGCTGCGGCTTAACTTAAGTCGCCGCACACATCAGCGTGTCTTCTTTCTCTACATTTTATTTTACCTACCTTTGCCACACGCATACTCAGTTGATTGTAGCGCAGGCCTTTTGTTTTATTGTTTTTGTTATTATTAATAATAATGTCGATCCTACTTAAGAGCAAAAAATAATAATATAATTGAATTGAAATTTCTTCGCACTTTGTGCAATTCAGATCCGCACGTTAGTAGTTTAACTCACAGAATTTACTTATAAATATTGTGTTGTAGATAAACCTTAGTCAATGGACAAATGGATAGACAAGGCAGAAAGTATCAACGGACGGACAAAAGGAGTCAAGCAGAAAAGCAGAGAAAAAAAGAAAGAAAAGGTAGAAACTATTGTACAATACCAATTGTAATTATAGTATCGCATGGTATATGTTGTACATGTCCTGATGTTCTGCTAATACTAAATTTGTTTTCTTTTCTTGGGCACCTTAGACCAGAATACTATAAACTTTAATATAGAAATGTAATAATAATTAAAACTGAAATTTTGTTATAGAATTGAAAATTTACTTAGAACAGTATAGTTTATACATGGGAGCCACCACTTTCCCCCATATTTAAGGATGCACATGGATTCTTCCCCCCAAAAACTATTCATTTAAATTTTTCGAGTTCAAGAATGCATCAATCTACACTGCTTTTCCTTCATTTTTAGTGAACATTATACTAGCAGAGAAGATTTTCTGCATCAATGGAAACAAGTGGGAGTCAGATACTTCAAGGTCTGGTGGGGTAAAACTTCTCATCCTATAATAACCTAACAATTTTTAATGCTCGCGCGACATGTGACCGATGGCTGACATGATGAAAAAGTAACGTATTGTGTCATACCTCCCAATTTTCTGGTTTTTTATTTTGTTTTCTTCAAAAAAAAAATGACACACACGGAAAGTATTTGCTTAAAGATGATAGATAATTACAATTTTGTCTGATGCAATTTAACTAATTAATTAATTTAATTACTACTGAAGCCATCTGTTGAAAATGGATTAGAACTTATTTGTAGATGTGAAGTGAATTTGGTGCTATTGAATTAAATCAGTTTGTTTTAATTAATAATAATAAATGATCACATTTTTCGTAAATATGTACAGTAAATAATTTTTCGGTAAATTCCACAGCCATTTTATTTTAATTGATTGATGATTTAGTTCCACATTGAACATAATATTACTTTATTTTATCAACATCATTTCTATCTGTTATGCTATTGCTAATTTCTTTTTTTTATCATCACCCCCACTTACATACTTACATATTTATTTTGTATCTTTCTGCTGTAATATTTTTAAATGACGTTTTTGTATTTTCTGATTTGTACCATCGAGAAAAAGTAAACAGGAGATAATCACGTATATGTGTGTGTTTAGTATCTTTGAATCCATAATGTACTATCAATGCACAACTATGTGTGTAGGTTTTTGTAAATTTGAACGAACGCATGGCATTATTGGTGATAATTTATGAATTTTATATAAAGTTCCTTGACTTAATTAGAGGGTGTTGCCATAATCCGTGCCTCACGAGTGCAGATATGTAGTACACAATATAAATTGTATATAAAAACGTCGCTTTTCGCTTTTCTTTGGCCTTGTCACTAAGTGGCCCAAGTCAACTTATCAATTATTTAGTTTAAGTAATGTGTTGCGTAGAGTATGATTGAGGTGATTACCTTGGCTAATAGCTTTCGCTTGTTTACTCGGGGCCCGCCTACGTTTGCCATTATGCGGGATAAGGCTCTAGTGGCTTTAGCAGCTTTGTCACTTACGTTGGCTAGGTGGTCCTTGAAGGTCAGCCTAGCATCAGTTGACACTCCCAGGTATCTAATAGAAGGCTGGGAGATTATATACGTATCGCCTACTCGAAACGTGAAAGCCTCTCGCACTTTCCGTGTGGAGAGGAGGACCGCTTCCGTTTTTTCAGCTGCCATCCAATTGAGCAATTATGCGAATACCTGACCTTTGCTGTAGCTATGCATCACCGGACTTGTAATGCTTTATAGTCTTTCCCACGACTACTAAAGCAATGTCGTCAGCGTATACAATCAGAGTTGCCCCTGTCGGCAAGCTCATCCTGAGAATCCCGTCGTACATCAGGTTCCACAATGTAGGACCGAGGACCGAGCCGTGACTCTGTGGACTCGGCGGAATCCATACTGTGTCCTGCAGGCGATTGACAATGATATTTTCTAGTATCTTGCCCATAGTGTCGAGTATACAAAGTGGCCTGTACGCGGGTGGAAGGTCTGGCTGCCTCTGACAAGCCTCTGTCTTTTCCAGATGTTGGGAAAAATTCCTACGGCAAGGCATATGGAGTATATGCTCGCGAAAATAACAGGATCCGCTTTCATTGCAGTCTGCAGAGCAATATTAGGGATGCCGTTAGGCCCTTGTGATTTCTTGTCTCCTAGCTAACTCAGCGCCTTTAAGATTTCTTGAGTAGTTACCTCTGGTGCTTCTATAATGTCTGCAAATGGGCCAGCAGGCTCTACTGGGTCACAAGTGGGGAAGAGGGTAGCAACAACGTCAGCCATTAAAGCTGGGTCTGACGGCTGTGTAGACTTTGGGCCCTTCATTGTGCTCATCACCGCTTTGTATACCTGGGGTTGATGTATCTCCTTGAAACAGGTCCCCTTGCTCGATTTTATTGCTTTATTTAGGAGATACCTCAGCGTCCGAAAAGTCTCACGTAGCAACTCCCAGTTAGGGTGAATTCTACCGCGCTGCGCCTTTCTGCGAGCTTGGTTACAGCGTCTCCTGAGATCAGGTATCTCGTCATTCCACCAGTAAGCAGCCTTTCGCAATGGCATCCGTGTTTTCCTAAGCATCGATGCATTATAGCTACAGAGATACGCTCTGTAATGCTCTCAGCCATGCCATTTGCTCCATCGGTGACAATTGTACAATCTTCCCACATTTGTATCGTATCTAAGGTGTGTGTGTGTGCGTATGCGTATCTTCTTTATAAGTATGGTAGTTGTTATTGTTTTTTTTTTTATACTTTTGTATACACAATATTTCAGTTAGGAACAATAAGGAGAACAAGAACGTAACAAGAAGCATATGTCGTAAATGTAGCTTAATTGCAGCTTGCAATGGCTTCATATCATATACAATCCATACAAACATGCATTACGATGTATCTATAAAGGAATATAGTAACAACAGCTAAAACATGTTTCTGCTGTGTTTTCATTATTCATTGCGTTCGGTCGATCCGATCAGAAAGATATCAAAATATAAAAAAGCACGCCTCCAAAACCAAACAAAGCACAACAGAAACATAATTTCATAAATTTAAAGTCAGTAGCCAACATATGTATGTATGTGTGCATGACTAAATATACTTTTTCATTCATAGATACATCATACATACGTATATGTACATATGAACAATCTTACAAATCCATATATGTAAGTATAAACATGATTATTTTTTAATTAAAAGGCGTATAAGGTTATTAATGAACTCAAGGGCAAATGTAGCCACTGAGCTCTCCAATAGAAAAATAAAACAAAACCATTTGGTGGGACTTTCATAGACTAGCATATGACATGGACTAGTCTAGATGATGTTACATTTCTGATAAATATTTTTCAATATTTACATTAAAAAATCTTTTCTTATAATAAAAGATTGAGTAAGTAAGTAGAATACTTACTTTAATTTCATAAAAGCCTTAATGAATCAATCTACTTATGTTTGATGAATCCAAGATATCTACTGGCCAACTTTAACATCCAGCAGAGTTAAACGGTGATCGGTGATAATTTCAATGGAATACACACTCTCCAAAACCCAAAAAATGCCACGACAAATGGCAATAGGAATTAAAGTTCAAAAATTGGACTTCCAGTTAAGTTTTAAGAAAGAAAGAAATCCCATAAGAAGCGGGAAAAATTAATTGAGCGATGTAGTATTGTATGACAACACTGTGTGACAAGAAATAATACCATTAACATTAATAACCAGAAAGAAGGGTATCATTGGCTATGCCAAAGATATAATACTCTTCACGCTCCTCCGGATTGCATGGGAGGTACCCCTCCTGGTACCACCCCTAGTGGTCCGATTCGGCTGATTCCAACAAATGTGCAACGTATGGTAAAAAGCTTATGTGCAAAATTTCAGCTGAGCGACTAGTTTGCATATATACAGACGGACATGGCTACATCAACTCGTCTCATCGAACTTTCGATTTTCTTCTAGCACATACCACTTAAAAGTTATGATATGTTGAAGTACCACCTATATACTTACATCTATGCATGATCTGTATGGATTCCGAAACTACTGGACCGATTTTGATGAAATTTCCAAGGAAACTCAAGCGTAGTCTGAAGAGAATTTCTTTACAGTTTGGTGTGGATGCTTTTTTCTTTTTGTCACACAGTGTAATTGCCCAAAGAATAAGAAGAAATAGTATTGCAATCACCTTTGATAATAGCATTAAAATCTAGAAAATCCATCTACACACATCTAGGACGATTTAAAGAAGCAAAAACCAAATTATCAAAATCAAGACAATACAGACACGAAAACTGCCAAAAATGAAAACTTGTCCCGTTCGGCTTGTGTCCTTAGCAGTAACAAAAACAGCATAGCGCAATGTCACTTGGCATTTTGTTGAAGTGGAGGAGTATCTATGTAACTATTCATTTGTATGTGTGTGTGTGGTCTGTGTCCGTGTCTGTGAGAGTATGAATTTGGCAAGTGTGTGAGTGGCAAGTGTGAATTGAAGTTGTCCCTTGTTATTTGGTGGTTTTTGGTAGAATCTGTTGGACGTTGTAAGCGTGACGTGGGCGTTAGTGTGTGAACTGAAAACGCATTTTGGAAATGAGTATCGGTCGTCCGTCCTTCAGTTGTCGTTGTCATCGTGTGAACACTGAGAGGTTTCCATTTTACCACCAACAATTTGTAGACAGGTCACCGCCCATCAACATCATTATCATCATCGCCTTCGTCATCTTAATGATGCCCAAAACATAATCACTGTCATCGTCCTGCCTTTGGATTGTCACAATGAGGATGATGAGGATAATGATGTTAACGATGATGAGAAACAACAGCGTCAATGGTCGATGGAATGTAAACACTACTAAAACCTTAGACATTTGCTTGCTAGTACCATGCTGATGCTGGTACTTGGATGGATGATGATGATGCTGATAATGACACTGATGCTGAGGCGCGACTGTATAAAGTGAAGAGAAGTTTTCAGACGCCAAATAGCAAATGTTGTAGCAAATATTGAGTGTATACACAACAAATACATAAATATGTATACATAATTGTGTACATGTATAAAGATATGAGCACTTTGTCTTAAATTAATTGGAACAGTACCTATACATATAAAACAAAAAAGTATGTACATAAAAGCTTTCATATTTTCATCCGAACATGACCGCAAGAAAAAATTAATGGTGATGTAATGATGAAACCAGTGACTGATAACAAAATTCTAAAGCAGTATGATCAAGGAATTGATTAAAATATAAGTACCAATAAACATGACAATGATGATGATGTACCAATAATATTGTATCTTATAGAATAAGTATTCTCTTGACGAAAACTATTATTGTATGAAGAAGAAGATGTAGCTGCAGAATAATGAAAATGTCACGAGCACCTTAAAATGTAGCTATAAATGTACAATACTGTATCTATGTATATATCTATCTATCTATCTACGTACGTTCTCATATTGACGTGACTATAGTGATAAGGAAGGGATTTGCTTCACAACAGAAATGGCTACAGCAAAAAGAATAATAAATAATTATAAGAAAAATTGGATGAGTTTTTTTCAGAATCAAGTTACAGTTTCATTAAAGTAACGTAATAACATTAACCCCACAGGCAACACCAATAAACCACACAAACAAGCACACACATAAGCTAATCTCTGTTAAAGTAAGTTAAAGATTGTTAAATCTACCACGCCAAACACAACCATCATCACCTTTATTAGTATCAACATCATAATATTTGTGAGAATGGTATTGTAATTGGCTATGCCAATGATATGTAATACTCTTCACGCTTGTGTGAGTGAGTTCATTGGATCAGGCACTCATAGTGTCCAAATTTCAGTTCGATAAGTCAAAAAACAAAAAAGTTTTTCCAATGAGAAAATTAATTTGAATTTGGATTTTTATGGGAGGTACCCCACCTAGTGGGCCGATTCGGCTGATTCCGAAATATATGCAGCGTATGGTTAAAGAAAATTTCAGCTATCAAGCTCAAAAACTGCATACATACTGACAGTGAATAGTATTATAAGTTTGTCATGAAGTTTGAGCACACAGAAGGAGACGTCGCAGACTTCATAAAGTGTACGAGGCCTGTTCAAAAAGTATCGCAAATTTTGTGTTTTTTCAAAAAATATTTATTTATTCAGCAATATCAATTTTGTCCCCTTCGAAATAATTCCCCTCGGATATAATACATAATGCCGCATGGGCGGTATCATAGCGCAAGAGCCAATTTTTGTTCTTCCTCAAACTCAGGCATTTCTGCTAAATTGCTTACCGAAAATTGTACATAACTTGCAGGTAATATTGCTTATTGACCGTACTACCCAGTGGCAAAAGCTCATGAAGCACCACGCACCTGCATTCAAAGAAAACTGTGAAGGAAACCTTTACCTTTGACTTAACTGGGCGCGGTTTTTTCGATCTTGGCTCATCCCGCAGCTTCCAATGGGATGATTGCGCTTTTGTTTCCACGTCAAACCATCGTCGTCACGGACCGAGTCCAACAGTTCCTGATCAATGTTAACGCAATGCTGTTTTTGGTCGAAATTGGGCAATTTTGGCAAGAATTTCGCGGTAACCCGTCACATGCCCAAATCATTGGTTAAAATAAAATGGCAGGAGCCAATCGATATGTTTAGGTCCTTTGCAACTTCTCTAACGGTAATATAACGATTGGCCAATAATATTTTCTTCACTTTATCAATGTTTTCGTCTGTTGTTGTTCTTCCTCTGAGAACATTTTGTACCACCGATAAACGTAGCTTTGGTCCAAGGTAGCTTTACCATAAGCCATAATCAACTTTCAGAATGCGTCCGCGTACTTAATTTTATTTTTCACACAGATTAGTTGATCCATTTTTTGGAATAGGCAAGAATCGAAGACGAGCCAAAACACGTCCAAGCAAAACAGCTGTCGAAAATTAACTAAACATTCAAAATGGCCGAACTTGTCAGCATAAATGAGGGACATGAGTACCAACATATCGCCACAGAAAAATTGAAACTCGAATATACGTAGTCCGCGTAAATTCAAAATGCGAGTTACTTTATGAACAGACCTCGTATACCCGTGTAAAGTTAGTGTTTGTGGCGGCAACTGATGCGCCCTCTGACGTCAACATGTCGTCACACTGCAGAATTACAACACTACTTACATAGAGACTAACAACACTAATAATAATAAGAAGATTGACTAACACATATATATATGTCTATAGATATCGCATTCTTGACGCAGCAATATTATAAGACGCAAACAAACAATAAATATATAATAAAAACCCTATTCTTTTGTAATAATAAATGCAACAACAACAACAACAACAACGGCAACAAAACCATCTGACACAAATACTGGAAATACCAAAAAGTTGGAGCACAATACGGACAAAACCGATAAACTAGAAGGGGGCGTGAATTCAATCCGCTCAATCTGCTTTCCACGATTTATGCAAACAGACCCGTAATTGTGGTTCACTCAGGTGGACGCGCTATTGCATATGAATGGGATTAAGGCAGATCTAACTAAATATTATACAGTGATAACTGCACTAGACGCATCTACATTACAACAAGTATCGGATGTTGCCAAAAACCCACCAGAAACTGGCAAGTACGACAATTTAAAAAAAACATTGATCATTCAGTTTGGTGAGTCGAGAGAGAGAAAGTAATTAAAACTCCTCACCGAATTGGAATTGACCAATAAAAAGCCTAGCCAGCTATTGCGGGAAATGAGGGATTTGGCGAACGACTCCATTTCGACAGATGGACTCAGGACGTTGTGGCTACAGCGCATGCCATTTTGTTAGCAGGCAGAAATGAAAATTTGGACAACATTGCTGAAATTGCTGATCAGATAATGGACAATTCGCCAACATCATCATACGTCGTGGCAACGTCACATAGCAAAATGGAAAGCAGAATAACTGTGCTGGAGACAAAGCTAGACTAAATCACCAGTAAACTAACAGAGTTAACCGCCAATCTTGCCCAGAACGCAGCCAGACCTCTTGAATCATCGCAACAACGCAATAGAAGTGCGTATCGCAACAAAGTCGGTCGGTATCATACACGATTTGGAAAGTCAGCATATAGATGTGAGCAACCTTGCGAGTTCGCTGTTACCGCACGAACTCAACCCCAACAGGAAAACTAATACCGCTGTCGTCGGTTCAAGCAGCTAACGACAGCACAACAAATCAAAGCACCAAAGAACTAAGACTGCATATACGCGACCGCAACAGCAATTTAACATTTCTCGTTGACTCAGGATCTGTTGTCTCGGTAGTTCCACGTTCAGCAACTGACGTAAAACTCTCAGCAACACCCCATGAGTTCCAACTATACGCAGCAAATAACACAATAATTAACACTTATGGTCTAAAACGGATGGATTTAAATCTTGTTCTTCGACGTTCTTTGCAATGGAGTTTCTTAATAGCTGATGTGAAGTCACCGATTATTGGAGCTGATTTCATATCTCATTATGGTTAATCATCGTCATTAAAGTACATCAACTGACGTATCAGTTATTGGAAGCTTACAACAAATTCATCAGAGCAAAGTCTCAACAATCAACACAAATAGTAAATTTCATGACATAATAATGAAGTATATTGATGTCACCAAACCTCATGCACTCTAACCATACACAAAATCTCAAGTCACCAAAGGTCAACCAATAGCAGAACGACCGCGTCGTTATGCCGGAGAAAAATTGAATGTCATAAAACAAGAATTCACCGAAATGTTACAGCTAGGCAATGTACGACCTTTATCCAGCCCGTGGCCAAGCCCAGTCCACATAGTTAAAAAGAAAACTGGTGGATGGCGATGCTGTGGAGATTATCGAAAACAGTGCAAACACATTGCCTGATCGATATCTAATTCCACATTTAGATGATCTCAGCGAAAAACTTTGCGGAAACAGATATTCAGCAAGATAGACAACAGCAAGGCGTATTACAATATTCTGATACATCTAGCTGACACCGAAAAAACTGCAGTAAGCACTCAATTGGGATTGTTTGAGTTTACTGTCATGCCTTTTGGTCTTAGGAACGCGACTCAAACTTTTCAAAGGCATATGGATTCAATCTTTCTAGACACTGCTTTCGCATATTGGTACGTAGGCGACATTCTTATCTCTTCAGACAATGAGGTGGGACAGAAACGCCATTTAGAACACGTCTTACAGAAACTCAAGGCCGCAAATTTACAGCTAAATGTATCAAAATGCGAATTCGGTGTCCAACAAATAAACTTCTTAGGATACGAGATTAATACAAAAGGAATCAAACCACCATCTGATCGCGTCGAAGCTATTGCAAACTTTCCGAAACCGGAGACTATACAAGATTTACGACGGTTTTTAGGTATGATAAACTTCTTTCGCAAATGTATACCGAATGCCGCACAGTCACAAGTTCCTCTAAATAGCATTTTCAAAAGATCAATTAAAAACGACAAAACAAGAATCGTTTGGACCTCAGACTTAGGAGAAGCATTTCAAAATTGCAAGGATAGCATAACAAAGCTGATACAACTCACATTCTTGTTACCTAACGCACCACTCTGTTTATCTACCGATGCTTCTGATTCCGCTGTTGGTGCTCATCGAGATCAATTTCAAGAAAACTAATGGACACCAATTGGATTTTTTTCGTCCAAACTCAAACCAGCACAGAAAGATTATAGCACTTATGATATAGAATTGCTTGCTATATATCTATCTATAAAACACTTCAGACATATTCTAGAAGGACGCCAGTTTGTAATAAAAACCGACCTCAAGCCACTCATATACGCATTCCAACAAAAACTAGAGAAGGCATCACCTCGACAACTTCGTCAACTTAGCTTCATATCAGAATTCTCGACTAATATTGTTCACGTATCCGGCATGGACAACATAGCAGCCGATGCGTTATCAAGCGTCTGTGAGATAACATCACCTGAAATCGTCGATATGAAAGTGATACAAAATCACCAAGAGAATGATCCAGTATTGCAACAAGTTCAACATACTTCAATGAAACTTGAAAAGATCACATTTGGCACTAACACTGAAATAGTCTGCGACACATCCACTTCGGCTATGCGGCCGTACATACCAGCACCTCTTACACAAAGTATCTTTCAATCTGTGCACAATCTAGCACATCCTGGAGTTCGCGCTACTTCAAAAATGTTTCGCCAATGATACGTTTGGCCTTCAATGAACAAAAATGTAGCCGATTGGGTTCGATCATGCATTAAATGTCAAAAAGCAAAAATTCAGCGGCACAACCAACTCATTCCCCAATACTTTGATACAGTCGACAAAAGATTCGAACACATTCACATAGACATAATCGTGCTACCTAATTGCGACGGCTATAAATACTGTCTTACGATGATAGTTTCTCACGATGGCCGGAAATCACACCATTAAAAGACATGACTGCAGGCACTGTTGCCACGCAATTTTATACCACATGGGTCTCACATTATGGAGCACCGAGAACAATCACCACAGATCAAGGATCGCAATTTGAAAGCGAATTGTTCGATTCTCTATTACGTCTGATAGGTACAAAACGCATACACACAACGCCATATCACCCAGCGGCAAATGGCATGATTGAACGATGGCATCGCAGTCTGAAAGCGTCATTGATGTGTAACACTGACATTCCGTGGTTAAAACTGCTACCTACAGTCATGTTAGGCCTCAGAACAGTTTTTAAACCAGACATAGGAGCGTCAGCCGCCGAAATGTTATTTGGTACTACAATGAGGTTACCTGGCGAATTTTTTAGCGATATTGACATGGACTTCGAACAACCACAATTCCTCAGTAAATTCCGTGAGCACATTCGAAATGTACGACCAAAACCTGCAGATCATCACAATCGCAAAACCAAATTCCTACATAAAGACTTGTACAGTTGTACACATATCTTTTTACGGTCCGACCATGTAAAAAAACCATTGGAAACTCCATATTCCGGAACATATGAAGTAAAGTGCAGACCAAACGACCGAGTATTCACCATCTTAGTAGATGGCAAACAACACAACATCTCAGTCAAACGCCTAAAGCCAGCATTCTTCTTAAACGAAAATGATCAAGAGGAGACCCCGCCTCAGGACGTACGCAAGAAAAGCAAAAACAGCTGCATTCTCGTAGAAAATACTAAGGGGTGGAGTATCTGTGGCGGCAACTGATGCGCCCTCTGACGTCAACATGTCGTGTTTGTGCACACTGCAGAATTACAACACTACTTACATAAAGACTAACAACACTAATAATAATAAGAAGATTGACTACAATAATAACGGGCCCGAAAGCACAGCGACCAATAAGATCTATTGTACATGGCCTTATTTAATAGAAACCCTATATGTTTAGACTTTTGATGAATCTTAACATTACTTGGGGTTTGTTGTTCCACAATTTGTGTGGATTAACAACAGTGTCACCGAGGTGGTGAAGTCTTTCTTTATCCATTTCACAAAATCGGCATACGTCAGTGTCGGAAAGACCAAACTTATTTTGATGATACCTTAGGTTGCAGTGACCCGTGAAGAATCCAGTCAAAATGCGTAAGTCTACTCTACTGAGTGAGAGAAGCTTATTCTAGATACTCTTTGAAAGAGTGAGGAATTGTTTTACCTGGCATTGTCCGGTGGAGTTCACCAAGTGTTTTAGAAATTTCTTTTCCTCAAGTTTCCTGATTTCTTCGTTTTTGTGGCTTTTCGAGTGACCAGAAAATTTTCTAAAATTTTTAGGTGTCCCTCAATATTGCCCCCTTTTAAATCGGCAATACCTTCCAGACTCAAGGCGCAAATAGTAGCTTCCTTTTCTATTAGGATAGGTAATGGTGGGATGTATAAGAGCACCCCTAGTGCGTCAGTGGGACACGTTTTCATGGCCCCTGTGATACTGACACAAACAAGTCGATGCAGTTTACTTAGTATATTTACTGCATTCCTTTGTTTGACCTTAGGCCACCATGCAATGGAAGCATACGTGACCATTGGTCTAATGACCGTAGTGAATGTCCAGTAGGTCATTTTGGGATTTAGACCCCAGGTTTTACCAAAAAGTCTAGTGCAAGCAAAGAATGCCCTTGTAGCCTTTTTTGTAACTTTATTTAGATGTTGGTTCCACGTTAGCTTTTTATCAAGGATAACCCCTAGATAGTTCGCTTCGTTGGAAAATTGGATTGTGATGCCATTTAACACAGGACATTTGAGAGTAATGTTTCTCTTCCTGGTGAATGGTACCAGCACAGTTTTTGATGGGTTAATGGAGAGCCCTTTGTCACTGCACCATTTATTTATTATTTTTAGGGCTTGTTGCATGCGGTCAGAGATAGTCTGCTCATGCCAGCCCACAATATATACAACTAGATCATCTGCATAACCTTGTGTATTGAAACCTAGACCATTAAGCTTGTAGAGGAGTTCATCTATCACTAAAGTTCACAGAAGTGGAGAGAGTACACCCCCTTGTGGGCAACCTCTTGTGGCTGTGATAGATTTTAATTCTCCTCCAAGCTGTAAATTAATAGTCCGAGATTCAAGCATAGCTATTATCCATTTAATAATAGGTGTGGGTACTTCTTTCCGTAGAAGGGCATTTTCTATTGCCTCATATGAAGTATTATCAAAAGCTCCTGATATGTCGATAAATGCACATAGAGCTATTTGTTTGGAATCAAGAGCCTTTTCAATGATAGTTGTTAGGCTATGTATTGCAGTTTCTGTTGATTTGCCACGTTGGTATGCAAATTGCAGTTTTTGCAGAGGAAAATTTATAAGGTTGTTATTCCTCATATACTGATCCAAAATTTTTTCCATTGATTTTAGGAAAAATGAGCTGAGACTTATAGGTCTATAAGATTTAGGTAGCTGTTCTGGCTTTTGCCCTACCTTTGGAATGAACACTACTTTGACTTCAGCCCATTTCGTAGGGATATGCCCTAGCAAGAGACTTGCTCTGAATATACTGGCCAATTTTGGGACAATGTACTTGGCTCCATGTTGGAGCAGACAAGGGTGTATCCCATCAGGCCCTGGAGATTTGTATGGGCTAAATGATGATAAAGCCCATTGCACCCGTTTTTCATGGAACAGTTTACTAGCCAGCTTAACATCTACACTATTGATGGATACCGTGGATTCCACCAGTACTGGGTGTTCTTTAGACAATGATTCCTCCAAGTAGCTCTTTTAGATCTTCTTAATTCTATATTATAGGCAGTTAGAGTTCTTGCCTTGTTTCGAAGTTCAGTAAGCGTCTTATTCCACCAAGGAACATCTCTTCGTGGTTTATGCACTTTTTCTGGACAACTTTTATAAAAGGCATTGATTATATTAGAATGAAGCTCTTCAGCTTCTGATTCAAGCTCTCATTTTAAATAAATATGCTTATTTGAGCAGTTAGTACCATGCTGTAGATAAAGGTAAAAAATATCCCAGTTGGTTTTCTTGGGATTTCTGTAAACTTTGGCTTGTGTTACAGTTGCATCCACATCAAACCGTTTTTGCATATGATCCGACATGGATGTTTCTTGAGACACGTGCCAATTTGAGACTTCCGATGAGACATTGTGACTAGCAAGAGTGAGATCAAGAACTTCCCCTCTTATTGCATTCACAAACGTCGGTTCGTTGCCTCGGTTTAATATGGTAATATTATGACTTAGTAAAAATTCAAGAAGGTACTCACCCCTTGTGTTAATGTCGTTGCTTCCCCAGGTTGTGTGGTGTGCGTTTGCATCGCAGGAGAGAATCCATCGGATATGACGCTGCTGACAATACTCCGCTAGGGCCAAAACTTCCTCTGTTGGGGCAGTAGCCGCGTCTCCCGGTAGATAAGCAGAGGCAAGGATGACCTCATGCTCCCCTTTGCTGGTAGGCACTTTTGCCGAAATCGCCACTAGGTCTTCAGAAATAAACCTTGAGAAAGGAAGAAAGGTTAGTTGATTACTAATCAGAATCGCCGCTCTAGGGCGATTCTTATTGGTGGCATAGATCAACTTACCATTTAAGTTTTGGAGCCCTTTGATGACTCCGTTATATGCCCATGGTTCTTGGATGAAAGAGCTCAGCGTTAAATCTCCTTGCCAGTATACCTGAGGCAGCTTTGGCACGATGGAGGTTTATCTGAAGGCATCCGAGTTGCCTTGTATTGCTGCTGAGTTTGCTGGGGAAGAGCCATTAATTGGCTTTTTTACGGGCACTTGCCGCCCTCTTCTTCCCTCTGTTGCTACCCAGCGAGATCGCTTCTTCTGCTGATCTATAGCCTCCCTTTTTAGCACGCTGGTGATCGTGGCCTGGATTTTTGGTGGCAGCATGAAGCGATGGTTGCATTCTTATGCCCTCCTTAACCTGCTCACGTCTTGCTGTTGGACCAGATGCTGAAGTAGTTAGTACTGTGGTTGCTCTGGTATTGTCTCTGCAGTAATCGTGGATGGACACTTTGAGCTTTTGGAGCTCGCTCATGCCTCAGACACTTTACCATGTGTCCCATCATTTACCTCACTTTTATTCTTGGGGCGCATTTGTATTCTACCGAAGCCATAGTTCAACCAGAGATGATTTTTCCTTATGACTTCGGCTGAGATAGGGTCTATGGCGAAGGTAATCTCCGAGACCGTACCTTTACGCATTCTATTGAGTGCTCGCCAGTCGTTCACCCTTAGGCCAGTGTTCTGCCCGTTCAGAAGACCTAGTGTATCTTCTGTGGTAGTACTGTCCAGTTCAGGGAAGTAGCCAATGTAGATCTGAGGACGTGGTATTTCATCCTCTTCAACGATCTTCAACTCGGCATCCTTCCACGGCTTTAGTTTATGCACTACTGCCTTTAACCAAGTGACTGTGTCATTATTACCACAGGAGATAACTAGCCATCCCGAGCGGAAAAAGCAGCTATTAAACACTGGTTTTTCCGCACGCGATTGATTTTTCCTAATCGCTTCTAGGATGGTGTGCTGTATGGCCTTGAGTTGTTCCGTAGACCATATGGTGTTTGGATATTTAGGTGGTATGATACCCAGTTTTGTGCTGCACGTAACATCTTTATAGGACATTTGTGCTGTGCTCACCTCCCCTGCAAGGGTAGGCCCTGTTTGATCAGGCCTTGTAGGTTCAGTGGACACAGCTGTCCTATTTTCCGTTACTGCCACCGTTCCTACGCTAGCTCTTTTACGTGCGCTTTGTTTTGGTGAGGTACTGCTAGGGCGTTGACGCTTCAGAGCAGTTGGCCTTTGAGCAAGTGCTCTAGCCTCTTCAATGATATGCCCTCGGCTTAGATGGAGTTTAAGGCGTCTACGGGCAGCACCACATAGCCGCACCTTTTTGACGCCATCTACCGTCTTTTCAGGGATAAGGGTGGGTGAGTCAAGAAGATTATCCTCTTCCTCTTTTGTAAGGTTGTCATCGGGACTATATATCCACACTGTCGACATCCATTACAATGCTTTCGCTGCTTTTGGGTAGGCTATGTAAAGCCTTATCCGTTTGCGATAAAGAAAGCACTTCTGCAATTTCCGCAGAAAGGTCACTATTGACCTGGTTTGTACTAGGCACTAATGCCTCTTGTATAAAGGTTTCATTGTTTTTCTCAGCCATTTGGTCCCACGAGTAAAGGGTCCAAGTCCACCGCAACAGTGCCCCGGTGTTACGGTAAGGCTTAATTACAACCAGAGTGTGCCCGGTATCTGGAGGCCACCGTTTAGAGACACACTTACGTAGTGCCATTCATCCCATAGGCACGGTACGAATAACACCTGGGATTACGGGTTTTATCGAGATTGCCTCTCTAGATCCGCCATTTTCAGTTGAAAGCAGGGGCACCTCGTGCCGGTGTGGCTATTTATCACAATAGTCGGTCTTTAGGCTTTCAGCAATATAGCCTTTCGCCTCTGTTTGCGCTGCCCCGTAGACAATCAACAATCATCACATATATATATATAGATATCGCATTCTTGACTCAGCAATATTATAAGACACAAACAAACAATAAATATATAATAAAAACGCTATTCTTTTATAATAATAAATGTATGGCTGAAAGCCATATGTTATCATCGTGTGCTGCCATCTATCAGACGACGCTAATACAAATTTCAGACTGATTGATAGGTTAGTTTCAATTTGGCAGCCATCTGAGTCAGTCGTGTTTTATGATTTTCGCTAAGATGGAAAAAGAGCAGTATCGTTCAGTAATTCACTTTTTGTTTTTGGATGTGAAAAAAGCGAGGAGATAAAAGCAAAGTTGGATGCTGTTTATGGGGACACGTCGCCATCTATGACCACAGTTAGATATTGGTTCAACGAATTTAACATGGGCGTTCGTTAAATGAGGAGCGACCAGGACGCCCGGCAAACGTGGTTACCGAGGCGAACACGGTCCCATCGGGCGGTAAGGTCATGGCGACAATTTTTTGGGATGCGAAGGGCGTCATCCTCATTGATTTTTTAGACAAAGGAAGAACGATCACTGGACAATACTACAGTGAGTTATTGGACCGCTTCGACAAAAAATTTAAGGAGACACGGCCGCATTTCGCGAAAAAATTGGTGTTGTTTCATCACGATAACGCACCAGCACCAGCACATTCATCTTTTGAAAAAAAATTTAGTTCAAACGAGGAAGTCATCACCGAAACAGAGGCGTATTTTAGAGAGTTCGAGTTCCTATTTTTTTGAGGGGTTGAAAAAATGGCCGGAACGTTGGGAGAAGTGTACCTTTCTAAAAGGGGACTATGTTGAAAAATAAGAAACATTTTTTTGAAAATAATGGTGTCTTCATTTCTAACACGGGTACTTAATGAACAGCCTTCGTATATATTAGCCATATCCCATTCGGAATCAGCCGAATCGGACTACTTGGAGGGTACCTGCCATACAGACCCAAATTAAAATTAATGTTCTTATTAGAAATACTTTTTTGTTTTTTTTCTTATCCAACTGAAATTTGGACACTATTAGTGCCAAATTCACCAACCATCGTGGATCGAATAGCACTCAAATTATGAACTCAATTCACCATGGCCATGCGCCATCTACATATGACATGTATTGCAAACTAATAGTCATGCGCCATCTACATGTGACTGTTGGTGTATTGAAATTAGTATGAATATTAAACGTAACTTAAATCTTTTTCTAATTGCTCATTTACAGGCACGTGAAGAGTATTACGTCTTAAGCATAGCCACAGATTAACCTTTTTTCTGGTTTTTATTGATATTGATCTATGAATAGTGTCATACAACAGAAGAAGAAATTGAAATTTCTTGGGGCAATTTCAAAACGCACACTAAGCAGGCCCTTTCTTCTTTTGTGATCGTTGATATCGTTTGGGGAAAATCATTGGGAAGATTGTCATTCAAAAGAAAAATTTTATAAGAAAATAACCTAAAGAATGTCAATTATCATTTCGTTACATGACATGTATTTTCTAACTTACTAATTAACACAATAGAAATATTCCATAAAATTAAATTAAATTTAAACCAAAAACGAAAACTTCGTTGTCAATTAAAATATACACTCGTACTCATCTTATATATTTAAACGAGCATTTCTAGTATGCAACTTATATATTTCGAGTATCTCGGAAACGCATTCATCGATTTGGCTGATTTTGATGTTTTGTTGTGTTCAACGTATTACTGCTGTGGATTAAGAAAAAAATTCGAAAACCCAAAAGGAGCATCCGAAAAATCGGACAATTTAAATCAAAATGTGCAAGAGAGAGAGCAGAGTTGTCATATCCTTAAAAAAAGTAATGTGCCTCACCCATATAAGCACACTATTGAAGTGAAACTGATGTTAGGACTCAAGTTTTAGTTTTTAGTTTTAAAATGATTACTAGAGTTGTGTTCTATAATATTATTCATTTATTTCATTATAGCATATTATAATTAATAATTTAAAGAGTAGGGTTACATAACGTATTGATTTATATGACATATAACAGCGAAGACTCAGCGACATGCGTACAAATTAACATGCGAGATCGGCGTCGTGTAGGGCACACAAATGAAAAGAATAATATATGATTAAAGAGAAGAGCGACGTGTGCAACTGTAGTAATTGCTGGTGTGTTGTTGTTGATAAGTTGTGCACAAAACCAAACTACAGCAGCGACCAGCACTTTTCTTCACGATAAACGCAAATTCAGAAAGAGAGCTCTGTTGTATGTTCACTCTCAACAACAACAACGACGACACACACGAAGAGAGAGATAGAGAAAAGCATCTTCGGCTGGTGGTCGGTTACTTGTTCGTATGCTCTTCGTAAAAACACACCACACCAGTAAAGCATTTTTTATCTCTCTCTTACTCATGCAAAAATATTCATTCTCTACGCTGCAGACGAACAAACCAATATGCAATGTGTATCCTCCATCAACGTCTCTCCCCCACATTCTCACATTTGATTACCATAACGTTTTTTTTTTTTTTGACTTACACCTCGCTAAAAAGTTTCACTTCAAAAAATCATTAAGAAAATTAAGGAAAGGAAATTAAAGCACAATAACTATACCACGTAAAACTCTGCACGAAGCATTATTTTGCGAGCAGTTAAATTCGTGTTGAAAGCGCTTTCAAAAAGTTAAAGGCTTTTGCGTTTAAATGTGTAAAAATGATTAACTTTTACTCATTTCAAGAGAATATCGAAGAAAATCCTCCCAACCAGGATTCTTAAAATTTACCGTCTGCCCGCTATAAAGCTAGAGACATTTTACATACTCAGCACATTTGTCGGAATCAGCCGAATCGCTTAACTGGGAAGGGTACCCCCCATACAAAACCAAATTCAAATTAATGTTCTTATTTGAAAAACAGTTTTTGTTTTTTTATCTTGTCAAACTAAAATTTGGACACTATAAGTGACATATTCACCAACCATGTAAACAAACAAAAAAAGGAACAAAACTTCGATTGCAGACCTTATTGAGGTTTGAGTACCCTTCATTGTTATTACAATAATGGAGAAAAATTTAAAAAAAAATATATAAAAATCTAATTTAATTACACTAAATAATATGAATCTCAAGAATTTTGTACTAAAATCATACATGAAAGAAAAGAATATTATATTATACGCTTATTTTTAGTAAAAGTTCTAAGGCAAGAATGGAAACGTTGTATTATATGTGCTTATAATACATTGTTGAAATTTTGTTAAAATGTAAGCTATGTATATATATGTATACATGATCGATCTGGCAACCCCACTTTGATCTCTTTGAGAGCAATCAGAATTGTGAACTCTCACTACTCTCTTTTGTATTCTATATGCCAAATTTAAGTTCGTAGTTTAGTTGAAATAAATCGTTTAGGCTACAAACTGCGAATTCGTATTTGCTCTGATGGAAAATTTCCAACAAATGTTATGGGCCCAGAGCACGCGGTTTTGAAACTCAATTGAAAATTAGTGAAAATTAAATAAAAACATGTATCGTTTTATGCCATAGAAAAATTAAACAATAATAACTATGAATGTTGGTGCCTCCAGATGCGCAGTGTTCTTGTGTATGCTGGTTTATGGATAGTGGTTGGGGAACTCAAGCCTGGACATCAGTCTCCTGAGGAGATTGCTGAACAAGTGACGAGAAGGCGTTGGCAACAATAATCCTAAACGTTATGCCAACGGAATTAAATTATATAAAAAAATGCAAATCTTCATCAGAAGCTTGGATGAAGGCTTCAGGAAATCTACAAGCCAAAACCCCCAATACAAAAGGTTGCACTTTATAAGAAATTGCTAAGCTTAAGGCTAACAGGTGGTGGCAGCATCGTTGAATTTATCAATGCGTTTAACGAGACAGTGGATCGGCTTTCTGAAAAAGAGATCGCGATGGAATGAGAATTGCTCAGCATCATCCAGTTTGCCTACAACTTACGAAAATTTCGTAGTTGCCATGGAAACACGCGATAAATGGCCTTTGTTTGAAATACTAAAGTTAAAACATCTGGAAGAAGGAGCGCGCTAAGAGGAGAAAAATGAAGAAGAACAAACGTCACAAGCGGTATATGTGCATACAAACACAAAAGCGCCGGCGATCAAACCGAAGAGAAGAAATTCATTGCAGGGAATAAAGGCAAAAGACAATTTCAAGGGCAATGTAAAGAGTATGTTCACAACATTTATTGAGCAAAAGGCGCCGTTAAAACTAGCAGCAGAAAAGTATGTTGAGTCACCCGGTATTGGCACAGTTATATTTAAAGACAATAAAATAAACTTCGAACTGCGAAATGTTCTCTATGTTCCAGCCTTGCAAATGAATTTCTTGTCAGTAAGCAAAGCAGTAGAGTTTGGAAATTACACTATTTACTGCGAAAAAGATGCAATTTTAAATAATAAACACTAACGTAAATATGAACGAAATATATATGTTAAATACAAATCCAATAAAGTGGCACAATCGATTTGGACACCTAAATTTCCAAAAATTTAAAAAATCTAGATGACAATAAGCTAGTGACAGGAAAGAGTATGCGCACAGATATAAATTGTGATACATGTAACAAGTCAAAATAACATGCATTGCCTTTTCCGCACAAGGCTGAACGCACTTCAAAAGAGGTTCTTGAACTAATACACACTGATGTATGTGGTCCAATGAACGTAACGTCATTAGCAGGTAATCGCTATTTTGTGATGTTTTATCTCTCGAAAAAGTGTGGCTGAACGGGCCAATCGCACAATTGTGGAGATGGCTAAAAGCCTTTTAATTCATGGAAATTTTCCTGAATTTCTGTGGGCAGAGGCAGTACACACAGCTATCTATTTAAGAAATAGATGTCCTACACGTGCTGTGTCGAACACCATTCGAAGTGTGGAAGAATCGCACGCCATCAGTGAAGCATCTTCCAGGCTAAAGGTAAAGAGTTCATATTTATTGGCTACTCTTTTTCAGCAAAAGCATATCGCCTGTACAACGATTAGTAGTGTCACAACAACGATTAGTAGTGGAGCGTCGAGATGTCAAATTTTTAGAGGGTGAGTTTTCAACCAATAATGATAAATCACACCAAAACCCAGAAACTAATAATGACTTTGCAACAAACATCATTCGCTTTGAGTCAAATACAGAAGTTCTAGGAGACAAAGTTACAACATCAATCCAGAACGAGGATGAAGGAGAGCTTCAAGACAACAGCAGTCACAATAGCAATGAAGAAGATTTTGAAGACAACAGCAATGAAGCAGTGTTTGAAGACAACATCAGTATTGACAACAGCGAAGGAGAGCAGTTTGTAAGCTCAAGTGACGTATAAGACTAATACAGCCCAGAGGAAGACAACACACAAGAAAGACGCGGGGCCGGTAGACCAAAAATTGTTCGGTAGACCCAAAAAGGAATATCATTGTTTGCAAAATATCAATAGTCCAGAGGATAATAGAAACACCACAATCAGTGGAAAAAACATAGAAGACTCAATACAGGCATGATTGGCTAAAATCGATAAAGTCCGAATATGATGCATTAATAGCTAATGAATGGTCATTAGTTGATATATCACATGATGCGAAGGCTATAGGTTCAAAATGGGGTTTTCGAATTAAAAGAAATATAAACGGTGAAATTGAAACGTTTAAGTCCAGACTAGTTGCCAAAGGTTGTGGGCAACAATTTGGAGTAAATTACTGGGAAACTTATTCTCCTGTTGTACGCTACGAAACCATCAGGATGTTACTTGCAATTGCTGTAGAAAAAGAGCTATACATGCATCAAGATGATATTTCAAATGCATATCTAAACAGCAAGCTTGATGAAGATATAAAACATAAAGCAACCACAGCAATTTTTTGACGAACAAAATTCTGGTAAGGTTTTAAAATTACAAAAAGCATTCTATGGACTTAAACAGTCAGGACGCCTCTGGAATAACACTTTGAATAAAGTTGTACAAGATATGGGTTTTACCAAAAGCAAACACGAGGCCTGCACTTCACAAATCAACAAAAGCATTTCAGCTATTGTACATAGCCGTATATGATTTGATTATAGTATGTCCCAGTGAGAGAGACATAATTCATATCAAAAACAAAATCGCATCCTCATTCGACATGAAAGACGAAGGTCAATTGAGCTATTTCCTTGGTATGGAAATACAACGAGAAGGACAAAAAGGTCAAATTCGGTCATGTCAAAAGAACTATATAAAAGGGATGTTAGAAACATATGGGATGCAGAACTGTCGTCCGGTGGCTACACCTCTAGACTCATTAATCGGCTCCCTTATCTACTTAGCAGTTGTCAGCCGACCTGACATTATGCATGGCATAAGCAAATTGTCGCAGCGAAATACAAATCCTCATACAGAACATGAGACTGCAGCGAAATATGTGTTACGATATCTGTCAGGCACAATTAATTTAGGCGTCCTTTATAAGAAGTCTGGAGACCCAATCATAGGATTTACTGACGCAGATTGGGCTAACGACAAGTGGGACAGGAAGTCGTATTCTGGATTCGCATTTTTCTTGTCAAGTAGTGCGTTTTCATGGTGCTCGTCAAAACAAAGTGTTGTCGCCCAAAGCAGCACCGAAGCTGAATACATTGCCTTATCGATGGCTGCTAGAGAGGCAGTATACATGCGAAGATTGCTTCATGATATTGGCTGGTCAAAGTTGGAACCCATAACTATCTTCTGCGACAACATCAGCGCTCAACATATAGTGAAGAATCCGGTTATTCATAAACGTACTAAACATATAGATGTTAATAACCACTTTATCAGAGAAATAATGAAGTGTATTTACAATATGTAGGCACTGACAAGAATGTTTTAGATTTGTTAACAAAAAGTTTGGTTAAGCAAAAGCATTGCGGCTTTGTAAGAGCACTTGGATTTGATTAAAATCTACTAACCATATATTTAGCTTAAGCAAAAGTGTTGAAATTATGTTAAAATGTAAGCTATATATGTATATACATATATGTATACATGATCGATCTGGCAACCCCATTTTAATCTCTTTGAGAGCAATCAGAATTGTGAACTCTCACTGCTCTCTTTTGTATTATGTATGCCAAAGTTAAGTTCGTTGTTCAGTTAAAATAAATCGTTTAAGCTACAGACTGCGGTTTCGTATTTGCTCTGATGGAAAATTTCCAACATATATGTTACTGACTTATAGCCATGCTGATCGCACCGGCTTTTTGTCTCTCGTATTTAGTAAGTAAGTACCAGGCACATTCTGTTAAAGAAATTTTCGTTTTGCTTTGCTTTCGTTCATGTTCTGCACAATGACCATCATTCATTACTATTTTTCCTAAACTATCTTAAAATCAAAAATATTAAGGTGACTGTCTAAGTAAACTTGTCGACAATTATAAGCTCAAAGAAATACTTATATTTCATATTTATTTTGTTACTCAAAGTAAGAAATAATGTAAGTTTTGATTATCAATAATTCTCATATGCGATCGAAACTATAGTACTATATATGTACATACAATAACTACAGATGAAATCTGAAAATATTGTAAAATACAATAACATGAAGACTTAAAATTAAGTAAGCTACGTTCATACATAGTATTTATTTATTTTTCTAATTAAGATGAACGCAAATATTTATAAACAAATGATCGAAATATGAAAAACAGAAAACATCTACCTAGAAAATTAATGCAAATGTCAAAATCAAAGAGCAATTCCGGCAGGGGTAGAAACCAATTTTAATTTTCAAGCATTTTGTCATTCAATTTTTTTTTTCTTGTTTTTTTTTTCCTAATTGAGTTTTGCTGTCAATTATGAGAAGGCGGACAGACGATGGACTGATAGACAAATACGCTTACGGTATACATATGTATGCGCTCGTATGCCATCAATGATCTGTGGTTCGACTGTCATCTGTCTGACAACCATACTACATACGAGGACGGTTCATTAAGTACCCGTGTTTGACGATAGAGGACGTTCCTAAGTGAAGTTAGTGTTATCATCGTGTGCTGCCATCTATCAGACGACGCTAATACAAATTTCAGACTGATTGATAGGTTAGTTTCGATTTGGCAGCCATCCGAGTCAGACGTGTTTTGTGATTTTCGCTGACGTGGTTACCGAGGAAATCATTGAAAAATTCCACTACATGATTCTTGCTGATCGACGAACGAAAGTGCGCGAAGTAGCAAAGACCGTAGGTGTGTCGACCGGAACGGCAATTGATATTTTACATGATAAGTTGGCGATGAAAAAATTGTCAGCCCGATGGGTGCCGCGATTGCTCACGCTGTTAACTTCGAAGCAGTGTTTGGGGCAATTTAAGCGAGATTCGAAGGACTTTTTGCGTCGAGTTGTCACCGTTGATGAAACCTGGATTCATCATTACATACCAGAAACTAAGCAAATATCAAAACAATGGATTTCTCCCGGTGCATCTGCACCAAAGAAGGCGAACACGGTCCCATCGGCCGGTAAGGTCATGGCGACAATTTTTTGGGATGCGAAGGGCGTCATTCCTCATTGATTTTTTAGAGAAAGGAAGAACGATCACTGGACAATACTACAGTGAGTTATTGGACCGCTTCGACAAAAAATTAAAGGAGACACGGCCGCATTTAACGAAAAAAGGGTGTTGTTTTATCACGATAACGCACCAGCACATTCATCTGGTGTTGTCTCCGCCAAACTGCATGAATTGCATTATGAATCGCTGCCGCACCCCCCGTATTCTCCCGATCTGGCTCCCTACGACTTTTTCTTGTTCCCTAACATGAAGAAATGGCTCGCGGGAAAAAATTAAGCTCAAACGAGGAATTCATCACCGACACAGAGGCGTATTTTGGAGAGTTTGACAAATCCCATTTTTTGGAGGAGTTAAAAAAATGGAAGGAACGTTGGGAGAAGTGTATCTTTCTAAAAGGGACTATGTTGAAAATAAAAAACATTATTATTATGAAAAAAATGGTGTCTTCATTTCTAACACGGGTACTTAATGAACTTCCCTCGTATATGTATACATCTGTTCGTCACTATCTAATTAACTGAGTGTGAATCTTTCATTTCATTTGTCTAACAAAAAATTCAAAATGTGACAGAATTCAGAATTTTGTAAACTCGACAATTTTTTTGTTAATTTAGACGGCTGGCAACAAAATTGAATTGAAAAAATTATAAAAATTGAACTCAACTTCCGATTGTTATTCATTCAGTTGTCCTGTTTATGAAGTTAACTCTATTTCCCTATATATATATATATATATATATATATATCTGCATACATATATAGATATAGTCATAATGTGCTTTTGTATCTATGTATTTACAATATGATTTACCGTCGATGGTGGCCATCGGTTGATGCCATCTTTATTGTGTAAACACATATGTACAACATGCCACATTGCATTACATCACTTACTTACTACAATATTTTTATCATGTATTTTAATTAAAACATTATAATTTGTTGTTTTTTGCACTCTTCAATTGTACCAACCTCCCTCCCCCTTACTTTGACAACAATTCCCTTCGTTTATGGATGTACATTCACCTCCACCACCCAATTTTTTGTTTTAGTGAGTTTATTTGTTTGTTGGCGCGAATGTTTTTATTATTATTATTTATTTTTATTATACATTTTTTTTATATGGACAATATTCTGTCTGTTTGTCTGTCTATCTGTCTGTCTGTCTGTTTTTGCCTCTGTCAATCTGTCTGTTTGTTTGACGTTTTTTGTAATGGTTTTTCAATAAAAATGCAAATATTTGTGTATTGATTTATGCACAATTATTGTGTGTATACAATATATTTGCAGACATATACAAATCTACACATCCTCACACTTACTCATACATGACTTTGCATACACATACATAAGTGGATACAAATATTGTATCTGCAAAATAAACCAAGTCTAATGTAGACAGGATATTAACACTTGACTATGTCATTGGTTGCAGATGAGTGAGTGAGTAAGTGAATGAATAGGTGGATGAGTGAATGAGTTAATGAGTGAGTGAAAGAGTGTTTTAAATCAAAACAAAAATTTTATCCTTAAAGTTATAAAAGTGAAGACCACACACAGATTACGAAAAATAATGAATAATTAACTTTTTTATCTGAATCGTTTTCCAATATTTAGTTACTTCAGAGATTCTAATCTAACCTGGGATCTTCGATTCTCTATCATTATACATGACATATCACTAATATTATGAATTCATTACACCAATTGAAGAGAAACTTCATTCCACATACATTTCATAAAAAGAAGTCCTCAGTTAAAGTCCTAAGAAAAAATAAACTACAATATCACTATACTGATTTTCATTAATACTCATTAATGATATTTGGATAAAGGATTACTTCTACTTATTAATAGCACTGTAATCCTGCAATCTGTATCAAAACTTACTCTGCCATTCTTATGAAACCAAGATCCAAAAGTCAGTTCAAAAATAAGAGAAACTTATGAAAACTCTTATACAATAAATGATTTCATAAGCTTCAATGACAAAACCATGAAGGATACGCATTGAACATTTCATTTCATTCTACAATATTTTATTATATTGAAATATAAATGGAAAAAAATTTAACGTAAAAAGTGGAAATGGTTGATGTCCTCACATACATGTTTCAACTGTAAACCTATTGAAAATACCAAAGTGAAATTTCAATAGAACTTTCAAATGAAATCAAATAAAAATGTGAAAATTTAAAATAATAAGCAATAAACTATAGGCATTGTACCACCCACAACGATAACTTTCAACTTTTCAATAAAACTAAACTGAAAATTGTGAGATGTCTCACAAATGCAAGTATGAAAGAGACTATAAATCTCCCAGTACAAATTGTACAGTACAATAACCTTAAGGATAAAAGGTTAAGATTATTTGTAACGAAATAAATAACTAAAATATTTCATGATTGGAGAATACAAATGGTAAAACCAAAAAATTGGGTTCATACTAGTATGTTTCTATAATAAAACTAATGGATATTCATGAATAATAAGTGAACTCCACTTTTTAAATAAGATAAATATAGAAATTAAAAGTGGGTTACCTTTGGCTATGCCCAAGATGTCATACTCTTCACGTCCCTGTGGATGAGCATGCAGAAATATGAAATTATTGATTTAACTTACGTTTAGGGTAGAGGCAGTAGATGGCGTCATATTTAGATGGCGCCATGAATACATATCGGGAGCAGGGTAGAGCAAATGGAGCGGTCGCTCTAGGTGCCAGATAGCAAGAGGCGCCAAAAAGCCAAATGCAAATAACAATTTCCAGCGCAAAATAAAATTTTAAAATATCGCTATCTTAACATTATGTGCGCGCTGTTGCCGATGTTCCGATACAACAACATATTCAACTCCTTTGATAGATACAATTGTAAATTCGCTCGAAATACGTTTCGAACAGATGTCTAATTTTAATGCAAGTTGGAGTCTCTTATATTAATTAAAGCGACTGGTCGATAAGCCTGAATTGGAGCAATTGTGTTTAAATTTACAAAGATTCACACAGCTATATTTCTGGAGAAGATCTGGCTCAAGAAATATTAAGTCTGAAACAGTTCTTAGACACAGACAAAAGACAACCGAAAGATGTTCTCAATGTCTTGAACAAAAACAATTGGTGCGATCTGTTTCCAAACACTTGGACTGCCCTTCTGATACTACAAACTATTCCAGTAAGTGTCACCAAAAGTGAGGGCAATTTTATCAATTGAAAATGACATTGCTCAATCTATAATAAAGATAAATTCATTGCAAAATTTGCCAGTGCAAAAGCAAGAAAGGTAAACTTTGTCTAGATTAATTTAAATTTGAGAATTTTCATTTATTTAACATAATACCGAAGTAGAATTTCCGTGAAGTGAAAGGGTCGACCAAAGGGCGCCGAGAGGCAATCTCGCTGTACCCTGAGGGCTAGAGCCGGCGTTGATCGGGAGCTATACGATACAGTACTCCAAGGATTTTTAAATTTATATGCGTCAGGCACATATTTTATTTATTTATTTAATCCCACAAATATTAAAGTCTTAGTTATTTACAAAAGAAGAAAATACATTGTTTAGCTTTTGATAAGTAGCTTTCAACTGGAAAATATACATACACATACTAATTTAAGAAATTTATATTTTAATATAATAATAATAAGGAAAATTGGAAAAGAAAGAAAAACCTTATATATAACTTATATACTACTATAACTAGATTAGGTGATGGACCAAATCTTATTAATACTAATCAGAGGATAAGGCTAGAAGAGTGAATGGTACGCAAGGATGAGCGTAAGATTAATGCTGTGCTATAAAATTTCTTTGGCATTGGGTATTTGCTCCTTAACATGTTTTGCATTTGCTAATTTGTGCATTCGCAATTTGTAATTTTTGTAAAAAAAGTTTCGAAAATCACTTTTGGCTTTTGTCTTACTCGCATTTAGTTTAATTTTCCAAGTTGTGAAATAAGTTGTTTAATTATTGAGAGGAACTTGGTTTTTAACTAGTACAAAATTTTCCCCTGAGCAGTTAATTGCTGTACTATTATCAGCAAAGGTAGATGTTTTACAATTTTCATAAATCGGTATATCATATGTATCCATATTATACAAAATGGGACCAAGCACAGAACCCTGTGATACTCCAGCACTTATAGGTTTGTAGTTTGACTGACTTGCTTCTATAAATACTGAAATTAATAAGATCATCTATACCAACAGATTATTTAGAACATAGTTCCCCTTTAATGAACTTTTCAAGTTTTATACAAAGAGTGTATGCAACTAAGATGTGACCAAAATCCATACTGAATTGGAGGTAGAATGTCATTTTCATCCAGGTGCCTTACTATTTTAGTTTTTATTAAGCGGTTTAAAATTTTAGAAAACCCACATAGTAAGCTTATTGGACGGTGCTCTTGGGAGATTCTGGGGCTTTTCAGGCTTGGGAATTGCTATTACTTTAGCAAATTTCCATTTCCGTGGGAAATATCCAATGCGTATGGAGTGATTAAAAATGAGTGTTAAATAATTTATAGCATTTTTTGGCAAGTTTTTAACACAGACATTTGGCATCGAATCAGGACCTGGGGCTTTCTTATTTTTAAGGGAGCGGATTTAGTCATATACTTCGTAAAAACTACATTGCTGACGTCTGCTTCCCACGGTGCATTCACGTTGCTATAACCCGTGAAGTGTCGGTTAGCCAGACATGCCGTCAGCTATTTTGTGGTTGCTGGGGGCATTACGCTAACTCCTCCCTGCGATAAGTGAAGGTCGTCCTCGAACTTCTTTAGGCCGTCAATAACTTCTTGAAGGCGCTGATTCTGCTGCTTCCTTCTAATGCGCTGGTATAGTTTGAGTATAGTATAGCAACAAATCATACCAGTGAAGGCTGTAACGCCAGAGAACATAGGATTTGTTGTTATTTTTGTCTTCACTTCTTCGCAACGTCGTAGGTTGACCATATTCATGCGATGCAAGCACGGCATACTCAATATCTCCTGGTGTTGGGTTATATTCACCAGCGCTGATGCCATAACACCCGGTGTCTTTTTCCAGAAATTTCGTCTGTTTGTATAGCTTGTTGCATTTACGCGAATAGTCTCATCAAACGTGAGCAGCTAGGTGCCAGTTATAGTCCTTTCCGGGGAAGTTTTCTCCTTTACTGTAACCGTATCATCGTTGATAATGAAGTCAATTATTAACCGGGGCTCTAGGTAACTTGGGCGCGTGATGCAATGCGCGATTTCCCCAGAGTAAAGTTATTGGGCACAGGTAACTGCAGATGATTCCTTACAGAAGGTCGTGGTAATGGTGGGCTCACAATTCTTAATCGCAATCATAAGGTTCCCACATTCAGCCACATTGTCTTCTTCAGCAACATTTAGTATGGTTTCGTTGTGTGAAACGGGAAAAATACAAATTTTTCTACAGAGTAACTTAGGTTTAGGATACTTAATTATAAAATAAAATAAAATTATTGTTCTGTTAAACTTTTACTTTAGCTATGTTTACAATATCTGTTATGCTTATATTTGTGAACTGCTCATTGTTTATTATATTCAAATCAGTGTTATCTAGTATTACTGGGCTTATAACCCCGATTTTTGTAAGTGTCATCGATAACGTATGGGTATAGTTTTGTATAAATTGGGTCGTCAGACTCGGTCCGAATCGTGGCAATTATATCGGTGTTGTACGGTAGCAACTCGTAACAGTCCATAAACGCTGTTTTTGTGACCAACAACATCTTCCGAAACATTTCTTTTACCATTTTTGTACCAAAATGTCCTCCACGTGGGTGAAGTTCACGTCGGAACATTTGTAAAACTGTATTGGTTCCGATCCGTTGTCATACGTCAGTTTACTGGATCCGAGGTCAATCGTTGCGTTGACACGCGTTATTAGGTCGAGACAAATTATCCCGTCGAATAAATCCAGATTGGGTAATAGAAAGAAGATATCGTTTTTCCCAAGTACATTTTCCTAATACTATTGGAGCCGTGTATTTTTTTTGCTGCGCCAGTATCTATTAGTAACTTGATGGTTCTCCCTGCAACTACTCGTTCTATAAACGGTAGCAGGGATTTTCCCCTAAAAAATTGACATAGTTACAGCTTGCCCTGTCGTTCTCAATTTCTTCAACTGTACCATCTGCCAAGTCTTTAGCTATTTGATTAACCCTTTGAAACATCCGTCCTGAAACTCTTTCAGACTCACGTGGTTGTTTGTAAGCTTGTACGGTTGGGTTATGGTTACTGTTTCCCACGGGTCTGTTATTTGTTGCTTGCTTATAGTGGGTTGTGCTTAGGTGAACTTCCATTTTCTCCTCAACATTCGGATTTCGTTTGTTGAAATATGGATTCTTTCTGTCACGATTGCCATTTGGTTGCGAATCGTTTTTATTACGAATCCTTTGTTCGTTTCTCTGGGCCTTTTCCTCAGTACTTTTAGCGAAACTAGCAGCGAACTGATACCGTTCGTGCTTTGCTTCAATCTCCTGAGCAAGGACGAGGGCTGCAGGTAGACTCGCCGGACGAGCTGAAAAAAGCATATCACTTAGCAATTTCCTTGTGCTCGAAATGAACACCCGTAGGGCGTCCATTCTGTACTTGTCGTTCATGGATGGGACTACTGTGCCGTCGTACGTCATAACTGTCTTGTTAGTAAGTAAGGCCAGTTTCCGTTCGACCTCGTCATAAAACTGTAAAAGCGCCGTGCTACCCTGTCGTTGGGTTGACATTTCCTGCTCGATTAAATACAAGGGCCGTTTATCCACATACAAGAAATCAAGGCGCGCAATTATCGCCCTGAACTTCAAAGGGGTATTGAAAGAAGCCAAGATTGATCCGCTGGGCCTCTAATCTTATTTCTTATTATTGCTACCGCTTGATAGTGCTTAGTGCTACCATCAGCATTCTCAAACAGCTTATAAGCAGTGTGTGCTGCTTGCCGCCATGATACGTAAAGTTCCTGTTTTCCCTCAAAGTCTGGCAGGGACTTCTCAATATCTAAAGACTCATTACAACTCACACCTTCCAGTATTTTTGTATCCTCATATACTACTAATTCTGGGGCACTGATCAACGTCATTGAGACGTTGGTTTATATCTTGGAGTCTTTGTTCGAATGTCTGTCTTTGTGTAGTAAGAGCATTGCTCACAGCGGTATTTATTTGTTGGTCAAAAGTCTGATTCTGTACCGCAACTGCACTATTTACTGCCGCGTCTATCAAGGCTTGTACTTGTTCTGGAATTATGTCTGTTTGATGCTTTGCTTGAGGTTATGTTGTTTCTTAGTCAAAGGATGTTTATTTTTCACAACACAGTTTAAGAGTAGGTTTATGGCTCTTGCCGATTATTTATCGAAAACTACAGGGTCCCTTTAGGAATCGCAGTTCTATTTTAATATTTTATAGTATTGATTTGTGTGCCAATTAAGATAAAAATATTTTTAATTTGTTAATTTATAAGGTTTCAAACCATCTTTATTGAGTTTCGATTGATAACTCAAGAACTCCGTTCTTTGTTCTTCTATTGACGTTTTTCAATTGTCTTTACTTAAAAATTAACATATTGCTGACGTCTGCTTCCCACGGTGCATTAACGTTGCTGTTACCCGTGAAGTGTTGGTTAGCCAGACATGCCTCAGCTATTTTGTGGTTGCTGGGGGCACTATAGCGAAAAGTTGGAACAAAGTGTTTTTTAATTTGGTTTAATCTATAACTGCCAGGACAAGTTTTCAACCATACTATCAATTGATTCATTAGTGGGATGATAAAGATAGTCAATCTTCAAATTTTGAATTAACTAATCTTTTGTATAGTTTGCAATCGCATTGCTGAACGCAAGAACCGCACTTTAGTGGGAATAATCCGTTGTATGATACTATAAGCGAAACTAACACACTGGGGCGAAACGATAAACACTGCAAACTACATTCCAAATCTAATTCGATAGTCTGTGCAGCGGCACACCATTTAATCCATAGTTTAAACTAGTTCCAAGTTTCGAACACTTCCGCTTTTGGGCAAATAGTCTATGCACTCGAAAAACGTAACAGTCCCATCTCAAGGCGTTGTGTATTTATAAATATATATATATATTTTTCCAATAAGAAGTGTTATTTTGAATAGCCCGCTATTTCGGTAGATGTGACTTTTGAAGCTGTCATTTTTTAACATTTAACAAGTAGAAACTATGACATTAATAAAAATGGAACGATACACGCTTCAACAACGCATTGATATTATTAAAATTCACTATGAAAATGGTGAAAATTTGGCAGAGACGGTTCGTAAAACTAAAACATATTTGGGTCGTCGTGAAGCACCTTGTCGGACAGCAATACAGAAATTGGTGGAAAAATTCGAGCTGTTGGGACAAGTTAGTAATGTGAAGAATAAAACCCGTGCACATCGCTCAAGAACAACTGAGAATATTGCTGCTGTTGCCCAAAGTGTTGAAGAAAACCCAAGTTTGTCCATTCCTCATCGTTCTTTGGAACTGGGCATTCCACAAACGTCATTACACCGTATTTTGCATAAAGACTTGGATCTTAAGGCTTATAAAGTTCAGTTAACACAATAACTCAAACCGGCCGATCACCAACAACGCCGTGCCTTTGCTGATTCGGTCCTTGAAATGCATGAAATGATCCGGAATTCCATCGAAAAATCATCTTGACTGATGAGGCCCATTTCCAACCCGGTGGTGACGTGAACAAGCAAAATTGTCGCATCTGGAGCTCGGAAAACCCAAGAGTTATTGTTGAAAAGCCTCTCCATCCTCAACGTGTGACTGTTTATGCGCGGTTTATGGTCTGGCGGGGTCATTGGACCTTACTTTTTCGAAAATGAGGCTGGAGCAACAGTTACGGTGAATGGATTGCGCTATCGAGAGATGATTAATGATTTTCTGATCTGGACAACGTTTACTTTCAACAAGACGGCGCTACGTGCCACACAAACAACGAAACCATTGATCTTTTAAGGGAAAAGTTTCTGAACCGTGTTATCTCTCGAAGAGTTGATCACAATTGACCACCGAGATCTTGTGATTAAGAAAAGGTCTACGCCTACAGCCGAGCGTCGATTCAAGATCTAAAAGATGGAATTAGTGAGGCTATCGAGGACATAGGGCAGCCACCTTGCGATTTGGTTATGGAAAATTACATGAAAGGATATGGTCCTGTAAGCGTGATCGTGGTGGCCATTTGCCTGATTTTGATTTCCATTATTAACGGCATACCTTCCTCTTTATAATGAAATAAACATCCGATCATTTATCTCAAAAAATGTCATTTATCTTTGAATACCAAAATAACACCTCTTATTGGAAAACCCTGCAGTATATTAATTATACTGACGCCAAAGCATACCGATTATACGACACAGTGGCGAGAACCGTTCTTAAGAGTCGAGACTTCTTTTATCTTTACCAATACGTTTCGCAAAAAGGATATATATGAAGAATTTTCAGAACAGCTGGAAGACTTTGAAATGATATGTATACCTAATTATATACGAACATTAGCAGAAGAAGACAGCCAGGATGAATCCACATCATCTGACAATAATAGCGACATAAAAGAAGAAATTTATATTAAGGCTCCACCTGTATTTTGCACAATTCTTAACGAAAAGGAGAGACAACGGTACAACCAAGATAAAGTCTGCAGGTTAAAAAAGCACTATATGGCTTAAAGCAAAGTGGGCAAAGCAATGGTATAAGAAACTCGGTAGTAAATTAAAAGAAATGAAATTGAGGCCACTTGCAGCTGATCCTTGCGTATGCTTAAGAAACAAAGGAAGAAATATTCTCATTATATCATTATATGCAGATGACTTCATAGTTGCGTCTAATGACGAAAAGGAGCTACGTCATTTGAAATCCGAGCTAACAAAAGCATTTGAGATGAAGTATTTGGGTGAAATTTTATACTGCCTGGGAATAGAATTTCAGAAAGACGAAACAAAGACAGGGCTTTCAATGTTTCAAATCAAATACATTGATAACATTTTGAAGCAGTTTAACAGCAAATAGCAAGCGCAAGCGAGAGTGGCTTTGAAATAGCAGCAATGAGAAAGGCTTTGAAATAGTAGCAATGAGAGAAAATGAGAGTAATGCTACGTTAAAGCCACAATTTCAGTGACGATAATGAAATGAGCAAATATTTACCTTGTATGAACGTATCATAAGTGTAGATGATATAATGAAACAAAGAAAGATGCAAAATTTCGTCTATACAATATTTATACCAGAGATGGGCAACGAAAATTCACTCCCTCTCACAAAGATTTTTGTTGTCTCTATCGCTCTCAAGCATAATGTTCTTGTTCTCACATGTTTGTCCAGTCCGTTCGTAGGTTGTTGTTGTCTTAGCTATTTCCAAACAAGCAAATACAAAACAAGAAGAAGGCGAGCGAATGAGCACAAAACGGAATTCCGGGATAGCATGTCGGTAAAGGTAGGCATCCACACGTCCACGATTTGGTCAACTCGTGAGAGAAAAGAGAGAGCTGAAGTGATTTGATATGATTTGATGTGAGTATGGCACTGATTTCACGTTTGTGCAAATGTTTGAGTCAAACCAAAACATTTTGATTTCTCATCAAATTGTCTTGCTCTCATTTTTGCATTTGACAGAAGTTGATGAGTGGATAGTGAAAACATCTCATTGCGATGAAATCTTCGTTGAGAACGGACGTGTGTGTCTACAACGGAGAAGAGAAACGGACATTCATTATGTGTATGTTTCTTTCACCCTCTTTCTTCATCACTTTTTTCTAGAACAAGCAATATTGCCGTCGGCATATTCGCTGCGCTTCAAAAAGAAATAACAAAAATTTTCATTTTGATAACATGTGGATGGAGTGGATGGGAAACTCATCATTTGGTCACATCGTGGACGTGTGGATGCCTACCTTAACGCAAATTTTAGTTTTCAACGCGCCTAAAAGAGTGTTCACTTCAAAAATTTTGCTAAAATAAGAGGAAAGAAATGAAAATCACCTCTTTTATGAAGGATTTTACTTATACTTTTCCGGGAAAAGCTTAAAATGATATTACATTTATCTAGAGTAAATAACCTTGATGACGTAAGTGCACTGTTGGCGCCGAACTGTAAAAAGAATAATTTTTCCTTATCGTCATCTCTTATTCGGGTTAATTGTTGTCTTTAATTCTCTTAAGTTATCTTTAGTCATTTGAAATTACTTATCTTATGTTAGGTTGAGCTTTGTATGAAATGTATTATAAATTAGTTAGTAAAGTAAGAATGAAAGAAATAAAAAACAGAAGCAATTAAGAACACCAAGAAGAAGGACGTGTTTTTGTGTATCTCCTCCACCTGAAGTAAAAACTCAACAAGACGACTTCACTGAGGGCCGACTGTCGGAACCACCCCAGGAAGAACTCAACATTCGGCGCCCGAGCAGGATTGGCTACTTCAGGTGGAATGTTAAGTTCAGTGCTTGTAAATAATTCAGTGCGTGGCATAATATAAAAGAATATACTTACGTATTTATTTATATTAATTGATTCCGAGTGTGGTGATTTATAAGCATAAATAAAATTAAAACAAAGTATAATTTTGAAGGTCATAAGACAAATGCATAGGCTGACTTAAGTACATAGACATGTACATGCATATAACTGCGGTTAGTTTTAGACTATATGTGCATAGCAAAATTCGTTTATTTTCTATTTCGCTTTGTGCTTTGTTTGGTGGTGGGTTTCGCTTGATCATTTAAATACTAAATAGTGATAGCGTACTTATATTCCTTACTGTTTTAATATATAAGCACGAAAGAATTGCACTTTATCAAACTGATTATGTACAAACTTCGACCGAAATTCCCGTTCAACAACAACAATGCATGTCTTTTAATGATCAAAGGTAATTAACTTTTTTCTGCAAGCAGTGCATACAGTGATGGCATAGATTGGATAAAAATTGAAAATACTATTACGAGTTGTTGCTTTACATTGTGCGCGAATTGAAATGAAATGAAGTGATCTGGTTTATTTTTGCTTGTTTAATTTGAAATTGAAATTGAAAGAAGTGATCTGAGCTATTTATGCTTGTGTTTAAATTGAAATTGAATTGAATTGGGTTTAGATTCAACCAATCAGTTGTTATAGGTTGTATTAGATTTTCAGTTTAGTTCTGTGATTTCGTTTGTTTTTGCTTTCGCTTTAATCCGTAGGAAATCTATTCAATTAGTTTGCTTTAAGGTGTGCCTATTGAAAGTGAATTAAAAGAAGTGATTTCATCTGTTTATGCGTGCGATTATAATCGTAGGAAGGCGATTCTGTTCTGAATTAAGCAAGTGACTTCCAAGTTAATATAAGTCTATTTCCAAGATGGCACCGAAATGTTCAAAAATGACTTGTACCTTGTCAGGGAAGACCTTTTGAATTCTTTAAAGAGAAGTAGGAATTATGAATAGAGAAGTGATGACATTGGCAGAACTAGAGTCGAGGTTAAGCCTAGTGGAATTGACACAATTAAACAGCGTTCAATCAGAAGTAAGGAGACAGGGATCATGTGAATTAATCGATAGTTTCAGACAGACGTTCGAAGAAATGTTTTTTGAGGTAAAAACAAGTCTGTTAGGGGGCATCGCGAAACAAAAACAACGATCAGAATTACCACGCCCATCACTTCATAGTACTGCGATTAACCAGGCCTCATTGAGTGGATCCAATGTTTCGAGGAATGTAAGATTCCCCACTATTTCTATTCCTACCTTTTCAGGGAAATTTACCGAATGGTAAAGTTGGTATAATACATTTGTTACCCTTAGTGCTTTTAGTTGCGAACTTGATACTTTATCGAAGTTTTTACACTTGCGATCGTCTTTAGGATCCATACCATTGAATGCAATAGAATCTTTAGAGCTTACGTCTTCAAATTATGATAAGGCTTTGCAGATCTTAAAGAATCGTTTTGAGAATAAAGCGATTATTATTCAGGCTCATGTCAGGGAGCTATTTAACTTTAAGAAAGTCGCACGTTGTAGGAGAAGTAACGTCTCAGTTAGCTGCATTGCATACATTGGGTTCGACGGAAGATATTTTAAGTGCAATCGTGGTGCACCTAGTTAGCAGCAAGCTAGATAAAGAAACATTACAATGGTGGGAGCTTGATTACAGCAGTGAGAAGTTGCCTATTTGGGAAGTACTCTCAAAATTTATAATTCGTCGCTACATTAATATGATATGTCGGGAACTAAATCAGGAACGGTCATCGAATCAATCGAAGTTTAGTGGAAAGGTTTCAAACAATCGAACCACGTTGAAATCAGTAATTAAGGAAGAAAGAGGAACCTGCTTTAACACTGAAACACTTATTGGTGCTCATATGTTGTCGGATTGCCCCCAATTCCTAGGACTGGATATGATGCAAAGGTATCATGAAGCGAATAGATAGGCGTTGTGCATTAATTGTTTTAGCAAATGCCATAGCACGAATGCTTGCCCCAATCCACGTTGCAAAATATGTGAAGGTCTTTATCATGCACTTTTACATAGAGGATCTTCTTCCAATAGGCAAAAGAGGACAAGTTGAGCAAGATCGTGGAATCCTTTTGGAAAATGGCAGATATCCAGAGTTCAATGAATGAGCACACGCCTGAAGAGAAATTTTGCGAAGATCACTTTTTAGCAAATGTGAAGCAAGCTTTGTCAGGGCATTCCACACTTCGCTTGCCATTAAGGGCAAATAAGTCCAGTTTAGAGGACACGTATGACATTGCATTAAATCGATTTATGAAATAAGAAACTAGGTTGAAAATTGATATGAAGTTGAACCCTGCGGAAATTGTATCGTGAGGGATGTATCCAGGGGAACTGGTTATGGCTTTGAAAGAGATGAGGATGTTGTTGGCAGTTGTAAATTCGTAAATGACTTTGTTAAGTTGCAGCGAGTCTTTGGTTACATAAATACATGGTTACGAATCTGTAGAAAAATTGTCGTCAGGAATCCATGCACACTGAGTGTAATAGAAAGAAGAAAGACGCTTGCTATGTTACTGCACAATGTATAGAATGTGTGTTTGTCAGAAGAGTTCACGTGCCTAAGGGCAAAGAAGATAGTAAAATCAGCAAAGGTTACCTTACCCCGTTTATAGATCACTCTGAAGGGGTAACTATGAGGAAATATCGATTTCAGAATCAAGCATCCTATATTATTGCCGAGCGACCATTTAGCTGTAGAGTCGCTTTTGTGTTTTATGCATCGGATCAACGCTCATGCTGGTGCACAAGTTTTATGTGCATTTGTACGTCAAAGATATTGGATTATCAATTGTAAATCTGTAGCTCGATAGACAGTTTGAGGTTGTATTGCTTGCTTTCGACAGCGACCTGTACTGGCCAACCAATCCATGGGGGATTTGCCAGCATACCGAATCAGAGGAGAGGTGCATCAGTTTCAAAGAGCTGGAGTTGACTTTGCAGGCCTAATGCAGATGCATTTTAATGGGCGTGGACGGCAACCAATCAAGGTGTATCTGTGCCTGTTAATTTGTGTAGTCACTAAAGCTGTCCATCTGGAGGTAGTGATGAACTTAAGCACATAGGCTTTCCTGGCTTCGCTCAAACGTTTTTCGCGCAAAGAGGAATGTGTAGCGAAATCTTCTGCGACAACGCCTCAAATTTTGTAGGAGCATGCCGAGAACTATGAGAGATGTCAATGAAGCTACATAAGGATCCAGCTAGAAAAAGGCTTCTCGACGAATATGGATCCTTAGGTGTAGAGTTCAAATTTATACCTCCAAGATCCCCACATTTCGGGGGTCTATGGGAGAGTGCGATTAAGGTAGCAAAGAGGCTGTTGGCAAACCAAACTTTGAAAAATTGTCGACAGTGGTGGTGCAAGTAGAGGCAACTCTCGTCCCCTCTGCCCTCTCACCGATGATGCAAATTTGGATGCATTAACTCCAGGTCATTTTCTCGTGGATAGACCACTTAACTGTCTACCAGAGGTCTACAGTGACGACATCTTAAGGCTGTCCATGGTGAATCGATATAAGCGAGTCATTGCCGTGCAGAAAGAAGTATGGCGGCGGTGGATAAAAGAATACTTGGCCCTACTTCAACAGAGCCAAAAATGGACTAAAGTGTACAACAACATTGCAGTAGGTACGCTGATCTTTTTGGCAGATGAGAACGCACCGTCAAATAAATGGTGTCTAAGACGTGTAATGGAAGTGAACCCTGGACAGGACGGACTCGTTAGAGTAGTTGCAGTGAAGACAAGGTCTGGTGTATTGAAGCGCAGCATACACAAGATATGCCCGCTACCTCTGGTGTCGAATGGGACTTAAGTTGGTTGGAAGGAGCTTCCAAGACGGGGATTATGTTTGCGCCGAACTGTTCAAAAAATAGAGCTTTAATTTTACATATTTATTAATCTTTGAAGTCTCTTTATTTTTCCTTATCTTTATATCTTATTCAGGTTAATTGTTCTCTTTAATTCTCTTAAGTTATCTTTAGTCATTTGAAATTATCTTATAATATGTTTTATGCAATTTACACCAAAGTACATCACGTTGATGGGGTTTTTCTCCCATACAAACACCCTTTTTAATTGATCTTCTTATTAGAAAAAGTTTTTTGGAGGATCGAACTGCAATTTGCACATTATAAGTTTCTGATCCATATTCATCAACCATGTAAATTTCAAGATCCTAGGATTACCGGTGGCGTACCTCCCATACCAACCATTTTTTAAATTAATGTTCTTATTAGAAAAAGGTTTTTGTTTCTTGACGTATCAAACTGTGCTCATATTTGATAGTAAAACTCTATTCTTTGTTGATACCCAAACTGTGTTCTTTGTTGATACTCAAACTGTAACAGAGAATATAAAGTAACGCTAAGAAAGGAAAGTTGGATGCAAACCGGAGGAGCGTGAAGAGTATTACATCCTTGGCATAGCCAATGATAGGGTCCCAATTTCATTCAAAAAACTAAAATCTTTTTCTAATAAGAACATTCATTTAAATGGGGATTCGTATGGGAGGTACCCCTCCTGATAACGCTAGGATGTTGAAATTTAGAAAGTAGGTGGTTTTTTTTTTTTTTTTATTTCCCAATTGTTTTTGTATTTTTTAACTATTAATATTAGACACTTTATTCATGTTTTTGAAAGGGTTGACAAGAATTTTTTGAATTCATCTAGACAAAAAATTTTTTTGATTTAGAAACAATTAGAAATTAGAAATTTGTATATTAAATACTTTATAGTGCTACATCTACTGGCCTTGTCCTTTTAAGTCGTCTGGTTCTTGTGAGTTCGTCAATCGGAAGATTACTTAAATCGTTGTTTACATGGTTTGCTAGTTTTAATTGTTGTTTTCTGCTCATTTGTTTAATTACTTGATTCACTGGTGGTATTCTTAAGTCACGATGAATGTCGTCATTTCGGATATACCATTCAGCATTGATTAACATTCTTAATATTTTTGATTGTTGTCTTTGTAAAAGTGATATGTTTGTTGACTTAATTGATAATGGTCTTATATATTAGCAGTTTCTTGATAAGGCTGAATTTTTTGAGAGAAGCCAATATAATTATATTTTGACTTGGTCTCTTTTCTTTTGAATGTGAAATTTCCAATTGAATTTGTTGTCTATATGCATTCCTAGATATTTTGCGACGTTTTCAGTGGGAATATCCGTCTGGTTGATTTGGAGCTTCTGTGGTTGGTATCTTATCCTCGTTGTGTAAATGACTGGGTAGCTCTTTTATTATTTTACCAGTCAGTTGATCACATTCGGGCGATTTTTTACAGTTGACTCGATTTTTTAAACAGAGGAGTATTTCTCGTGGTGTGATGTTTCTTATTATATATTTCGTCGATATAGTTGCATTAAAAGTTGGCAAGCTAGTGTTGGTTGGAATATTCAATGTAAATGTGTCTTCAAAGTGGTCAGCTAAGGTAGTGGCTTTCTCGATATCGTTCCGTGCCCAAGAACCATTCGTTTTCTTCAGCGGAGGTTGGTGCGGTGTTTTTGATATTAGCGATTTAGTTGCCTTCCATAATGAGTAGTTCGTTTCAGATGTTGGAGTAAGGGTTTGAAGGTAATTTGTTATCTGATTGTTTTTTTCTTTAAGAAGTGTGGTTGTAAGAATTTTTCTCGCTCTATTTACTTTTTTTTTTGTCTTCGGGGTATCTGGTAGTCTGCCATATTTTCCGGAGTCTTTTTTTCCTCTACAAGTCTCCTTACTCTTCGGGATGTGTAATTTCTATTTGTTGTTTTAATTAACGGTGGTGTCGATTTATATAATGCTTCATTTATTATGTCGTTTATATGGATTATAGTTTGTTTCTGTTGTATTGAGAGTGATTTGCGTTTGAAGTGTGTTGTTCACGGAAGGTTTCCCAGTCGCTATTTTTATTGTACATTTTGTTATTGATATTTTATCTAGTGATTTTGAAGTTATAGTCGATTTGGATTGGAGAGTGATGTGATGATAATTCGAATTTTGATTTTATTGTTATTGCATGCTCATTAAGGTTTCGTATTATACAAAAGTCGATTAGATCCGGGACCTTACAGGGGTCAGTTGGCCAGTAAGTTGGCTCTCCAGTGCTTAGGTGTCTAGCTTTAATATGCTGAATAGCATTACATAATTGTTTGACTTTAACGGTTGTTGTTCTTGATCCCCATATTAAGTTTTTTGCATTGAAATTACCTGCGGCAAGGAATCTATGTCCGAGATTTTAAAAATAGTCCAGATATTGGTCACTTGTCATTTTGTCCTTTGGTCGACTGTATAATGCAGCTATGTTGATTGGTCCAGCAGTGTCATTTATTTGAATAGTTGTTGACTGGATGTGATCTGTTTTATAGTGGTCTAACTCTGTGTATTTTGTATTGTTTTTTATCATAATAGCTGTTCCACCGTGTCCTGTTCCGTCTGGATGGTTGGTAGCCAATATATCGTACCCATGTATTTGGATGCAATGCTTGTTTGTAAAATGAGTCTCTGATATAAGTGCGATGCCAATAAGATTGTCATTTAAAAATTGTTTCAGTTCAAGAATATGGCGGTTTAAGCCGTTAGCGTTCCACACTATTATTCTAAGTTCACTGGTCATTTTGATTGCTTAGTAAGGCTTGGTTAGGTAGAAGGATGGTTATGATCTTAATTAAATTGTTTACTTGTCGAACTAAATCATTTACTATAGATTTTAGTTCTTGTATGTCATTTGATTGTGTGTTGTCAATGGTTTTCGTATCATTGTTTCTGTTTGTTTGAGTGGTGGCCATGGGCTGGCGAACAGTAGGTTGAGTTGGTGGATATGGACCAGAAACTTATAGTGTTCAAATTTCAGTTCGTCACGTTTAAAACAAAAAACTTTTTCTAGTAAGAACGTTAATTTAAAGGGGTGTTTGTTGGGGAGGTGTGTTACAAACTTCATGACAAACTTATAATACTATTCACTCCCTTGAAGAGTATAAAGATAAGACAAAACCGATTACCGTATGTTTTTTTTCAAATTCCACGAAATGTGTGATTTTGTTTTACTAAAATATTATGAATATTCAATACTGTTTCTTAAAGCTAATTACAATAGTTATAAATTTGTTGATCTTTCTTCATATTAATTTAGTGTTAAGATTTTCAATAACATAAACAACATGAGCGGTATTATAGGCAATGTAAGCAAACTCTATATGAAAGTAATAACAAAGGAAGTAGCTGTATCTCAAAAACTAGAGCTGATACAAAATACTGATGATAGATTAGAAATCAGTGACTTCGAACCACTAAAATATTTCAGGAAAAAAGGTATATTTTATTGACCAGTGTTATTGATTGAAATTGCTATGAATGATGGGAAAAATTCAAAATCAGAAGAGCACAGTTTCGAAGATATTGAGGCTATAAAAGGCTTAACTCATTGAAAAAGCTTCAACAGGGTTTAGCATTGGCCAAAGGCTTTAAAACGCGTTTCTTAAATTCAGATCCGTCCATTGAAAGAAGTGTAAAATCAAAAAAAAAACTTTAAAGCTGAAGAGAACAATCATAAAAGACATATTTTTTCCAAATAAGATAAAATGTTGGTACCGCAAAAGCATGTCAAAGATGACAATGAAAGCGACACTTAATTATACAAGAGTTAAAGAGATTTTTGTGCAGCTTTGAAATGAAATTCAACAAGGCAACAGGTTTCTTTAATGATCTTAAATTTTGAGTATTCCGTTTCTCGAAGATTGAGAATGTATGTGATTTTTTTCGATCAGATCAAAAATGAAAGACTTTGTTTCGGTAAATCCTTAATAGCACGTGGTTTTAAAATTGAAAAACGTATTGGTTTCACTCTCAATTCCTTTTAATGACTATCAATTGCGGCTGTTAATGTTACATAACTTGCAAAGAATAAAATAGATATAGTTAACATTCTATTGTGAAAATTTATAAATCTGATTTTAGCTATAAATTATATTTGAAGAGTTTACCCACAAAAGCCTTGTACAGGGTCCAATAAGAGGTGTTATTTTGATATTCAAAGAAAAATTACATTTTTTGAGATAAATGATCAGATGTTTATTTCATTATAAAGAGGAAGGTATGCCGTTAATAATGGAAAACAACATCAGCCAAATGGCCACCACGACCACGCTTACAGGACCATATCCTTTTCATGAAATTTTCCATAACCAAATCGCAAAGTGGCTGCCCTATGTCCTCGATAGCCTCACGAATTCCAACTTTGATGTCTTGAATCGACGCTGGGCTGTTGGCGTAGACCTTATATTTTACGTGGCCCCAAAGGAAGAAGTCGCTACGTGTTAAATCACAAGATCTCGGTGGCCAATTGTGATCAACTCTTCGAGAGATAACACGGTCCAGAAACTTTTCCCTTAAAAGATTGGTTTCGTTGTTTGTGTGGCACGTAGCGCCGTCTTGTTGAAAGTAAACGTTGTCCAGATCAATACCATCCAATTCCGGCCATAAAAATCATTAATCATCTCTCGATAGCGCAATCCATTCACCGTAACTGTTGCTCCAGCCTCATTTTCGAAAAAGTAAGGTCCAATGACCCCGCCAGACCATAAACCGCGCATAAACAGTCACACGTTGAGGATGGAGAGGCTTTTCAACAATAACTCTTGGGTTTTCCGAGCTCCAGATGCGACAATTTTGCTTGTTCACGTCACCACCGGGTTGGAAATGGGCCTCATCAGTCAAGATGATTTTTCGATGGAATTCCGGATCATTTCCATGCATTTCAAGGACCCAATCAGCAAAGAAATGACGTTGTTGATGATCGGCCGGCTTGAGTTCTTGTGTTAACTGAACTTTATAAGCCTTCAGATCCAAGTCTTTATGCAAAATACGGCGTAATGACGTTTGTGGAATGCCCAATTCCAAAGAACGATGAGGAATGGACAAACCTGGGTTTTCTGCAACACTTTGGGCAACAGCAGCAATATTCTCAGTTGTTCTTGAGCGACGTGCACGGGTTTTATTCTTCACATCACTAACTTATCCCAACAGCTCGAATTTTTCCACCAATTTCTGTATTGCTGTCCGACAAGGTGCTTCTCGACGACCCAAAAATGTTTTAGTTTTACGAACCGTCTCTGCGAAATTTTCACCATTTTTATAGTGAATTTTAATAATTTTTATTAAGTGCCTAGTTTCTACTTGTCAAATGTCAAAAAATTACAGCTTCAAAAGTGACTTCTACCGAAATAGCGGGCTATTCAAAATAACACCTCTTATTGCAAAAGCCTTTATATGACAAAGGTGACTTGGTTGATTTTAAAATATGCCTCTAAGATTTATATGCAAACTATTATCCACCAATTTTTCGACAATAGCAAGTCCGATTCGCACCAAACTTTACTGAAACACTCTCAAAACTATGCTAGAGATGCCCTTAAAATTTCTTCAAAATAGGTTCAGCAGTTTCAGAATCTATACGAGACTTACATATATAGATACTTACAATTTGATATATGTTGATATTACTTAAACTGTCCTTATTGAATAGATAATTTTATGACTTTATTATTTAAATATGATTTCGTCCATGTGACCTCCATGGCTGGCGCGTAAAAAACGCAATCTGGAAGTCAAATTTACACACACTTTTCAAAGCATTTGCGGCCGTATTTCGCCAATAACTCTTCGAATGTTGATTTCCAGGTGTTCAATTGTCTCTGGTTTATCTGCGTAGGCAAGTGACCTTACATACCCCAAAGAAAAGAATACAATAGGGTTAAATCACACGATCTTGGTGGCCAATTTAAAGGACCATTGCGTGAAAATATTCGTTCATCAAAAGTTTCTTTGTGTAAATCAATTGTAGCGTGCGCTGTGTAGCATGTGGCTCCGTCCTGTTGGAACCACATGTCAGAAAGAATAATGCCAGCTAATTGAGGTACGAAAAAACTTCTTATCATGTCTCTGTATCGATCCCCGTTGACAGTAATCAGGATCAATGACTCCGCCGGCCTATAAAGCACATCAAACAGTAATTTTATGTGGATGTAATGGTGTTTCGACAAAAGCTTGTAGATTATCTTCACTCCAAATGCGGCAATTTTGCTTATTCAACCAAAAATGAGCTTCATCGCTGAACAAAGTTTTGTATGGAAAATCAAGATCAATATCAATTTGTGCTTCAGCCCATTGGCCGAATTGGTGGCGCATACGATGGTCGTTTGGCTTTAATTACTGCACAAGTTGAATCTTAAAAGCTTTACAGTGAAGATCCTTTCGAAAAATCTTCCATAAAGTGGATGGACACAATCCTATTTACTGAGAACGGCGACGAATTGGTTGATTTGGGTCTCCTTCAATACTTTGCTGTACAGCGGCTACGCACTGTTCGGCGTCTTATGGGATGCACATTATCATTAAGAAAAAACGTGTTGCGAAAACGATCCATAAATATTCGAATTAGCCGCTCTGATGGGCGATTATAATTACACTGTGCGACAAAAAAATTCTATTCTATTACATTCATGAAAACATCTAGTCTTTGTTAATTTGGACATGCTGAACACGATGCAGTTAACACGTACCATTTAAAAGTTATGATAAATTAAATCAATAAAGAGAGCGAAAAAATAGTACTTTTCAATCAAAAATCATACTTATTTTTTATTATTATGAATTTTATAAAAAAAATAGTAATACAATTACACATATAAGTAACAGTTATTAATCTAAGTACGTCAGGAATGCAGGACTACAGACTTTATCAGCTCACAAGCACAATATACAAAAATAAAACTAATAAACAGTAATGTAACCTGTACCATAAAAGACGGGAAGTGTTGTAGTGCGGAACTATGTAATTTTATTTCTCAGGTGCGGAATCAGATATTTTTAATGCCCAGACTGTTATGTGGCTCATTTCTTCAATTTATTATTTATACCTGACGTACTTAGATTAATAACAGATACTTATATGTGTAATTATATTACTATTTTTTTTATAAAATTCATAATAATAAAAAAACAGAAAGAAGGCTATCATTGGCTATGCCAAAGATGTAATACTCTTCACGCTCCTCCGGGTTACATCCAACCTTCCTTTCTTAGCATCACATCAGTTTGGTGGCAATTTTATTGTACATTTATTCTTTAAAAGTTTGCCATTTAATTTGGGTTTGTATGGGAGGTACCACTCCTGGTAACCCTAGGATCATGAAATGTATATGGTTGATGAATATAGATCAGAAACTTATAGGGTCCAAATTTCAGTTCGATACGTTAAAAAACAAAAAACTGATTGATGACTATAAATTATAAACTTATAGTGTCCAAAATTCAGTTCCATACGTTAAAAACAAAAAACTTTTTCTAACAAGAACATTAATTTAAAGGGGGTTTGTATGGGAGGTACCCCCCCTAGAGGTCCAATTCGGCTGATTCCGACATATGGTAAAAATAAACTTATGTGCAAAATTTCATCTCTCTAGCTCAAAAACTGAGGGACTAGTTTGCATGCATACAGACAGACCGACAGACGGACATGGCTAAATCAACTCGTCTCATCGAGCTGATCACAAATATATATACTTTATGTGGTCTGCGATGTCTCTTTCTGTGTATTACAAACTTCATGACAAACTTATAATACTATTCACTCCCGTGAAGAGTATAATAAGTATGATTTTTGATTGAAAAGTACCATTTTCGCTCTCTTTATTGATTTAATTTATCATAACTGGTACGTGTTAGAAGAAAACCGTTAACTGTTTCGTGTTCAGCATGCCCAAATTAATAAAGAATAGGTGTTCGTTAATGTATTAAAAATACAAAATTTCAACAATTTTCAAGCGTTGCTTTTGTGTAAGTCTATCCGTAATGAAATGCTAAACCAAAGTTAACAAAAAACAATTATCAGCTGTTAAATCGGTTGTCAAATAAAGTAGCATTGCCAAATCATAGTTGTAAACCTCTGAAAAAAACACTCTTTACTAAAAAATCATTGTAAAACGTTACTAAAAATCAAGAAAAGTACATTTATATGTTATTTTATTCAATGTGATTTTAAAAAATCTCTGACAAAATGTAAACACACAAACTCGATTTAATCATATTTCGAATTTCGTGCAACCGAACTAAGCGTCATATAAACGAGATAATACACTTTACAGACTACTGCAAAAATGACTTCCTTAACAGCGCAACTTTCAGTGTGTGTAAATATACAAAAGCTGTTCTTTGATAATGACATGAAAATATAATGATAATTTTTGAGAATAGGGTGGTAAAAGTAGATTTAAAGAATTTGAAATGAGTAAGTTTCACACGATTCGGTGATAGTGTTTCTTTTGTCAGTAGCCTTATGTCCTTCATCTATAAAATTCATATTCTATTCTTTCAAGGATTTTCACTTTTTTAAGAGAGAAACCGCTGACCATTAAGAAAAATTCTTCAATATCAACATCATCATCATTGGATGGATACTGAGAATTCTAAGCAACGGATGTTTATACGGTTTCCATGTACATAAACAATTGTTTCAACAATAAAAATATTTAATTAATTTTCAGTCATATGTATAAATTTTTGGAAAACCACGCACACAAATTTTCGTTCACTTTTTCGTTGTTTATGCTGTTTCTTTAATTTTGTGTTGCCGTTGTTATTGTTTATTAATAACTGAGTTCGCAGTAGAGTATTGCCAAAAAACCATTAACATAGACTGGACATTTCGCTCACGAAATTGTGTTCGTTCTCAAAATTATTGTTGTTGCTGTTTTTGAAGTGAAGGGTAGCAACGCATGCTGGGACAGCTAATATTTTATGAAAAAAAAGAACTACAGGCAAATTACACCCGTGCAAGGCGGGCTGGGTCGCTAGATATATGTAAAATCTTCTTTTTTCACATAATGTGTTGTTAAAAAATACAAAATTTCGTTTTATCATCTGGAAAAACTTAATGAGTTTCTTGCCAACCCAATACATATCATGGCTTCGGGGTGAGAATCACTATTACAATTGATCTTGACTTAGAAAAAAGAAATATCTGCTATAAAGTTCACTATCAATATTTAGTTTAGGTTTCCCAATGGACAAGTACAATGCTTCCTTTAGCGATATTGATGAGTTCTCCGATACATGACTCTAGTCAGAGAGGAAAAAAAATTATGTTAAAATTGTTAGAAACACGCGAAATAAAAAAGGTTGCGACGGGCTTGACATATTCACATGGATCTTTGATAATTAAAAATGTATCTACGTAATGCTAATATGTAATAAAGAAATATGTAAATTTAATTGTTAAATCATATGAAATGAAAAATACATATAAATTAACACAAACATAATCCGACAAATGGACAACAAATCAACAAACGCAGATATTCGCCCATACTATTCAAAGTAATATATGTATACAATAAAAAAAAGCAGAAAACCAATTTGTATCTGTTAACATTTAGTATTTGTATATTTTCTGTTTTTTTGGTTTTGCTTTTATTGTTTGTTTTTTTTGCCATTTGACCGACCACAAAAGGCAGCAAAACTAAACACACGTCAAAACTTTTAAAATTTCAATTTCCGGTCAAAATGAACGAAGAAACGAAGACGAACGGACGAATGAGCAATGAGCAAAAAGACACACACATCATTCTACATTTATTCTTTATTGAACAAAAGATACTTTCAACAAGAGATACAATTGAACTTAAGATAGAATAGCATCAGCAACAACAATATAGACAAGATATATCGTTCGCGCGAGCGCCTCAATCTTTAAGGAGTTTCAGTTTTGGGCCTCCACATTCATTTGTTCAACCAACCATTCCAAAATGACCATTCATGTATCTCCACCTGACTGCCTATCGTATCTAAGTATCTGTTGGCCTGCCTTTGTCTCTGAGAAGGAATTGTTTACCACGTAGCCTTCCACTTTACTCCTGTCCTGTCCTGTCTGTACCGTTTTGTTCTGTTCTATCTGTTTGTCCCTCTATCTGTCTGCTCCTTGTGTCTTCCTGCCATCCTCATCATCATGTTTGTCAGTCTGTCTATCTGTCTGAGCTCACTATTTGTATCTTCACCTTTCGCTTTCGGTTCGATTTTTCAATTCAGCACAGCATGTTGCACACCGCAAGTGCAAAGTTGCCATAATAAACCCAAAAGAATAAAATCCATATATAGGTATACTCGGCTTTTTGTCTCAAATTTGTTTTTTGTATTTATTAATGAAAAAAAAATATACGCGAAAGATACAAATTTACAAGTATAAGTATGGATCGGCATGGGCGTAGCCAGGATTTTGTTCAGGGGAGGGCAGGCAAGTTCCTTCGAGACTGTCCGTGTAAGTCCCAGTAACTCCTTTGATCTTTTGTGAGATCTAGTTGGCATGAAGAGTTTAGCCTCTCTAAAATTCCTTGTGTGTACACAATAGCGATGTGATTTGTCATCGAGCCTTGTTTGTCTCAAGTTTTCGTCGAACTCCAAGCCAGCTCACAGAATGGCTCTTGTTCAATGAGAACGTTAGCAGATCGTTTCCTGGTGAGTTTATATTCCTCTTCGTTCCTAAGATATCCACTATGTCCAGGTGTACCCATATTTGGTTAACATGGTTGTTCGATGCTAGTCTTTTGAGTAACATCAAGCAATCACAAACCAAATCAAATTGAACTCAAAAGCATTGAGTGCATGTAGTGCAGCCTTGATATCAGATTGTATTTGTGCTTATTAAAAGTGGCACACTTTAATTTTTCCCTGAAACATATTTCTATTGCATGGTTTCTGCCTGGAAGACTGTGTTCTCTTATACCCATGCTCCAACACCGGTGTCCGTTTTATAACCATTTGTTTTGCACACATGGGAGTCATGGGCTTAGGTCTTAACTGTTCCCAGCCCTATCTATCTGGAAATGTAACTTCAGAATTTTGCTTCTTGTCTAATTTAGAGCACCAGATAGATGCAGCATATGACATGATCGGTCTAGTAATAGTCATGTACCCAGTGACATTTATGGTTTCAGTCCCCAATTCTTACTAATGAGTCTCTTGCTGGTCCATATAGTTGCCCTAGCTTTATTAATTATGGATTGTGGATGACTGTACTGGTTCAGCTGGCCCCTGCCCGTACCTGACTACGCCCATGTGGATCGGAACTCTCAGCTATTCAACGAAATTTATTCTTATTTTGACACTTCTTAAACAACATTTTAATGTGAAAATACTTCTCAATGACTTGTCAAGGCGACAAGCGTGAAATTCTCTGCATCACCTTCGCAGCACAAAGATACAATAATCAAAAAAGTATTGTATCTTTAGTTGTTTTAGCATTGAATATGACTTAAGCCTATAAAACTATCAAAAAGTAAATTATGCAAAAATACAAAAGATTCTGTATCTGTATCTCTTTATGTAATGTAATTGCTTTTAGGACTTTGTGGATACAAAAGTATTGCAAATATCTCATGAGAAATACGTAGATCTCGAGTTATTCGCTTTTTATTTTAAACAAATATGTAGAAAGTTCTAATACCAGCAAAGGCACTGCAGAGGTATTACTATTTGTTATGTCTGTGACTATTGTATAGCCATGCTGATCATCACCGTTGCTCTGTAAGTGAACTGTGCTTCCAGAAGCCAGCTCTTAAGTGTTAATGAAGATATTTCTCAGTGAAAACTCATTTGGATTTCCCTCAAATAGTTGCTGATTATAGGACTATATTGTGGTCATACCAAACTTCAATGCGATATAACTGGTAGCTATTGCACACATAGTATTACTCAAACTCAAAATAGATACCAAACTATGTGATCTCTCAAATGATAATAAGACTTTCCATGGCCTCAAATTTTTACCATCAATCTTTTCACTACTAAAGAGTTTCCGTCGAAAGCCATCCTTCGGTGATTTGCTGTTGGTACTTTTGAAGGTTATACCCAGAAGGATTGAAATGTGGTTAATTATTTGGTCCCATTGATGGTTCACGCTGGTTTTGTTTAAATCTCTGCCGCTGAAATAAGCCAAGACCTCAGCTCCGATTTGAGCGTCCGTGCTTAGATATCTCCAGTTCTGGTATGACAATGATCCATCGGTTCTTCTTCATGGATACTATTAGATATCATTAACAACACAAATTTTGCTATTATGGTAAGAGTAAAGGGTTGAACAGGATGGTGTTACTGTTATTGCGCCTGTTACCCGTCAAAAAATCAAATACAGCTGTTTGTATGAGAACTAACAGAATGTGAAGCTGTGATTCTGCTTGTTATTCTGGGTGGTACCGTGAAGTCAAATTATTTGAATTTGCTCGGTAATAAATCGTCTCTCTCACTCTCTCTCTCTCTCTTTGTATTTCTCTCAAATGGCAAGCACAGCTGATTACGAATTAAAAAAAAATTTAAAATTGTAGAAAGCACAGTTTTTAATTGTATTTATAATTTTCAATTTTCAGTGTAAAATTTTTCTCACACAGCAAATGCTTCGCGTGTGCTGTTATTGTTGTTTCTACTATCATTCTGCGCGTTTTCGAGAGGAGATGTGAAGTCTCTCCATTGTTCACTTATGAAGTTGCCTTGGTCCTCTTAACTGTCTGCAAAACCGCACGACTCATATTCAGTATTATTGTATTTTTGACATTTTTAAGTTCATTTAACAAAATACCTTACTTTCAATGGTGTTAGAACTCAACTGTTACTGATCCAAGCATTCTGTTCATTTTACTTTCGGGCAAGAGACAGTAACAAAACCATAGTAACAGTAACACCATTCTGTTCCAGCCTTTAATTGAAACATTTTGTTATGTTATCGTATTGAAGTCAAATTTACGACTAAAGTATATTTGTAAAACTCAATTTTATACAATGCATGAATTATTTACCGAAGATTGCTGAAAGTCAAGTACAAAATATGTTTTTTATAAAAATGAAAAATATGGCAGCTTACTAAGTATATTAATGATTTGAATTTACGGTAGAATAAAGAGTTATTATGAGTTCTGCATTAAATAAAAATCATTTGAACATGAAAGTTGACATAGATGACTTACCAACTGCCTTAAGAATATAATTTCCATATGCATAAGTTATACATCATTGGTTTTAATTTTATTTATAAATGCAATAAATAACACAATATTAATACTTTGATATTTACTAAAACTTTAAAATCATATCTAAAGTGTTGAGATTTATTGAATTTTGGACTGGCTGATTCTTCCTTGAATTTATTAATAGTGATGGTGGTGGTCTTTACTCAATCTTACTTTTCTTATAAAAATAAATATCACCCTATGCATATAAAGCAAACTAACTTTGTTGACTGACTGATGGACTGAATAACTGACGGAGTGCCTTTACTTTAAATTTAATTGTATCAAATTTGTATATATATATTGTATATGGATATGAACAAGAAAAAATGACAACTTTGGACTGACCAAAACGTTCATACACTTCTTATAAATTATTTTGTTACTTGTTTGATATTTATTTATGATGTCGCGTTTATGATTATGATTGCAGGAAATCATGCGTTCTTGTAAAATTTAAAAATGATTATGGTTCGATCTCTTTTTTTAATGAACCTAACAAAATTACTTGATATTTTAAGCATCTGAAACTAGAAAACTTAAAACAAATAAAAATAACTCTATAACTCGAACTATCCATAAGTCGAACTTTTGTTTGGCATTATTGTTGATTGAGTTATGACTGTTCGACTGTATGGTATATGGAAGTTCTATATTGCAGTGGTTTGATAATTGTGACTGAAAGTTACGATTTGAGTAAAGCAACTACTTATATTTCGAAAACCATGAAACTAGGACCACAAAAGATCAAACATCATGACTTGATTTATGTAATTATATTGTATGATGTCGTTGAAACATGACTTCAGCAACAATGTATGGTCCAAACTTCATACTAAAATAATATCGAAATATATTTGAACCTAGTGTGAAGGGTAAATGTCTGTACATATGTGTATCGACTAAAAACTATTCATTGTGTTATTTTATTTGAGTCTCTGATGTAGTATGGTACAAACCTCAGACTAAAGTAATATAGAAATACATTTTACACTAGTGTGAAGTGTATACAAATATTCTCTGTATATCTACAAATGTATATCTGTCTGTGTGAGTGTATAAATATGAGAAATGTGTTATTTGCATTTATTTAAAATTAATCAAAATGCTTTTGATTTGTGATTTCCTGTTGTGTTCAATTTTTCTTTGCAATATTTTCTTCTACATCATCCTATATTCTTCTTTAACTATCTATACATTCACCCATCCACTTATCCATCCATTTATCTATATCTCTTTTTCTTTCTATATCTTTCGCTTTTACCAACTTACTATTTACCTTCCTTTTTAATGTTGTCCTATTCTGTTCCTTGCTTTTTGGTCGTCATCGTTTCCATTACTTGTAACATCTCGATGTCTCGACTTCTTCCTAGGCCGGACGTCCTTTTTTGTAGTCTCGCTTGGTTTCATCGTTGCGTTTATGAGTGAATTTAAATTTTGCGCTTATCTTAATTCATGCAACATTTCTCTTCTTTTGATTCTCATTCGAATATTTCTGCTTTTGCTATTTCTTCATCATCCACTATTGTAAACAGCTTCTCAAATCAGTTTAACCGAACTGAACTCTTCATTTTTTTTTTTTGCTTTACTTAAATTCAACGCTTTCATAGCTTTAATTCTCTTGCTACAACGCAAATCTTGGCATTCCTTATTTTGATTTTAATTTTTTTTTTTTTTACTCTCCCACAATACTTTAAACAGGCAGATAGACACACAGCCTGATAGACAGTCAGATCAGATCTTTTAGTTCTTAGGTCTGATATTCTGTTCGGATGTTGTGTTCTGAATTTTGTGTACCCTAAATTGGATTTATCTACAATAGTTTCGTAAAAGAAGAACGCCAACGTACTCTTACTACAATGTACAAAAATAAGTTAAAAAATGTGTGTGTGTAACTTTTATCTTACATTTTATATCTAAGCAAAACGTTTTGTTCCGTTTAAAGATACATTATCATTCATACTTACGTACTACTCGTATATGCAATACATGATGAATAAATGAAGAAATAAACCTTGAAAGATATACAAAACAAAGTCAAAAAATAAAGAAAAAGAAATTGCTGCTCATTTACAACAAAGAAGACTTATAAATGATCAAAAGCAAACCGTAACGAATGATCGAAATCTGCTTGTCAAAATATGGGAGCAGTTAAAAAACAAAACAGAAATAAGGTTCTCTTTGGCTATGCCAAGGATGGAATACTCTTCACCAGTGATGCCATCTGCCTATCATAAAAACAGGACAGATTATTTTGTATTTATCTTATAAATGTTTTTTTTATAAATTGGATGAGTTTTATTGCCTCATCTATCAGGTCATAATCGTCTCCATCTACGGTACTTCCAAAATTTGCAGTAGTCTTATTGTTGTCCTTTGGACCGAAGGAAATATCTGTCCGGAAAAAAGGCTAAAATGGCATCACTGCTCTTCACGCTCCTGTGAATAAGCATGCAAAAATATTATTTTAATGAAGTGACTTACGTTTAGGGTAGAGTCAGTATTCATACTAATTTCAATACACCTCACATATCGGGAGCTATACGATACGGTACTCCAAGGATTATGAAATTTACGTGGTTGGTGAATATGGATCAGACATTTATAGCGTCCAAGTTTCAGTTCGACAAAACAAAAAACAAAAAAGTTTTTCTAATAAGAACATGGAATTTGAATTGGGTTTATATGGAAACCTTCTTATAGTCCGATTCACTGATTCCGACAATTGTTAAGCGTATAGTAAAAAGTTCGTAAAAAATTTCAGCTCTATAGCTTAATACTTGAGGGACTAGTTTGCATACATATAGACAGACAGACGGAGAAGGCTAAATCGACTCGTCTCATTAAGCTGATCAAGAATAGTATACTATATACATTATGGGGTCTCCGATGTCTCCTTCTGTGTGTTGCAAACTTCTTGGCAAACTTGTAATACTATTCACTGCGTGAAGAGTATGAAAACATACAAAACAAGTCCATCAACCACTAAAGTCATCATCATCTTCATAATCGTCATCATGATTATCATTATGATTATCAACTTGGGGCGAAAGTAACCTCAACTTTAACTTCAACGGTAACTTCAGCAGCCCACACCTCATCAGATGAAACCAAATCAAACAACAACAAACCAAAACAGAACTCATTACGATACTTTGACTCAGCTGCACTTTAAGTTTAATTTTTTTATTTTTTATTTGTACAATTTTATTATCATTTTCATCAGCTCAGCTTTTGAGCCGTCATCATCAACATCAACAACATTATAACTAGCTTCAATTATTATTGTAGTTTAGTGATCATAAATATATCACATATGGAAAAAGTTTTTTTTTTTAAATTAAGTACATTATTGTCGCAAAATAGCAGAGAGGTATAGTGTACAGTCAACTAGACCTTCTGTTTGAAAGTTGTTAGGGTGGACCCTCTTTAATCGACGTCGACTCACTCCATGAGAAGGAGTTTACTAGAACGGCTGTGTCGTCCGCATATGTAGCGATGGTGGCTTCATCTGAGTCAATTAATGGAATGTCTGCTATGTATAGCGAGTAGAGAACAGGAACTTGTACACTGACTTGCGCCAGCTCTAATACATCTTATCAATGACTTCGTGTCGCGCACCTTGGCAAATAAAGTTTGACCACATAAATAGCTTTTTAATAGGTTGAACCACTTAGCTGGGAGGGGCTTTTGATCTTGTGAAGCAAACCGTCAAGCAACCATATCCTGTCGAAGGCCTTCTTAATATCCAAGAAGACCGCAGAGCAGTATTGTTTTCGCTTAAACGCAGTGAGAATGGGTTCAACTATACGATTCAGTTGTTCTGGAGTACCATGCCCTAAAGCCAAATTAGTGGCTAGGTATGGCTTCCTGAATGTCCCGTACTTCCATCATTCTACTCAAAAATATCCTTTTGAATATCTTGGTGAATGTGGGCAATAAGCTTATCGGTATATAAGACGCGACAATGTTTTCTGATTTACCAGGTTTAGGAATCATTATAATCGATGCGCACTTCCACTGGGTAGGGAAGTGAATGTAGCATTGAACGACGTTTCCACGATGAAAACTCCATTACAGGGGAGTGCTTTAATCACTTTGGCATCGATTTTGTCCTATCCTGGAGATTTCTTAAATTTCCACCGCTGGATCTGCAGTTTAACTTCACTTAGAGTGATGTATTTCATCGGGAATGGATCCTCGTCATTCCTTGACAGGGCTTTGGTCGTTTCCATAACTTGCCATATTATGTTGACCTTCTTCTTCCCCGTGTTCTTCTTTTGCGACCGTAATTGAACAAATGAAGGTTGCTTGGTTTACATTTTTACTTTTTTTAATAGTAATGTTAGTCATGTTCTGCATCTCCCTCGCACACCTGGTTAATTTTATTTTTTCGAATGTTCCTTTTTGATTTTTCCGAAGTTTCTTTTTTAAACCACCGCAGTATTGAGTCGAAGAAAAGAAAAACAAAATTATTGAAATCTGTGGAGCCATTCTCGAGATTTTGCAGGACAAAGCCATTGATTTTTATATACAGAGAGATAGAATAGATAGATCTACGATTTTATACTATTTAAACAAAACCAACAGGTAGTTAAAATAAAATTATCTCTTATTTTCAATGAAATAATGTAAATATTCACTATACTCTTCACGGGAGTGAATAGTATTATAAGTTTATCATGAAGTTTGTAACACACAGAAGGAGACATCGTAGACCACATAAAGTATATATATTTGTGATCAGCTCGATGAGACGAGTTGATTAAGCCATGTCCGTCTATCCGTCTGTATCAAAACAAGTCCCTCAGTTTTTGAGCTAGAGAGCTGAAATTTTGCACATAGGTTTCTTTCCGAAATCAGCCGAATCGGACCACTGCTTCTTTGGCGCTCGTAAATCGTTGACCACACAGTTTACCTTTGATATTCGTGAACAAGAAGAAGTCATTGGGTGCCAAATCAGGACTGTACGGAAGATCAGTTATCAATTCGATGTTTCGACTGCTCAAAAATTCACCTGTTTGACGAGATGTGTGAGAGCTCGCATTGTCATGATGGAGAATGATTTGTCTTTGGCGCTTGGTTTTGCGAATTTCTCTGAAGACTTCATAACCTTATCCTCTGCAATCATTACTGTTAAGGTCTATATCATGAAATTTACCCAATGGATGGCCATAGATTACAAACTTATCGTGTCCAAATTTCAGTTGGATACGTTAAAAAACAAAAAACTTTTTCTAACAAGAACATTAATTTAAAGGGGTTGTTTGTATGGGAGGTACCCCACCTAGTAGCCCTAGGATCATGAAATTTACATGATTGATGGCCAAAGATGACAAACTTATAGTGTCGAAATTTCAGTTCCATATGTTAAAAAACAAAACACTTTTTTTAATAAGAACATTAATTTAAAGGGGGGTTTGTATGGGAGGTACCCTCCCTAGTGGTCCGATTCAGCTGATTCCGACAAATGTGCTGCGTATGGTAAAAAGAAAACTATGTGCAATTTCAGCTCTCTATTTCAAAAACTGAGGGACTAGTTTGCATACATACAGACAGACAGACGGTCAGACGGACATGGCTAAATCAACTCGTCTCATCGAGCTGATCACAAATATATATACTTTATGTGGTCTGCGATGGCTCTTTCTGTGTGTTACAAATTAAATTAAAGTTCTTATTAGAAAAAAGAGAATTTAGTGATGCTAAGAAAGGAAGGTTGGATGCAACCCGATGGAGCGTGAAGAGTATTACATCTTTGGCATAGCCAATGATAGCCTTCTTTCTGGGTTTTGAGGTACAATTCCCTAATTTTCTGACTAGATTCAATGAGATTCTCTGCAAAAAACTATTCCACTTTAAAAACAAACAAATAGTAGAATTAGGTTTCTAGATATAATATTTCTTTTGCTTTGTAAAACTTTCAGATCATAATCTTAATCAAACTAAAATTAAAGAAATAAAAAAAGCATCGCAAAAAAATTCCACCAACTTTGTAACCATATTTAATGCCTTTTGGCAATGATAGCGACCGACGCCATGAAGGCCAACAATGTGGCGCAAAATCCCTAAGAATAATACAGATACACATGCCATATATCTACATACATATACAATAGTATGTACCACCATATAGTATTCCAAGTCAACGCCATTTTAGCTTTTACTGCGCTATTGTTGTTATTGTTGTGCACCGAAAATACCACGGATTTTTCGCAAAGTACTCAATCTACGATAGCGAACAATGGACAGACAACCAGACAGACTGATAGACAGACAAAATGACGGACATAGTACAGACATAATGGAAGAAGAGGCTTATGGCTAAAAAAAAAACACACATACAAATTTACTACAGCAACACAGGGTTAGGTAATATAATGCAAGAGAGTGAAGAGAAAAAAAAAGAATTGTGAATGAAAATCAGAATGTGAGAAATATGAAAAAAAAAAAAAAGCAAACAAAACTAATTGGAACGCAAAGAAGGAAATGTCGATTGAAAATGGCCGGAATATAAGTTAAAAGGTTAATACGCGATGCACAATGACAAAAGCAAGGACAGGACAAAGAGACAGACAGATTGATAGATATACAGACAGGCAGATACACAGGCATACCAAAAGACAAATGAATGAACTTATGGATGCTTGAATTATTTGCGGCAAGAAATGGTGACTGGTCTGGTAGAGAGACAAAGAGAGAGAGAGAGAGAGAGAGATACAATAGTTAAAGTTGGCATAGACAGCCAACATACATGACTACATTTCTTGACTTAAGTGACTTTTTTCTTTCCATTCCCATTTCATTTTTTCTTTCTTCTTTTTAACATCACACGCAAAAGTCCAACTATTGTAAATGATCAATTTTAAATATTTTCCTATAATGCTATTGGCGCCATTCTGGCAGCATTAGAAGCCTTTGGTCCATGACGCTGAAGTTAAATATTTTGCTTATTTTGAGCTTTTGACAATAATCATCGATATTGAATATTTTCTTTTTAAAAATGTAATAATATTAGCAAATTTGTCTCTCTTTTATAGCGAATGGCAGACAAAACAATGTGCCATACATCCTGGCCGTTTGTGCTTATCTTTCGAAGTTCACATTTATTACAAGCCAATTGAAGCGATAGGAGTAAACTTTTACTATTATACTACAAAAAGCTCTGTTCTCATAACAAGTCCTTTGGCTAATTTTCGCATGCGAATGTGAATGAAGTGGAGTAGAATGTAGTGGAGGACAGGGGGCAACAACAATTTGGCAAAGCAAAACGAAAAACAACAGCAACATAAGAAGAGAAGAGAAAAAAGTTAAAATGTCATTCATAAATCATCATACGCAACGACAATCAGAATGAGAATGAAAACCGTAGTCTGAGGACGATTGCGAAAAGTCGCCAACAGGGCCTCGTTGAATACCAAAAGAGAGAATGACAGTGTGAATATGAATGCATGTAAGTAATAAGTGAGTAAGTAGAAGAATGAGTAAATGAATGGATGAATGAATGAAAAAATGTAAATGGAGTAGAATCAAGTAGGCGAATGAACTAGTGCACAAACAAATGAACAAAGGAACGAATCCAAGTATGGAAGAGTAAATGCTTGCGGGTGAAGTTAAAGTTGGAGCCAAAACTGAAACCGAAGCCAAACCTAAAACCCAAGTCAAAGACAAAGCCAAATTCAAATCCAAAATTGGCCTGGACAAACCAAATGCGATCCGCGAACGAATTAAAACATTTCAAGATTTATACGCACAACTTTCAAAAAATGTTAAACTTCGTTTTCCATCGTTTATTCATGCACTTTGAAAGGCGAAGTGGTTAAAAATGTGGTACGTGTAGCTTTAATTGTCGCACGGTTGGTCTAACGGTTGTTTTTTTTTTATATGTTTTTGTTTTGTTTTGTAGGACAAAAAGCATAAAGAAAGGTTGTTATGTTAAACATGAGATAACGAATGAGAGAGAGAAAACTTGGATGTGGGTTCTATGTATGAAGTGGAAGTTCTGAAGTAATAGCCTACCACATAAGCAAAATAAATTTACACAATTGAAAAAAAAACCGGGTTCATCGCTATAAGCAAAGATTATAAAATGAATAGACTGGCGAAATTGCTCTTGAAAAAAAGCTCTTCTTCTTATGTAATTTCGTTCTTATTTATCATGAGATTGCACACAATTTGTTGTTACATATTCCGACACTACGCACAATTTGTCGTTTGAAAATCTCGCCATATACAGCAAAGAGAAAGACCCCTTAAATTAAGCGATTTGTCCTCTCTATTGTATTCTATACTCTTTACCATAAGGTGAGTCTCGATATCTAACCAGAGCCAGATTAATTCATGCATTCTATGTAAAGGAATACGAAATTCTATTGATTACACAAGGCGACACGATTTTTGTTTCTGACTTCTGTATATCGAATTTTGGCTTCTACCTTACTTATAAAAGGAAAAATAATTGTTTTGTTCAAAGTTTGCTTTTGTAGAAACCAGAGCAATATTAAAAGTGGAAAGTGGTCAAAGAGGACATTTTCACAGTCAAATATTAAGGTGAAAGGCTATGTATTTTAAGAAAATAGAAATGCTAAGAAAATAACATTAACTACACAGGTCTGCAAAAAAATGGGTTCGGAATGTTCTATAAAAGTGTAGTGTCATTTCCGAAGTAATTTTTTGCGTAGAATCCGAATCCGGGGTTTAAATTGCTCTATCACGTCAGGACTTTAAGATATCCTAACCTAAAAGTGCAAAAAACGCTGTTTTTGCCCATTATTGAGGTTATGTAGCTACGAAGATTTTGCTCTTCATAAAAAAGTATACGTTGTATTTTAAAGTATAAGTCTTCCTCTTTTAAATGCCGTTGAGTTTGCTTAAATATCTTTATTTTTCACTGAGATATCGCATTTTGATATTTTTTTTGTGCGAGTATGTAATCGACCGTATCATGTCTCATGTTATCTCAATGGATTTTCGAATATCGAAAAATTCACAAACATGGAAACTTCAAAATGCGATATCTCAGTGAAAAATAAAGATATTTAAGCAAACTCAACGGCATTTAAAAGAGGAAGACTTATACTTTAAAAACTACTACTTTTTTATGAAGAGCAAAATCTGCGTAGCTACATAACCTCAAAAATGGGCAAAAACAGCGTTTTTTGCACTTTTAGGTTAGGATATCTCAAAATCCTGACGTGATAGAGCAATTTAAACCCCGGATTCGGATTCTACGCAAAAAGACCCTACACTTTCCAAGAACAAAACGTTGTTGACCTGTGCTATTAAGAAGTATGTAAAAAGTAAAAAATCTTCCAAGTGTGAGTCGGACTGGCACACGGAGGGTTTCGTACCATCGTACAAGATTTTTTGCCACAAAAATGAATTATGTATTCAATAACTCAATACTCGAGCAATTCCAAACACAATTTATTATGAAATTGATGACAAAAAGCGCAATGCTCCAAATATTAAATTGTTGATTGATTTGACTTATGTTTAGGGTAGAATCAGTATTCATACTGTTAGTTGGTGAAATATTAAACACGCGCACCTTGGTACTTTTCTCTTTCTTGGTTCGCTTTTTAATATCTAATCATTAACATCCTTGCCACTTTTTTTTAAATGCTATTCATATACTTATGAGGCGTTTCCATACTATCCTAAACCCTTACAGTTCGGCTACCCTGACATGAAACCGTCCCGATTTCCACAACTTCGGCATCAGTATCACCACCACTACTATTGCATGTTTCTTTTCGTATTCGCCGCTTCCCAAATATCTTTGTAAGGTATTTGTGTTAGTTGTAAATCCTTCAAAGTCTGCCACGAGATATCTTTCATTCGGTAAAACTTTCTCCACCCGATATGGACCTTAGAACTCAGGGACAATTTTCTTCCACGCCCCTGGATTGCTTTCAAAATTTTTCAAAACTACGTAGTCCCCTTCCTGATACTTTTTAAATGTTCTGTTCTTATTTTTAACCTGTTCACAGTAAGTTTGGCTTTGTCGAATTTTATCTGTTGCTTTAGATCTTATTTCATTTAAATCCCTTTCTTTACCTGTTTCGTACAAATTTTCTTTAAGGTAATCGGTTATAACTCCTCTTTGAACTATTCCAAACAGTAGCTCTCTCGGTGTTACTCCTGTACTATCATGTTTTGTATTGTTTATAGCAAACTCTATTTTTGGTAATACACCATCAAGCGATTTTTCTGAGCCTGCACTTGTCATTGGTCCTAGACACCAATTAACTCTTTCTACTCCGTTTGCCTGTGGTGATCCGGTAGTTACTTTTATATGTTTGACGTTGTTGCTTTCCAAAAATTCCTCAAACCGTTCCGACGTAAAAGCGCTGCCCCGATCAGAGACTATTCTAACTGGTCGACTATATTCTCTAAAATACTGTTTCAAACAATCAATCGTACGGAACCCTAAAATGTAAATTATCTTTCTAAATTTTTGCTATCAATATAAGTAACTTCCGAATATAGTGAGTGATGCCAAAACTTAGAAAGTCTTTTTTTTCTTTATCCAATTTGAACAAACTCTCCATAACACTGAAGTAATTTTTTGATCTATGAATATTAAAAATACATTAAAGAAAATAACGGCATTTTTATATTGTTGAAATACATGTGCTGAAAAATTAAGGTTAGGGCTCGGTAAGAAATGCATTTAAAGAGAGAGCCAATTGATTAACGGTTTCAATAATAGCAAAAAGGAAGAAGGTGCAAGGAGCAAGTCATTTAAAAGAAAGAAATGGAACGAAACACAAGAAAAAACTAACATAAATGTACACTTTATTGAACTATCTTTTCACGCGTTTGTTTACGTGAGGATTTTGCATTCTAATGCCATTGAAGAGCTAAGCTACGTTTTCCATTCCCTTTTAATATTCGTTTTTTCGTAACACTTCCGGGTTATGCGCAACGTGACGTATGACAAAATTGTTATTATTTCATAAATTGTATATATTAAGTAACTAGCTGACCCGGCAAACTTTGTTATGCATTTAAAAAAACTTTTTTTTATTTGTAAGTAATGTTGTCCCGGCCAAATGTAAAACAATATAAGATTGAAAGGACTTGGGCAATAAAAGGCGATTTTGAATTAAAGTATAATATATCTGTCTAAAATAACGCTTCTCGGTACACAACTTTTGAAGTTGAATCTTCAGGAATGTGTGCATATAAATTATTTGAATTGCTAATACGGGAAAGAGCCACGTATAACTTATGGGTCAATTTTTATGAAATAAAGTCTATGCTCTTCTCCAAAAAAAGATTCTTGTGTTTCAGTAATTTGATTTTGAATGGAATGAGTGCATTTTAATTGATACTTGTTCACGTGAAAAACAAACTTACAAAGTCAAAGATTTTATTATATGTATAGATGGCAATATTTTTGCAATTTTTCTATTCTCTTTCATTCATAAAGATACAAATTTTTTTATTTTTATTTTTTTTTTTTTTTTGTGCGTCGTGTGAACTTCATCCAACTTATAGACTTGAGAGTTGAAAATATTGAAGGACAATACATTGAAACAATCTGAACACATCATCGCCATCCACGTCATCATCACCATAGCGTAGTTTAGCTGATTTTACAATTCTTAAAGTTTGTGAGAGCATTTAAAGCTTAGACTCAAGAAAGAGGGAACCCTAAACCTTGGAAATGTACGATTTTGGGCGGTCGATCTTAAATTTCTACGCCCACGTGACTTCTGCAACCTAAAACAAAAATAAAAATTTAAGAAAAGGAATACATATTATATTTTAGTTGATTGGTAGTTATAAACGACATTAAAATACCCTATAACAATCTCAATTGCATCATACCAAAATTCAGATAGAATAAGTTAATTATTGATAGAATTTGTTTATTTGAACAGATCCATTTACCGTGTATGTGGATACACATTAAATATCACAATAGGCCATCAGGACTCTGGATGTAGTCAATATTGTGTCCAATCTATCTGTTATTCTATTGATTGGATGCACTTAGTCATCTTTCTAGGGATTTTGTGGCTAAAAGGTATTAAAAGCCTAAACTAAGCCTAAGCTTACTTAACTGAATAAAGGGAGTTGAAAACAGCAGCAAAAGCAGCAGATGAGTTGAACGCTGCGAAAGAAATACAATAAGCTCTGTAGACGAAAAATCGAAAAAAGTAACTTAAGTGAAGCTCATTTTTTGTTTTGATCATCTGTGCGAACTTCTCAGGTTCTTCAGTTCTGTTTAAGCATTAGGGAAGTAGAATGAGAGTGGAGCAGTGAGGAAGAGTAATAGAAGATTATAGGAAGCGGCCAGAAGTGTATTCAAAGTCTTGCGTTACCAAGTGGTTGAGTGGGTGGATTAAATAGGCGTGTCGTTGAGTAATCTTTTGGATGTTTATTTGATCAGTTGTAGTGTAGCTTTTACTATATACTCCATTCAATTCAACTCTACTTCACTTCACTTTACATTACTTAACTTTATTTTATACCACCATAACCATAACTTTCCTTTACACTCAACTTGAGTAGCACTCGATTTCCCAAAGTCTTTATTTACTTATATATTTATATACTTTGACCTTACGTTCGCGTTACTTCTTTCTGCCTTGCTTCCTTCTGCATTTATTTTCATTCACGTAGTTTTGCAACTTAAATAAAAGTTTTGTTAATATTTCTTTCTCATCTTTGTGACTCCTTCATTTTTTATGGCTTGGCAACACCCACAACAATTTTAAGATTCATATTCTTCTTTCATATATGAAAACATGATAACCATTGACAATGTCTTTCTGTCTCTCAGTCTTTCTATCTTTCACTTTACCTATTGCCAACTCTCCTAATTCAGCAATATTTATTTATGGGTCCAATTTTGATGTCGTATGCCTCCCTCTCCTTAGACGTTGTCTCTTGTCTATTTTCCTTCAGTTTCACATCGCTACTCACAGTAGCTTACGACGCTTTATGGACGTGAGACATTTAGAAGGCCTAAAAGATTTATGAATAAGCAGGCAAAGCAACCTGTCGCTCGATGCTTGTTGTGCCATTCAGTTCCTCTATTTTTTTTTTTTTGTTATTATTTGAAATTTATTTTTTATATTAGTTTAAACTTTCTTGTAGGCATGCCAGAAGCTTTGTAAAACTGGTACCAATTTCAAAGAGGTCTTTGCTACAGTAGATGATTGTCATCATCACCATCACCATTATGAACATACATATTTCAAATAGTTAATCTAGCTTGGCTTTAATGGTAAAGAAGTTATAATAAGAGAAAAAGATGTGCGCACTGCTTTATTTGGATAATATGGCACGATAGGTGGCGCTACTACATATTATTATCAAAGACTATAAAAAGAATATAGAATGGACAAATGCAGTGCGCTCTCTTTCTATCTTTTACCCAACAACAAATTGTATGTCAAAATAAAACTTCGAAGAAACATTGCACACAAAAAAACAGTTGATTTAAATTAAATTAATAATAAGTTTTTAATAAGTTTGTGTTTAAAATTAACATGTACATCGACAAGCCAAAAGAAAAAGAATGCGTCCCTTGCTCAATGTTCACTATTCCGGAAATCAGTTTTAACAACTAGCAACCAAATCGAAGCGAGGTCAAAGGGCGCAACAGTTACCGCCACATATACTTTTGGCAAACTGCCTTAACAATGATTTAAAATTGAAAAACCAAAATCTTTCTCATACAAAAAAGAGACATGTTTATCCACACATATACGATTGAATAGCAAGCAGTTCGATGACAGCCATTGAAATTGCAATTGTCATTTCGTTTGAGAGGAAAACGGATAAAGCAAAAGCGATACATAGAATTTTCTACGACTCATAACGAATGCAATCTATTACGTTATCAATTACTTAACTATGTACATCATTCTGCAAAATATTTCAACAATTTCTAAGTATTTTATCAAGATTTATGTTTATGTCCAATGAATGTTTTCCTTGATGGTAATGAAGTTCATTCTGCAGAAGCATGAGGTTGCAAACTTCACTATTTAGCAAATGTTATTCTCATGTTAGATGGCGCTTCACACAAAAAAAAATTAAGAGTAGTGTGTGCCATCGATAAATTGATTTACAATAATTGGCCACAATGCACAGTGGGTCAAACGGCGATCTAGCTAAATTAAATTAATATCGTCAGAAGTAAAAGAGTTATCCGTATCTGTTTTTTGAGGATATAGAGAAAAAAGCAAGAAATTTAAACAAAGATTTTAATTATTTGAAATACATATATTTAAAATGCAAAATGCAAAATACCTATTTTTAAATATTTAGCATTTCTCAAAATGTGTGTTTGCGATAGAGCAAAACGAAATCAGTGGAAAGAAAAAGTGTCATTTCATTGTTGTTCTTGTTTGCTTTACTTTATTCTTTGATTCAATACAAAAATACTTAACTCTACTTAGTCTACCTTTCAATACACTACAATTCTCCGACATATTTATTTTAAATATTTAATACAATTATAATCTGTTCTGATATTACCTTGTAATAAAGACGTGGTATTGATTAGGTTTAGGCTTCCACTTTATTCTTAACATTATTTTTTATTTTAAACTTTGTTTTAACCATGCTTTCAATATACATACCAGTGATGTGCTACTCTGAAGAGCGATTTGTTCAGTCTGTACATTTTTATAGTCTTTGGTTTAAGACATGACCCAATCGGTAGGTGTTTAAGTTGGTTTGACTGCGAGAAGAAAAAAAACACATTGTCACATTGTTTGTACACCCAACTCTGCAACTCTTTTTTTATACGGTGGATGCAAAATAAAAAAAAAATTAGTATGCAGTGAAAATAAGTGCAAACATAGAAAAATTAAAATTAAACTACAAATAAAACTCAATATAAAGAAAAAACGTATAAAACAAAACATATAGTTTGTGTCAGTGGCTGAAGTGAAAAGAAGTAGCGTCACCGGTAAAGAATTTTGTTCAGTTTTCTTTACACTGGATGTAAATAAATAAAATGAAAGTAGTTTATTATTTTTATATGCTCTATTTAAGCATTAATTAGTTAAACATCGTAATATAATTATATATAATTGTTTTTGTTCAATTTACGGTTTTATTTACTACGCATTACTGATACAAAATATTTTTTTTTTTTGGGGACATTCCGATCATTTTAAAACTCTGTTTTAAAAACATCAAAATTGATGATAAAAACGGGTCTACAGTTTGCAAAATGTGTTCAAAAATACTAAAAGGGAGTTTGAATGCTACAACAAACTTTTTGAACCATTTAAAAGTTAGTAAAACTAGAATCTGTATTTTATTTTGTAACCGCAGTTTTCTATGTTTTAAACAATAAATTATTAAATATACTTTTGCAGACAAAAGGACATGCTGATCTATTAGCAGAGTATGAGAAAACTAAAACTCAATTTCCTAACAACAAGAGAAAATATGCTGGTGAACGTGATGCTGGTGAGGGGTCAATTTTAACTAAAATATTGAAACAATCCACTTTACCAGCTGGTAAACGAAGCTTAACGAAGTCAGTTAATTTCGACAAGTTACTTATGAATTTTTTAGTGGATACCATGTCACCTGTATCAATTGTACAAACAAATTCCTTTAAAGCTCTTATTTAAGGTGCACAGCAATTAACTGCTTCACCAAAAATCATGTGCAGTCAAACATGTAATAAGAGAATTGCAGACTTATATACTGAATATGTAGAAAATACAAAAGAAGCTTTGAAGAATATTGATTTTATATGCACCACTGCTGATATATGGTCATCATCCAAGAGAAGCTATATGGGTGTAACGGCTCTCATTGGATTGATTGTAATACATTTGATCAAAAAAGCGCAACTTTAACTTGCAGGAGCTTTGAGGGAACGCATAGCTACGATAAAGTAGCAGAGCTGATTGTAGAAATTCATTCTGAATTTGATTTAAATCTCGCAAAAATCGTAAAGACTATTACCGACAATGGAACAAACATGGTCAAGGCTTTCAAAATATATGGAAAAGATTCAGATACAGGAACAAGTGAAAGAGATACAGCTCTTATTCAAAATATTGAAGTTGTGCTTACCACTATTGACGATGATGATGACAATGTGCTCATCACAATTTCCGGAGCCATCTGAAGAATTTGCAGTGTGTCAACTGCCTAATCATGAAAGGTATGCCACACATACATTACATTTAATAGCTTCAAGAGATATGGATAAGGCTAGATACCAAAGTAGTTCACACAAAAAACTTTATGATGCAGCCAAAATGGCAAAATGTCAAGCAGTTTGGAATCTGTGTTCAAGGTCTCCTTAAGACTGTGAAATCTATTCAGAACCAACTGGAAAATTTCCTACTTCTCCATGTCCATTACGATGGAATTCATACAATAATTCCCTTCAAGATCTACTTGCTGTAAAGAATACCCTTAATAATACTTTTAGGAAACTTGCAATTTTTAAAGAAATTAAAATCCAGTTTCTTAATAAATAAACATACGAGGGCTGCTATTTATATTTCGGGAATAGCAAATAAGAACAAAAGTTTTTTAATGAAAATGGCTTTATTGTTTTTCAAAATATTCCTCAAAGCATGGTTTTTGAACTCTCCAACTGCTTCTACGGCGCTCGTAAATAGTTGACCACGCAGTTTACCTTTGATATTCGGGAACAAGAAGAAGCCATTGCGTGCCAAGTCAGGACTGTAGGGCGGATGAGTCATCAATTCGATGTTTTGATTGCGAGCCTTCTTTTGAGCGATTGATAAGTTATAGGGTATCCAACGAGAACAAACCTTTTTTACAACTAAGTGTTCATGCAAAATAGAATTGTATTGAAGTGGAACTAATGTGCAAGGATGCTGCTATCTCACGATATGTCATATGTCGATCTTGCACTATCAGTTCACGCACACCTTCGATGTTTTTAGGCACAACAACCGATTTTGGACGACCTTCACGGAATTCGTCAGCGACTAAACTACGACCGCGATTAAATTCTGCAAACCAGCGATAATCTGTCGTTTTTGATGGTGCTTTCTCACCATACAAAGAACTAAGTTCATCGACACATTCTTGTTGGGATAATCCACGGCGAAAGTTGTGAAAAATAATCCAACGAAAACCCTCTCTAGAAATTTCCATTGTTTTGCCAAATTGATTTCTTTAACTTATTGTAAAGAAAACAAAAACCAATTGTACATAAAAACGTTGTACGTACATGTTTGCTAAAAAATGACTAAGTTTATTATGGCGTTGCCAGATTTTACGTATTGACATTAGTATTGCCAATTCCCGAAATATAAATAGCAGCCCTCGTACAACCAGGATCGACCTTTATTTATATGGATTAATGATGATTTCTACATGATGGTGGATCAATAGGAGGCCATGTTTAAGCTAATATGACTGTAACTGAATCACAGTTTAGAATCACTGTGATTTTGAAATCACTGTTTAGCTCATCTCTACTAATATCATTTAGATATTAATAACACTTAGGTTGTTAGATCGCTTTAAAAATGTAAAAAATGAAGAATCCAATAGTTTAAACTTATTGTACTATATCTTAGAATGTTTGTATCCATGTCATCTGAGTATAGTATGTATTCAATTTCTTTGTTTTATAGAATCAGTGAATCTGATAAAAAATTAATAAATTAAAATTGAAGGTCTTTAATCAAAAGATACAATGATATCTTAATAAAAAAAGATACTATGTAAGTATGAAACTTGTTTTCATTTCAATATTAATTTCCAGTTTTTTTCATCATATTGTTTTGTTTTTTTTATTGTATTTATACATGCAACCGCAAGACGGTAGTGTTTCAGTGCCTCTGGCAGTCATTCAATTAGCCTATCAATCAATCTATGAATGAATGAAGCGATCATTTTGCTTCAAACAAACTCACTTCGTACAATGACATAATTTTCTTTAACTTGAAAAAACTGAAATTATCATTTGTTTCCTAAAGCTTTTTCACTCTCTCTAAATAATAAAAATAGGATTTGATATCTCAGCATTGCGTTCGTCGGTCTATGGTTGTCGTTTTTCAGGTGTTGTCATTCAAAAAACTCTATAATTTTCTAGAAAATACCTAATTTCTCTCCCTCCCTCTCTCTCTTTCTCACCCTCCTGCTTTTTCCTGGTATTGTTTCCATTACGCGTTTCAGTAAATATCTTTGTATCTTTCTTTAAGTTGTTGGCAAGGGCGTAGCCAGGATTTTGTTCAGGGGGGTGGGGGTTGTTTGGGCGCGGTTCAAGCAAGGAAAAACGAATAATATGATTGATCTGTGTTGGAAAATAATACGTTTTCTTGACTTTTTAGTGAAAGGCGTTATGTCTAATCCGGTGTGCTCCCAGCCGTATTTTGTTCAAAACCACAGTACTCAGGTTTTGGATCTAAAACGCAGTACAAATCTGCGAAACGCTGTGTGGATATGAGTATTACGCATACCACAAAAACGTTTATTAATGACCGCCACCCACCGCCCGTACATAGCTACGCCCTTGGTTGTTGGTGTTTATTGCATGCGGATGTGATTTTTGCATATAAACACATTACATTACCAGTACTATTCCTCTACTCCACACTCCCACCAACCCGACGATTCATGCCAGTGTAACCACAGATATTGGTACTGCTAAAAACAAAAAAAACAAAACACGCAACGAGAAGATGATGATAATGCTGATGATGATGTAGTTGGAGACAAACGCAGTGATGGAAAGAATAACAAAAGACTTATAGAGAGACAAACAGCAAATCGTTGCCGGATCATTACTTGAAGTTACTTAGCAATAAGCCCCGACAATCAATCAACCAGCAACCCATAACTACTAAAATACAACAACAACGAAAACATAATTATTAAGTGTATGCAAAAAAAAAAACAAAAATGTTTCCTTTTTTTGTTAATGCAAAATGCAATTGCAGCAAAAATAGTTTCAATATCCACACATAATCGATCAATAAATATACAAGTACCAACAAATTTTCTTTTTTTTTTTTTGCAACCAAGCATAAAAGTTCCGTTTTGGTGTAAAAATAAGACTGTTAAAATTTGAGCTCTTAAGATATTTAAAAATACCTTAAATCGTTTAAATGTTCAGAACAGCCCAATACCCGACAATAGAAACCTATCCAATGGCGAAATAGATCATCACCTTTTAAAATTAGATGAAATAATTAGATGTGCAATAGATAAAAATGTGCCTAAAAATGTCAATAATAATTCAATTAAAAGTATAGCCAATAATCCCACAACTAGATTATTATTAATAGAAATAAATAAATACCTAACTTTAATTAAAAGACATTATAGACTAGAATTTCAACTCTCTGACAGTTCGTTGAAGTTAGCCAAAACCAAACTCAAGCCTTAAGACAGTGTGAGAAACTACCTAAGCGAAAAAATTAAACAAAACATCGCATACATATGTCCAAAAAATACTTCTAAATTTTCTCTTATTAAAAAGACCGTTATAAGGAAGGATTCAAACACTTTAAGCTTCCTAAATATACCTTCTAACTCAATGAACTTAATTCAAATTGCGGGTATAAGTCCTAGTGATTTATATAAAAGGGTATTTTCATGTAGAAAGTTAAAATCAATAAGTCCTAAGAAAATCCGACAGATAGCGCGACTATTACTGTAAACGGTTTGTTTTCATGCAGCATCACTACCGTCTAGGTATGTTGTGAAATTTCAGCCAGATTGGTTGAGTTGTTGTGTGTTTCTCATGCATTGAAGAAACAAAATTTGTTTATTTACAAAAATGGAGAAAATTGAGTTTAAATCTGTTATTAAACATTTTCATATAAAAGGCTTAACAGCAAAAGAAATAAAAAATGAGTTGGATTTAGTTCACGGCACATCTGCTCCTTCACTTGCAACTATTGTTTTAATGCTTTATTCTAAGGACTTATTGATCCACCCTCGTACCAAACGCTGAACATTTGTCAAGAACGGATTGTGCTTCGAGGTCTGAAAAGTAGAACGAAACGTGCTTGAAATGAGAACATATATTCTTGAAATGAGACCATTTTGTTCTCAAATCAAGAACGGATTGTGCTTCGGGGTCTGAAAAGTAGAACGAAATGTACTTGAAGTGAGAACACATGTTCTCGACATGAGTATGACATTAAAGAGGACCTAAAAAGGGTTGAAATTAGTCATGCAATCAATAACTTAGATGGATTAAAGGTAATCGAAATATCAAAGGGAAATAGTAAGATAAATATAATTCCACTATATCTGAAAGGTAGTAGTTAGAATCAAGACTTTGAAATTGTAAAACAGAATTTGCTGCAGAATGATTTAGTCAATCTAGTTATGATTGGAGATTTAAATATCCGAATAGATGAGTGACAGAAAACTGTTGATGACAATTTAAGTCCCGAAATAATAGCCGGAAGGAAAAACAGGATTTCCAAAGACAAAGTAGTCAATAGGGCTGGTAAGCAATTTTGTGAGTTTTGTGAAAATAATGGCCTGCCAATCCTGAACGGGATGTCAAAAATTGACGATACTGGGAAATATACATGCCTAAGTAGGGTAGGGCAGTCTGTTAATGATATATGTGCAATGTCAATGGATATGTTAAGGTATGGGTTTGATTTCAAGGTGGATGATAAAGTGTGGTCTGATCATATGCCAATTTTATTAACTCTAAGACTATTAACAGGGAATATTGTTAGAGGCAATAATAACCTTTTACCGAAACTAAATGTGCGTGACTCGGAAGTTTCTTCGTATAATAGAAGGCTGGTAAATAATTTGGTGAGGAAAAAAAGGAACGAAATAACCTGCAGCTCAATGATTTTATTGAAATTATAACGGAGTCTGTTGGGGTCAATAACAGAACAGTAAAGCTAGCTAAAAAAGCAGAATGGTTTGATTGGAGATGTAATGCAACTAGCTCTAAGTTTATTAAGGACGTTTAATAATACCCAAAGCATGATTGATAAAGACAAATACATACAAGCAAGAACTAAACTTAAAACACAATGTCAGAAAAGTAAGAGAGCATATTTTGAAAATTTGGAGTTAAGCATAAATAATGTGAGGGACAGCAAAGATTGGTGGAAAGTAGTTTCGAGATTACGTGGACAAAACTTAAATGACTGTGCTGAAATACATGCAGAAGTATTCAAACAATATTTCGAAAATCTTTTAAACCCACAGCAAACAGTGTCTTGTATACATTATGCGCCCTTGTTAAAAATCGGTGACAATTTGGATGGTGATATTACGGTATATGAAATTTTAAGTATGTTTAAAAAAACAAAAGCTGGAAAAGCGCCAGGTTTAGATAGAGTCCCATACGATCTTTTTAAAAATGCAAAGTGAGTTAGCCAAAACATATTCAAGGTTATTCAATCATGCACAGTCAGACAAATCTATGAGCGTGCCAAGTTATGCTGCTCAATTATGGAGATTTACTTTGTTCGAAGTGGAGGATAACTTGCAATTTTATTTTTTGAATAGACTTTTGCATCTACCAAGTAACACACTATCGTAATGCATATACTTGGAAACAGATATTTATATACGCTGGGTCTATTCCTGACATACGTATATAAAACCTTATTTGAATACACTGACGATAGGCTGCCATATAAGTTATTGTGGTATCATATAGTACAAAATCTTTTCATCAATATAAATGCCAGAACGGAAACGACGATATTGTATAGAAACTCAGGATAGTGAATACTGGGCTGGTTATAGAACACGAAAAAAACCTAAATAGGTAAAAAATGTGGAACAGAGCAAGTCAAAGTGAACGAATATATAAAATTCTGAACGTAGTTATGGGGAGAAGTTATTTAAATGGCAATTTAATGCGCACACTATTATGTGAATTTTTAAAGCGAGAAGCGATATTATATACTTGAATGGACACAGAAATATGAATTGCACACTCTGTAATCTCAATGAAGTTGAAAATATATCCCACTTCCTAGGAAAATGCCCAGTACTTAAAAGAATTCGTTATAGATATTTTGAAAAATACAACCTGAATGAAGAAGAAATCGTTGATATTGTAACGGATACGGTTATGGTGGATGGTGAAATCTGACTTTGTTTATCACTGGTGCTTTAGGATGTAGGAAATTAATTATAAATGAATTTTATTAATATGTATTTATTTAATTCTTTCGTTTTGTATTATTTTTGAAGTGGTGTAGTTTTAATTTAAGTTAGTATAAAATGTATTCCCCGACTGACGGTCATAGGGTTTAAGCTAGAGAGAATTTTGCACATAAGTTTCTTTTTACCATATGAAGTTCATTTGTCAGAATCAGCCGAATCGGACCACTAGGGGGGAACCTCCCATACAAACCCCCCCTCAGTTTTTGAGCAAGAGATCTGAAATTTCGTACATAGGTCTTTTTCACATATGCTGTACATTTGTCGGAATCAGCCGAATCGGACAACTAGGCGGGGTACCTCCCATACAAACCCCCTTTTAAATTAATGTTCTTATTAGGAAGAGGTTTTTGTTTTTCGACGTATCAAACTGAAGTTTGGACACTATAAGTTACTGAACCATGTCCACCATACTCAAAATGTGTTCTTTGTTGATACTCAAACTGTGTTCTTTGTTGATATTTAAACTGTAACAGAGAGAATATAGTGATGCTAAAAAGGAAGGTTGGATGCAATCCGGAGGAGCGAGAAGAGTATTACATCTTTGGCATAGTCAATGATAGATAGCCTTCTTTCTGGTTTTCATTTTATTTATATACAGCTAGATGATTAGCTATTTTAATAATTTATTTTGTGCAAATTGTAATTTTTGTATGTGTGACTTTGCGCAGTCTCCGCAGGCTACAGAGATAATACAGGATAATCGGTGTTAAGATTTATTTGAATATCACTATTTTATTTGATTTTCATTATTTTATTTATCAAAAAAAAAAAAGACAAAATTGAAAAACAAAGTGTTTTATAAACTTTTGTTAAGCACCTTAGCACTGTATAAATGGGGGGAATAAACAATTGATAACAATTAAAAAAATTAACACCAATAAAAAAAATAGCCATCGGGCCTAGAGCCAGTTTGGCTCTGTGGAATGGAACTACACTTACTGTTCGACCGATATTGTTGCATAGATCGTTTTTCAATACTTACAAGCGCATACATATTTAAATTGACTTTTTATGTCGTTTACCTACACCTAAAGAGAGTTTTGCCAGAGAGAGGAAGTGATAGAGAGAGAGAGAGAGAGTAAAAAGAGAGGATTAGTTTTGCTCTTTGTATATTCTTTTTTTCTTTTTGCACTTTACCTTTGTTTAACCTGTTCGATGGTAAGTAAGAGAGAAACCAACCAGAAGAATGGTGCATAACTTAAACTGGTTTCTTTGAGCTTCATATTTGCCGTCAACATTATCGTCATCGACATCGCCATCACCATCATCAAGAGGTTTTAAGTTTTTATAATTTTTTAGTTACTACGCGTTACTCGTCGAAGTTGGTTCGTATTTTTTTTTGCTTAAGCGCTTATTCTTATCGAAATTTTATTAAAATATATACTTTACCTATATACACTTCGTTCTGATTGGATTTGTACAGCAAAATTATTACTGGAAAAATATTTACAATATTGTGAAAAAATTAAGAAAAAAAAACAATTAAATTTAATTTAAAAAATATTATATTTATCTATTCTATTTACACACACATTCATATTGTTAGTGTGTGAGTGAGTGTATGTGTTTTGTTTTTTTATTTTTTTTTTCAACTTGCATTGGCGAAGAATTTTAAAATAAATAAGAAAAAAATTATATACACATGTACATATCTAGAAAGAAACAAAACAAAATAGAAAACACGAAAAAAAACGTAGTGTTCCACTTTTAAAGCAAATGGTAAGCTTCGCTTAAAAATAAATAAAAAAAAAGACAAAACAAAGAAACAAGAGAAGTCAGAACATTTACATCGAAATACATACCAAACATACATAAGTAAGTAAAAATACCATCCCCCTTCCGCATACTTTTTAGACCCGAATTTTTGCATTAACTGTTTTCATTTGTCATTCAACAAATTGAATCGACCGATTGATTGATTTGTGAAATTTTGTTTAAATATACATACGTGTATATGTATCTTGAATTTTATACGTGATTTACAGTGTCTTGATGTTCATTAAGATGAGTCTGTATCTCTAAAACCAGGAGACTACACTTCACACTTGCATATTTAAAAATCTTATTTTAAAGTGGCACGGAGACACACAAACAAATGGATGAATTAGCCTGTTTATCATTCCCCTTGATCAAAAGATAATGCCAATATTATAAGGTTTCCGGTGCACAAACATCAGATTAAAATAATAAGATCAATTCACATTAGTATCGAGGAGGGCAGTAAAAATTAAAAAAAAAAGAACAAATTTAATCCAATTGGTTACACATTTCTAAACATTTCGAACTCAACTGAACCCTGTTTATTATCAAAAAAATATTAATTTTTCTTCTCTCTACCACAGTTTTCTTTGCCACTGAGCAATTAAAATCGACTTTACTCCATTGTACCATACCATAGTTACTACTTCATTGTGACTTTCCAGACTCTTTAACTACTTGTCTTTATGTATGTATGCACATATAGTGCAATAGTACAATAGTTTGTCTCATGCTTTTGTACCTACTTTTAAAGCAAACTCGTATTGTTGTACGAGTATTATATTTTTCTGTCTTATCTTCTAGTACTACTTGTCAGCATAACAACAACACGTATTGCATATTTTTATACTCTTCACGGGAGTGAATAATATTATAAGTTTGTCATGAAGTTTGTAGCACATAGAAGGAGACATCGCAGACTACATAAAGTATATATATTTGTGATCAGCTCGATGAGACGAGTTGATTTAGCCATGTCCGTCTGTTCGCAAAACTAGTCCCACAGTTTTTGAGCTAGAGAGCTGAAATTTTGTACATAGGTTTCTTTTTACCAAACGCTGAACATTTGTCGGTATCAGCCGAATCGGACTGCCAGGGGTACCTCCCATACAAACTCCCTTTTAAATTAATGTTCTTATTAGAAAGAGGTTTTTGTTTTTTGACTTATTGAATTGAAATTTGGACACTATAAGTTTCTGTTCTGTATCCATCAGCCATGTAAATTTCATAATCCTAGGGTTACCAGCAAGGGTACCTCCTATACAAACTCACATTAAATGAAAAACATAAAGAGTATAAGTACAATAAAAATACAATGTAACTCAAACTGTGTTCTTTGTTGATACTCAAAATGTGTTCTTTGTTGATGCTCAAACTGTATCAGAGAGAATATGGTGATGCTAAGGAAGGAAGTTTGGATGCAACCCGGAGGAGCGTGAAGAGTATTACATCTTTGGCACAGCCTTCTTTCTGGTTTTTATTCATCATGACACTACTTCATTTATTTACCTTGTTTTCTTTTTTTTTTTAGGTTGATGTAATATTAACTGTCTTCCATGTTTGATGTTCACTTCAAATTAACTGAATGACTGAAATCATTAATGTATTTACCATACAGTTTGTTATTAAAGCAGTGGTCAGTGTTTTTCCTCTCAACTACAACATATCTTCAGGAGATTTTTTTTTTAAGGATAATCGTTTTGTAGCAAAATTCTTTGAATTTGACAAATATTCAGCAAGACAAGGTTAACAATAAATAATTAATATGACTGTGCCATGTGATATCTCGTGCACTTTCACCTGTCGATCAATCAAACAATATCGTCATGGTCTTCCCATTCAAACCCCCATTGAAATTAATGTTCTTATTAGAATTTTTTTTTTATTTTTTGGCTTATCGAAGTGAAATTTGGACACTATTAGTTTCTGATCCATATTCATCAACCATGTAAATTTCATGATCCTAGGGTTACCAGGAGGAGAATCTCCCATACAAACCAAAAGAATAAGAGTACAATAAACTGTGTTATTTGTTGATACTCAAACTATAGTGATGCTAAGAAAGGAAGGTTGGATGCAACCCGGAGGAGCGTGAAAAGTATTACATCTTTGGCATAGCGTTCTTTCTGGTTTGGTTTAAATAACACATTTGTGACTGTATGCAACAGAAACTTAGCTGTTATGGTGACCATTAATAATAACTGAAGATGCCATCACCACAACTTGTCCAGAAAAGATCAGTTTGTAGGACTGCCACAGATAGTAAAAGATAAATTAAAAAAGATTTTGAAGATAATTTTAAATAAATTCATGATACGGTTTAGTGAATGCACATAACCCACGGAAGAAAACTAATAAATACTAAATCGAAAAAATTGAAAACAAAAATGTGCCTATAAAAATCATTTTCAATTTCTTATTACTTTAGGCTAAAGTGCTAATATGGTATGGAATGGTTTTTTTTTTTTTTGGTACTTTTGATAGTTGCCTATTTACTCATAGTAGTACTGAAGATCATTGTTAAAAGGCAGCAATAACAACAACAACAACAAAAGGCAATCAGTGAAAGTTAAATCGATTCAATGTGAAATGAAAAAAAAAAAAAATTAGAAAATCAAGCACAGCTGAGCACAATGATGAAGTTAGCTTGGTCGTCATTATGACCATCATCATCGTCATGAATATTTTCTTGTGCGACCTGCTTATGTATATACATACAAATGCATATACAATAGTATATAGTATGTGTGTGTGTAATGTGTTTGTATTTTTGTGTTGTTAGTGCAGGTGTTGGAAACTTTGGTGATTGTCTTTTGAAGTTTAATGCTACCAACAATTTATAGTTACAATCATAGTATAAAACAAAGTCGAAATTTCAAGAAGTTTGGATACTGATTACTTCTAAACCACGCAACGTATTTTGACACGGTTTTCACTGTCATTTAAAGCATTTTTTCGGAAAGGTTTTCACGTTCATAAAGAATTGATTCAACAATAAAGATATTTTATTCATTTTCAGTCATCATAGATACATATGTATACATTTTTGCAAAACCACACACAAAAATTTTGCTTACGTTTTTTACGTTGTTGTTCTTCTTCAAATTTTGTGTGTTGTTGTGATTGTTGTATTTATTCCTCTCATTTATTAATAATAAAGTGCGCACAAGAGTATTGCAATATTAGCTCTTTTCTTTCTGTATATATTATCATGGTATAATAATAATAATAATAGTTTTTTACACCATATACAAGTTTTGGCAGTTTACTTCTCGCCAATGATCTTTAATGGCTCATAATGAAAGATTTTCCGTTCCCGAACAATTTATCAATATGTGGTTGGAAATTTTTAAAGTCAAATATCAAACCTACAATCATATTCAGGTTAATCAGATGTAAAAGTCATGCAATATGTTTACTCAAGCCAAGAGGGCGATTTTCAACCCTTAGACCTAATACTTTGAGCCATATTTCTTGATTCCCGCCTTCAGTATGTTTTATATGTATCCGTACAAATACTGTTATATACCTATTTATATAAATATATATATATATATATTGTTATGTTTATACCATATGCATATAATGAAGCCCTCAAAGTAAGAAGTAATGAATGAATGTGTGCGTGTGTATTTTGTACAATACACACGATTCCGTCAATATTTTCATGCGACATCAATCTTTTGATGATTGTTATTTCACCTTATTGTCCGTTCGCATTGGTGGTGTTGATTATACCCAGCTTGATGTCAAGCACGCTAAGTAACATGGTCAACAGCGCAACTGATATATGTAAGTACATACATAAATATGTCTGTATGAATGTCTACGCATACCAAAAACAATGCATCTTGGCCATGTTTCATTTTTGACTACTTCATCATTATGGTATTTTTGTTGTCTTGAAATCTTAAGAAATACACATGCATACATATAATAATAACAAGTTACATATAAATTTAATTTGGGGGAAACTCGTGCAATTAATTTGGTATCAAAAAGACCCAAAGAGTTAATATATAATAAAAAAAAATAAAAGTCGCACAACTCATTAAAAAATTGTCGTAATTTCCGAAAAGTAAAAGCTCAAATACCACAAACAAGAAAAAGAAGCCATATCAAGAAGTCCGATTTTATCGAATCTTATATACGTTTTAATGAAATTTTATGTAGAAAATACATACTACAATAAGTAGCATAATCATTTGATTTAAAAAAGTATTTTGCAATATTATCTACATATAATTTTTAGGGCAATCTTCATTATTATTATATAAAAATATAAATAATGAAGCGAATGTGTGACGAAATTGCTCTTGGTTTTTGAGGGATCTGTCTAAATATTTCAGTAATTGATGGAAATCTACCCACTAAAATCATATTGTCTGAGAAATATATTATTAATAAGTTTTATACTGCAGAACTACATACTGTAATGTGGATCTTATCTCAGAAACTAAAATCATTTTCATTTAGAATATTTCTATGGAAGACACATATCTCAGGTGAAATCAATATTACCCTTATGTTGTGTAGGATATCACAGCAAAATGAAAATGAAAATTTTAATTTAATTTAGTTTAGTTTCATTTTCATTATACAACAATGACAATAACAATAACACCTCACCAAAATCCCAAATGTACGCTTGGGTATTTGTAATTATTGTACACATTGTATATGACAAGGTTTCTGTTGTCACTTTTTCTTACTTTATTATTTTGGAGTTTCTTTCTAGGTTTTTTTATTGTCTTTTCCACATTAAGAAATATTGATAAACCTCATTTTATACAAATTAACACTAAAATCCAATAATATTTTTGAAAATTAACACTTTCTTTTCAATCAATTCTATGGTAAGTACTATGTTACTAATCAAAATGTAGTGAAAATGCGTTGCCCTCATTGATTAATTTATTAAATAATAATAATAATAATATCTTTCGATCTGGAAGCTAAGTTTGTCTACGTTTTTTTAATTTTTTATCTATTTCGAATATTTCTTTCAATTATTTTTTTACTCATATTGTCCCTTTGGTTTTATTGGGCCTTCTTGTATTAACACTTTTGTTATATAATGTCGATGAACTTCATCAGTAAAAACATCCTGATATAGTACAATATTATATAATTGCATCATTTCTACAGTGTGGATGGTGTACTACCACTTACAACTTATTAACTTCTTAATTTTCTTGTGGAATTTATAATTTTTTTTACAATAACCATCAATTGGATCTATGGCTTGAATTTATTTATTTTAGATTTTATTTTGTTCGGTTTAACTGATCGTTTTTATCATTAAAATAATTTTTTTAATTATTTCTTTTTTTTTTATTACAATCTGTTATATTTGTTTAAGTATTACAAATTTTCCTTCAAATCGTATTTTGCTGCTATATATTTCTTTTCTTTTTTTTTTTTTTTTTGTGTCCTAACACGTTTGTTATACATCATCTTCGTTTTTGTCAGTTTCTTACACAAATTTACACTTTCTTAATTTGAGTTTGTGTTTAATAAGAACCTAATTGGCTCTTGAATGATTTTTTGCCCTGTGGTAATATTTCATTGCTTTACAGTTACAATTTTTTTATTTTGAAGTGAAATTTATTTATTCTTGCATTATTACGTTCGTTACATAATGTCGATGAACTTCATCAGTAAAAACATCCTGATGTAGTACAATATTATATGATTGCATCATTTGTGTTGTGAGGAGAGTTTATTTGCGACTAAAATATCATACAGAAAGCAAAAAGAGAAATGACAAAGTATTGAACGATCATACACGTTGCATTGTACCTTCCAGCATGTTCTAACATATTTTTCAACACCCTTCCTCAATGCAAGCATGTTTACAATATTATTCTTAATTCAAACTTAACATTTTGACAAGCTCGATGTGTTTATTCTTACTCAAGTTTTTAGTCAATACATCGGCTATCATTGCGTCAGTTGACACATACTTCAAATCAACATGACCTTCAGTAACAATTTGACGAACAAAATGATACCTTATATAAATATGTATAGTTCTTGCATGATGCACTGGATTCTTCACCAGTTGTTGTGCGCTCAGATTGTCTCCATACACAATCGTTCCGGTATTGACATCACCGCATCCGATCTCAATAATGAGTCGTCGTATGGCAACCGCTTCCTTACATGTAATCGACAATGCCATGTACTCGGCCTCATTGCTACTGAGAGCCACACTGTGCTGTTTTCTGATGACCAGCTTCTAACGCTGTGGCCGCAGGTCTGCATTTTTCAATGCCATGGCGTTGCAATAAATCCTTGATGTATTGCGTCTGGGCCAAGGTGATCTCACCTAGTTCTCCTTCTCGTTGAACCTCCATACCAAGAAACAATTCCAACGGACCCTTGTCAACACATTCAAAAGCTTTTGAAATGAGTGCCTTTATGTTGACCACATCTTGTTTCGACTCGCATGCTATAATGATGTCATCTACATATATCAAGATAAGTGACAAATTACCTTTAACACGCTGCTTGTAGAGACATGGTTCGTTTTCGCATGGTATGAAACCAATTCCACGTAAAACACTATCTAGTTTAGTGTTCCACTCCCTTCCTGACTGCTTCAACCCGTAGATAGCCTTTTTTAGCAGCAAGGCCTTGCCAGTTGTGCTGTTATCCGCATATCCCTCTGGTTGCCTCATATAGACCGTGTCAGTTAAGTCACTATTTAGGTATGCCGTGCATACGTTCATTTGGTGTAGATGCAACTGTAACTCTACTGCCAGCGCCAGCACTAATCGTATGCTCTCCAATCGGCATACTGGAGAAAAAGTCTCATGGTAGTTTATACCGTATCGCTGTGCACAACCTTTTGTCACAAGTCGTGCCTTGAACCTCTGTATTTCTCCGTCTACTCCACGCTTCACACTGTACACCCATTTACAGCCAATAGCTTGCTGGTTCTTTGGCAAATCTGCTTCCACCCACGTTTGATTCTTCATCAAAGCAGTGAATTCCTTTTGCATGGCTTCACGCCATTTCGGTGCGAATTCGCTGTTTAGTGCCTCACTGTACGTCGTTGGTATTCGGACGTCACCAGATACCAAACCGCCCAGAACGTTGTACTGCTTCTTTGGACGACCAGGTTGACCTGTCCGAATCAATCTAGGTCTTCCAGGTCCTATCCGAACCGCGTCTTCTTCTTCGGCGCTTTCAAAATCATCGCTGCTGCTGCTCGAGCTAACATCGTTTGTGCCATCTGGATCGTTTGTGCCCGTGACACTGTCGTTTTCCTTCGGCAACGTTACATTTGTATTCTCTGGCGCATCAAAAGTAACGGTGTCCACTGAAAAACTCTGATCTTTGCTGGTCTCATCAAATAGGATATCTCTTTTTTCAACCACCTGTCGTTTCTCAGCATCATACAGCCTGTAACCTTTGACCGTACTTGAATACCCGACCATCCGGTATTCCTTCCCTTTGGCTTGGAATTTGCTCTTATGATATCCTTTGTCAAGTGCAACTGCAACAGAACCAAAAACTTTTAAATAACTGATACATGGCTTCTTACCTGTCCATGATTCCATTGGTGTCATATTCGGCAACGCATTCTTGGGAGATCGATTTCGAATATATACTGCAGTATTGATTGCTTCAGTCCACAAAGATTCGCCAAGTTGCGACTGCACCAACATACATCTCGCCATCTCAACCAATGTTCTGCTTGCTCTCTCCGCAACGCCGTTTTGTTGTGGTGTATACGCAGCTGTTAGTTGTCTATCAATTCCATTTTCCTTGAAAAATGCAGTGAATGTCTTATTAACATATTCACCCCCGTTGTCACTACGAACGCATTTGAGTTTCCTTCCGGTTTGGCGCTCCACAAGTCTTTTGAATTCAACAAATTTGTCGAACACCTCGTCTTTGCGTTTCAAAAAATATACGAATATGCGTCTAGATTTGTCGTCAATAAACGTCAAGAAATATTTTGAACCACCAACTGAGATTGTTTCAAAAGGACCACCACATCAGTGTGCACCAACTCTAATAACTCGGTAGCTCGGTTGCCAGTTGCTTTTGGGAAAAGCTGCACGTTTATCTTGCTGACCATACATGTCTTACATGCCATCGTAGATGAAAAATCAACCTTTTCCAATCCTTTCACCATATTATTTTTAGCAGCTTCTGTTAGACTAGAGTAGTTTAAATGACCATACCTCTTGTGCTACAATGTTCCCTCGTTCCCAATGGCAGCAAAACACTCATTTCGCTTTCCACCAAACATGTACAGGCTACCAGCTTTCTTGATTTTCAATATACACTCGCCTTCTTGCACAACCTTGGCACAATTTTTCTCAAAACTAACACTGCAATCGTTTTCAACTGCTCGAATCACAGACATGAAATTGTCTTTCTTGCTTGGCACAAACAACACATTGATCAAATTCAATACACACAAATCTGTTTGTAGTTTTACTTCGCCTTTTCCTTCTGCTCGTAAGAAACCAGCGTCAGCCAAACCAATCATTTCTGTGTGCTCTTCAAATTTCGAGAACAATTCTCTATTACAACACATATGACTAGTCGCGCCACTGTCTAGACACCACATCGAACGATCAAAACTAACGGCATCCAACATACCTAACAGACTGCAATTCTTTTGTTGTTCTTTCTTCGTGCCCTCTTTGCGCTCATTCTTTGTTCCTTCGTTGGAACAATGCCTTTTTATGTGCCCACGCTCACCACACTTATAACAACGTTTTTGTTATTCCTCTTTGCTTGTGTGTTCGGTCTTTGGTGAACTGATGCCGCTACGAATGCTTGAGCGTTCTCTTTCACATTCACACTGCCCTTCCGTTCCCCTTCTTCCTTCAACTTTATACAAAGAATGTCGAATGCTGGCAAAATATCACGCGTCTCTATGGTGACAACAAAGTTTTCGTACTCACTTGGCAGACTAGACAACAGAATGATGACGCGTAGCTCATCGTTTATCTCTATTCCAACTGTTCCAAGTTGATCGATGATCTCCATAAATTGGTTTAAGTAACCACTCATTCCTTGACCATCCGCCATCCGTAGATCCAGCAGCTTCTTGTACAGTGACACTTTGCGCACTGGTCTACTAGGCTGGTGTACATCCTTTAACTTCGTCCACGCCTCATTGGATGTGAGGCTGTGCTTGACATAACCCAACTGTGTTGGCTTCACACTGAGAACTATCATGGCTAGCGCCTTCAGGTCCATGTTAGTCCAGTTTATTCCCTCGGAAGCATCTTCCTGCTTGATCGCTCCTGATACCACACCCCATAGCTCCGAGTGTACTAGGACACTACGCATCTGGACACTCCAGGTATCATAATTGCTTTCCTCCAGTTTATCTATGTTGTATAACGCACTCATTTTAATTGCCGACGCAAGCCGTTGCCCGGGCCCATAACCTGTTGTGAGGAGAGTTTATTTGCGACTAAAATATCATACAGAAAGCAAAAAGAGAAATGACAAAGTATCGAACGATCATACACGTTGAACTGTACCTTCCAGCATGTTCTAACATATTTTTCAACAATTTGAAGAGTGTGGATAGTGTACGATCACTTATAATTTATTTACTTCTTAATTTTCTTTTGGAATTTCTAATTTCTTTATTTATCAATAACCTTCAATTGGATCTATGGCTTCCTCTTCATTTAATCTAAGCATTTTCTTTTCTTTTATTCGGAATTAATGGAGTGTAGATTTTAATTGCTATTAGAGTATGGATAACTGATCTAACTGGTACAATAAATATTTATGGGGTGTTATAAAAAGTATATGCGGATTTTTGGTACATTATTCTCTTATTAATTTGTTTTTTTTTTTTCTTTTGTTGAATCCATCATAAATTTACTTTTAAAACTATTTCGTGCAGCGTAAATATCATATCCTCGATTATTTCTAAGCGCGTAGTTACTAAGTATGAATTTATTTATTTTAGATTTTATTTTGTTCTTTTAACTGATATTTATATGAATGAAAAATGCTGAAATAAGCGCTTATAATATGCCCGAAAACACTAAAAATATGCATTTAAATATCAAAAAAAAAAAAAAAAAATATTCAAATGCATATTATAGAAGGGTTTTTATTTTTATTTTATTTCAAAAATTAAAACTTAATCATATCCACTCTCTTTAAACTCACCTAATTATTATTAAAAATGATACTAATGTTTAAAAACCTTCTGGTTGATTTGATGTTAAAAAATATACGAGAAAAAAAAATATATATACATATATATATTTTAAATATAATTGCGTTTTTTTCACATTCTGACTTTTGAAAAAACCCCTAAATTGGCAAGCCTACGGGGCAGTATGAAAAAATAGTCAGCTTCGTTGGGGAAAGTTTTTATACGTACGAATCTGTGGCATCCAAACCTTTCTGCAAAATATTATTTATTTCTGTTAGGGGTTTGTAGCCCTTATTTCTGCCTAGAATAGCGTCAAAATCTTCCAAATATTCTTTTTCTAAAGCTGAAATTGAAGTTCTTATTTCTTCTACAATGACTTTTTAGCTCCTTAAAGAGTTTGTTGTACAGAATAGGCAAGTAACGCTGTCGAAGTGTTAATTCGCATGGAACTTGATCGCTCGTATATTTGGAAAAACAAATTTTGACACTTGGATGGCTGATCTTTATTAATTTTATACAAGTATATTAGAAAAAGTGGGCGGTCTACATTTTTGCCAGAAAGAATTACTGTATTAAGGGAACAAAGTTGGGAATTGTCTTTTTGTTTTCGAATAAAATGAAGGTACATATATGCATTAATGTGTTACATATGTAAAATGCAAATATCCGCTCTTTATACTATGTATAATAACATATTTTTTAATTGAATTGATTCATTTTATGCCATTTATTTGTTTGTATTTTTCTGTTACAAATATTTTCTTTAAAATTTGTACAGTCAGACCACGTAAGACAACTCCCAGAGAGAACCGCATAATACTGGGAAAATATAATGAGGATGTCTTGATTACACTTAAGGCTGTATCAATTGAAGTCATTAACCAACATAATATATCAGTTAGTAGAAAGAAGTCTAAAAGAGGCAAAATTTTATACGTTATAGCCCCTCCAATTCCCTTAATTTCACCAAAAATAAGCTTAAACCGTTAACAATTTCTAAAAAATTTGTACGAATTTTGTGGACTGATGAAAGTTCCTTTGAATATAATGGATCGAAAAAAAACAGTTTATTGTAGATTACATAAGAATGTATGGAAAAAATTATGCCTTTTTGCGAACGGTTACCACATGGTTGAGGACACTATAAGTATCCATATTCATACGCCATGTAAATTTCATGATCCTAGGGTTACCAGGAGGGGCACCTCCCATACAAACCCAAATTAAATGAGAAACTTATAAAGAACAAAAGTACAACAAAATTGCCACTCAAACTGATGTGATGCTAAGAAAGGAAGGTTGGATGCAACTCGGAGGTGCATGAAGAGTAAGTATTACATCTTTGGCATAGCCTTCTTTCTGGTTTGAAGTTGTGTTTGTATGGGAGGTACCCCTCCTAGTGATCCAATTCGGCTGATTCCGACAAATGAGCAGCTTAAAAAGAAAACTTCTTACAAAATTTCAGCTTTCTAGCTCAAAAACTGAGAGACTAGTTTGCATACATATAGACGGACATGGCCAAATTAACTCGTGTCTTCGAGCTAATCAAGAATATATTGTATATACTTATGGAGTCTCCGATGTCTCCTTCTGTGGGTTACAAATTTCATGGCAAACTTAAAATATATATTCACTGCGTGAAAAGTATAAAAACAAGTTTCTATTCGACATTTTTTTTTCTAGAAACAATCACAATAACAACGACAAGTTCTTGTTGTTGTTTTTGGTGACTTCAAATATAAGCAGATTGTTCTTAATGATGATATGTATGTATTGTATTTATTATAATGATGATGATGACGACGATATGGTGTTGTTTTTTTTTTATCTTCTAATGATGAGTTTTATTTGTTTTTTTTCAATGATGAGCTAACATAAGTTTCATGTTATTGGTGTTTCTAATGAACTTTTGACATTTAATAGAAAACAATATTGAAAGTTATATAAAAAACAAAAACGATCGAATCGAATAATAATTACTATATAATAAAAATATTAACGATGACGAAAATAATGATGGTGGTTAATTTATAAAAATCATTAACTGTAAATAAAAATCTTTTAGTAATTTTGATTTAACCAAAGGTAACACAGTTAATACTTGCAAAATACCTTATGAACATATAAATAATAATACAATACTTCTGAAAACACAATTCTATAAAGTATTTCATTATTTAAGCCCGGAAATTGTATAACAGTTATAAAAATTTTGCATGACCATCTGTTCATTTTAAGAATCTCACGATTCGAAGCATACTTATTATGATTTCATACTTGTTTGGTCACACAACTTCCCTTTTGATCATATCTAATATGGGATATATCTAATCTTATGTTTTGCTCTGTGGGTTTCAGCTCCGTGATAATAAACATATTATGTAAAGACAATTAAAGCCACTACAATCCACTCAAATAGTTTTCTTATCTGCTTGTCAGGGCGATACCAGAGAAAAGCATCATTTCATCAGATTTCACATTCGAGGTGCCAACAACCCGATCTCTGCAAAGTAGCCTGGTTCGATTAACCAAAATTCAAAATAATCTATTTGGAATAGAATGGAAATTTATTAACCAACAGATGGCTCTGTATATGAAATACTATAAGATATGGTTTTCTCACTGGTAGATGCGAGGTCTATTTATTCTAATATGTTGCTATCGCATATATAAGTATGTTCAACTTTATACAAAATTTAGCTAACTTATGGTTAGGTTTATTATAATCTAGTCTTACTTTTCACTTTGTCAGCAATTCTTCAATTATTGTCTACTATTGATCAATCGTATCTGTAAAGATACCGTATACACTTCCGGCGTTTCTTCCATTCTTCCTTCCTTAAAATTCACACTCGATGGTATACATGTTGAAGGATATGCAAGGTACTACATGTAGAAATGACATCGTCGTTCATGACAAATAAATCATCAAAATAAATTTTTGACAAACAATAAATTGTTTCTGCTTTTGTTGCTGCTTTGATTTACTAACCAAATCAACATACTTCCGTAATAAAATTTTAATTGAATGAAAATTAAGAAATCCTTCAACAAATTTGTATTATTCCCACGACAGAGCAACAGACAGTCAGATGTGTCTACAAATATGTACATATACATATATGTATGTGTATACTTTCAAGGCCTATAAAATAGTACATAACATATGTATACCATAGTACCGTATTGTATTGTGGTAGATACAATACATGATAAACTCAATACTTAATGAATAAATGTACGGCAAAAACTACTTAATACGCTTATAGATGTTAAAAAATTGAACGCAACCAAAATCAGTATAGAAACAAAATACTGGCCATAGATACAAAAACACAGTAAAAGATATATGAGAGACAAAAAGATACTTATTTATATATAGATAAAAGTAAAAACAATTAACCATGGCTTGAGGTGCAATCTTAAATGGCGCCCTTCACATGCTTAACTCGACGCACCTTGTCGGACTTCATTTTCTACTGTTGGTAATGAATATTAAAGTATATAAGTATGTACATATGTGTGCATAATAATTTAGTTTTGATGTGAGACCCGCTTTTGGGACCGAATTGATTTCGACCTGGCTAAATACTCAACTCTTAATACTGAAATAGTGATGCCATTAACTTCAAAATTGGGAATTTATGGACAACAACAAAAACTATAATATTTTATGTTAAATGAAGGTGGACGACCTTCAAAAGAGAAATCCAAATAATTGAAAAAATATACATTAATTCAAATATACAAATAAATAAAAACTAAACTGAAATATAAAAGTTAAATAATACAGAACTGATGAATGATAAAAATACATACAGTTGAGCTTCATACAAAAAAAAAAAATTTGAATGAACAATTTATAAATGATTTTTTTTTTTATGGTAATTGAGTGAAAGCATTGTACAACTTTAAATTACGTTTGCAATTTTTAACCTTTAAGAGATAAGGAATGGTGCGTAAATATGTATATGAAATAGCGATATGAATACAAATCTTCTCCTCCTATATACAATTTACTATTAGTATCCCTTACATATAAGACAGTGCCTTTCTATACTCTTCACGGGAGTGAATAGTATTATAAGTTTGTCATGAAGTTTGTAACACACAGAAGGAGACATCGCAGACAACAGAAAGTATATACATTTTTGATCAGCTCGATGAGACGAGTTGATTTAGCCATGTCCGTCTTCAGTTTTTGAGCTAGAAATCTGAAATTTTGCACATAGGTTTCTTTTTACCATACGTAACGACCAAATTATATATAACTATATAATATGAGTACAGACAACAATTGCTTGGAAATTTTAAACTTTTTCAAAACTTCGTAAGATAAAAGTAAGGCATTAACCATATAAAACTCCTTTCGTAGAGATGGATTCTTTATTGATGATATTGTTACATTCTCGATTTTGATACAAAAGATGAACTATTACTGACAAAATTGATGTCGTGCTTACTTATGTATGATATGCTCCGAATTTTCGAATGCACCTTGTGTATAAAAATCAGAGTTCAACAAAACCTGGAAAAGGTAATCCTCATACCAAATTAACTTTAAAGAAGCACATAGTCTACCACACTTGGCAAAATAGACTCAGGCTATATTGGGCACTGAGAAACCTACTTGGCAAAAAAAATTTCATTAATGTAATAGAAACCTAGATGTTTAGAGATTCAACATTTTGCCGATACGATACCGATTTCGATTATTGAAATAAAACAAACATATTTGTTGGAATTATTATTTCAAGTAATTAATAAACTACTTCATAAAGTTAAGTTATAAGAAAATATATCAATACTTATAGAAGTTCAGTTTGGCAGAGTTTTGTTCGGAAAACAAAGTTTATCTAAATTATGTCCAGATAATCTGTTTCACAACTGTTTTTGTATGAGGTGGTTGAAAAAGACGTTCTGAGGCGATTGAGCTCAGTTGATAGGAAAGAGATTTTGCACCAGCTTTTTCAAGTTTTGGAATATCTCACCATTATACAAAAAGTTCTTTGGATCTCAATTTCTTAGAAAGTTTGGACACCTTGACTCAGATACCACCTCTTCTTGGGCGTTTTTAATCAAATTGTCACACGCATTCATATCTTATCTTTAGCTCTTTGTGAGTTTACAAGAACATTATCCACATTATTCCTGTCTGTACTTATGGTATAGTTAACGAGATAAGTGTTTTCTTTTTTTGTTTTTTGGTCAGAATGGCCGTAGATTTTAAAGCGAATGTATGCAATTTGTAGCGCGGATATAATGTTATTGTCCACGATTTGTTGATCCTTGATACATATGTCCTAAAACTTTGCGGAAACTGTTAAATGTAGAATGTCGGATAGTGGTCAATAAATATCGATATATAAGCATCTAACTGTATATTTTACGATATGTAATGTACATTCGTAGATATACCTCTCACTGACTAAATGTTGTTGTTGTTTACGTTGAAATTGATGATTGCCTGCATATTTTGTGTACGAGTATACTTAGTTTTTTCCCATCATTAACTATTTAATTTATATTTTGAAATTTTGTATAGCATTTATAATAATAATTTATCTTTTCTGATTTCGTTACGCCCCTAATTGATTGCCCAAACCTACTTGTATTTATGATTTCATCAAAGTATTTTTGGTTTTGGTTTCTTATTTAATTTAAAGTTTTGGAGATACGTCATTCGGAGTGGCAAAAGTGTTTCAAAAATTGATTAAAGCGAAGTGTATTAATATTCATGAAGAATATTTTGAAACACAATGGGGTATGTGCCAGTAATCTCTTTCTCCTCAATTGCAACCCAATTGCAACGTTTGGTGTGCCAGCAATTTTTTTGAGACGGTTTTGAAATACTTATATAATTTTTATTGTGGCTATTAGGTTCAATTTAGCCTTATTTGGAATTATTCAACAACAAGTGTAGCTTAATGTTTTTCTTGGTAATCTGAATTTAAAGACATTTCAGTTGTTTTAAGTATAAACAACAACCAAGCAACAAAACAACTAGTAATCCATGGATATGACAACCTGCCCGCATTTAAGTTGTATTGTAACATTTTAGAAGATTGGATTTGTCTTCAATTCAATTAATTGATATGTTAAAGCATGTGTAGACCGTGACTGATTTAAAAAAAAAAGTTTTAATAATCCCATTGTTGAAAGTTGACATGTCTGCATTTTGTGCATTTAGCCTTTTCACAGTGAATAAAAAGTTGAGAGTTCTGGTTTTGCCTTCACAGTGTGCTCTGATGTGTTCTGGTGTGCTCTAAACAGCTCTTTTTTTAAGTGAAACTTCTTTAGCGGCGTTGGGCAAAAATGTAGTATGAAATTTTCAGTGAAAAAAATACAAAATGTAACGTTTTGAGATTTCTGTATCTCATGAACCGCACTAAGTAGAGACTTGAAATTTTCACAGAATGTGTATTTCTCATATCACCAACAAATAAAAAAAATTTTGGAAAATCCGCCAGAAAAGTCTTAATAAAGAGATTACATTTCCACAACAACAACATGCAGTTCATGTGTATAAAAATGTTTATAACAACAACGTACATGTGTGTTGTACAAAAACAAGCGAATGTACGAAGAAAAGAGAACAAGGAACATACAGAAGCTCGCAGTTTGTCTAATTTTTGTGCAAGAGGGAACAACAGACGGTAAACGTAAACACATTGTTTAACACAACAACAACAACAACTACACACGCCAAAGAAACCAAAAGCAATATACAGACGGACAGATAGACAGAATGACAGACAGACAGAATGACAGACAGACTCATCGAGCTGATGAAGAATGTATATATTTACTTTATGTGGTTTCTCTTTGTCTCCTTCTGTGTGTTTTGCCAGCCACACATTATGCGATCGATTGTACGATCAAGATCAAAAGTTTTTGATTTTCCATGCAATGGTGCCATGATCCGTCCCCGCACACGTTGCGAGTGTCCACAAGCCAAATGAAATTGTACAATCAGTCGCATAATGTGTGGCCGGCATAACAAACTTCGTGACAAACTTATAATACTATTCAAGCAATAGTACGAGAGCTTGACAATTTTTCTATATGACCATCAGAGAGCAAATGTAAATTTTTCATCAAATGATTCTTTGCCATTAACTAACTTTGGTCTTTACAATAGATGCCGTTTTTTCACGTTATATCGAAAATATCAAATCACGGGCATATATCACATATTTTAGCTATCACAAACCATTAATAGCAGTAATATCAATTGAACCACCAACCAACGAACCAGTAAATATTGAATAAAATAATTCAAAACAGAATATTTTTGGTCTTATTTATTATTAACTGAGTACTCATAAAAAATATTAAATATAAGGTTGTAATTGTTTTGAGATGATCACTCTGTCTGTTTTTAAGAAGTTTCACTTCTATCACGTGTACGATGGCACACGCGCATTTTTTGTTTTGGTTATACACATACCTGCAACTTTGCGCGCATGTTGGCAAAATTAAAACTGAAAATTTGTGAAAAATACATGACTTAGAACAGAGGTGCCCAAGCCCTATCTATACTCATCATGCTCATTTGTTTTTGTAAAACTCCTAGGCATAGCATGAGAATTCTGTGTACGTACATTGCACGAGGCTATAGTCTGCCCACACGCATTTTGCTTCTTCTCTGCATTTTGTCTTATACACATTCGCGATAACGTAGATTTTGTTGTTGTTTGCCGTACGATTTAATAGGAAAACAAATTTGCAGCTTCTCATTGAGAAGCCCTTAGAGGTATCGTGGTTTGTTTTAAGTTGCAAATCTGATTATAATTATAATGATAGCACATATACATATATGTGAAAGTGCTTTTTCGAATTTAAAATTAGTAAAAAATAAACACAGATCTAGAATAAGCCACCTCCTCTTGAAAACTTTATTAAAATTGTCTACAACTAACGTTCATATAAATTTGGACAATTTATTGGAAGGCTCGTGGAAGAATTAAAAGAAATTTGTATATTTAAGATTTTTTTTTCAGTGTATATAAAAAATGTGACGTTTGTATGTATTGTAGTTTTCTTGTACATGGATTGGTCTTTGCTCTTCCATAAGCAATGTTTGGGCACCTCTGACTTAGAATATTTTGCAGTATATGCACATAGTTCTTACAGCCTTTTTCATTCCTGTTACTTATTTTATTAAAATTTACTAAAGTTATATATACCATTTTTTAGTATTAAGTTTTTGAAAAATCCCTGCGATAAGAAGCACAAAACGTTTTTTACGTTTTTCGTCGTTATTGCTGTGCTTCTTCTTGAATTTTCCTTGGTTGTTGTCCTATATTTTTCTCTCATATTTATTAATAACTGAGTACGCACAAGAGTCGTTAATGGTTTGATGCTTCTTGAATTTGGCGTTGTAGTTGTTAGTGTTGTGTTTTAACGTGAATGCGTCTATGTTTTTGCTTGCATGTAGGTGCAACCCAAAAAACTGATGATAACAAAATTAAGGGGATCCATTTTAGTGTTGTAGTTTCATATCGATACTAATCTACTTTTATCCAAAATCTAATTACACCACTAGATAGCTAAAGGATCAAAGAATTGTTAACCATACTCTGACGCATGGCTGGGGGCGGAGGAGAAGCCCCGCAATTTCAATTTTATAATTTGTGATGAAGAAGACGAAGAGAAATGCAACGTAAGCATCAAAATGTCTTCATATATTTGAAACTCTCTGTAACGAATTTTCATATAAAATAATTACCCCCTATAACATATGTACATATGCATTGTATATGGTGGAAAGCAAAACTTTTTCATAATATTGAACCTCTCTGTAGCGTTTCCCTCTATGCCCGTCTCTATTCCCCTCTTTTGTAACTAAGTATTTCACCAATACGTACCCACAAAAAATATACCGTACCAGTTAATCTATTGTACATAAGTATAAGTATGGATAATACTAATAATCATTTGAAAAAGTATAGATAATACTAGTAATCATTTGAAAAAGGATGGATTTGAGGTTTGTACATCAAAAAGTTATACTCTTCATCTTGCGTACGCATTGTACTAGTACGATGAATATTGATTACAATAAATATGACTAAATATTTATGTGTACTCGTACATACAGAGATGGGAAATGTGATTATAATTATGCACACATGTAATCTATTCATATTAACAAAAGTTAGATTGACAAAAAATATTGTTCACCAAAGCGCACTGCAATAAATTAATTCAATCATTAACAAAATACTTTTGTAGCAGAAATGAAAAAGAGAGCTTACCAGAACTATGTGCATACACTGCAAAATGTTCCAAATCATAGTTCGCAAATAATTGTCAACCTTTTTTTTCAAAGTGGATCTCTCCGACCGGTACACTTATTTTTAAATTTTTTTCGGGATCTCTCCGACCCGTCCACTTATTTCTCAATTTTTTCGGTTTCTCTCCGACCGTTATAGTTATTTTTCATTTTTTTGGGTTTCTCTCCGACCATTTCCATTGTGATAAAAAAGTAACTGTTATTTTGGGACCTTTTGCTCAATCTCACTCAAAATAATTGTCAATGTTGTCCCCAAAAAGAAAAGGTCCGTGTGAAAAGGTCCGGGTATGGAGAACAAACCCAGCAAACATTTCGTGTAACTGTAATATATGTTTCTTATTAATATATATTATAATTATTAATATTTGTTGATATATGTCTTATAAATATACATATTTATTGGCTGACTATTTCAAAACTCAATTCGTAATCACAAAAAGGAGTCAAACACTACTTAGTAACACGATTATTGAAAATGCAATCAAAATGTTTGCTGGGTAACACATAATAGTCGAATGCAACGCATAAGCAGACACACATATGCAAAAATTAACACGAAAGACCTTTTCACGACTGAAACGCACAAGCAGACATACATATGTAAAAAATGCATACATACACACGAAAAACCATTCGACTAACGCAACGTATAATAGTCGAGTGCAACGCACAAGCGACAAACATACATATGTAAAAAATTCAAACATACACACGAAAGACCTTTTGACTAACATCGCGCAATAAGTCTTTTAGTGGTTGGCCCTGCCGTAAACAAACGAAAATAATTAATTTCGCTTGCACACAAACACTTAAAAACGAAAAATGAATCACAATGTTTTTTTGTTCCTTTTACATTCGGTTTCTTGGCAATTGGTTGCGTGCGGACATATTGAAAAGGTTGTGATTTATTTGCGAACAATGTTCCAAATTTTCAATTTTACATGTGCATGTATAACCAAAACAAAAAACAGCTGTTAAAAATGCAAAAACCTCTATGTAAACGGGTTGATAAATTTTGTACATATAAATCGTGATGCACCTCCAGTGTCAAAAGGGTATTAGTTTTGTATTTGTTATTTTAAATAAGAGTTTGAAAAGGGAGAGGCCCGATGTAGAAGACCTGACATTGATGAAGATTTCAAATATATAATTTGACTTGCATTCTTAGATGAAGAATTGGCGATTGTGAGTCTATAAATATCAAATATTGTACAGATAATTTTTATACTGACTCACTTGTGTTTCCTAAGACAATCACATGATAATTTCAATTTTAAAATTCATAATAATAAGGAGAATAAAATTACATAGTTCTTCATACCAAAGAATCTATTTACAATTGATTTGGATTTTATTATACGAATATTTAATTTGTTTTTATTATTGATCAACAACGATGACGACGCAACGGCCTGAAGTCACAAGACTATGTGACTATATGAAATCGTCCTTGATGAGGGAATTTGGCAATAAAACAGGAAAAAACCAGAAAGAAGGCTATCATTGGCTATGCCAAAGATGTGATACTCTTCACGCTCCTCCGGGTTACATCCAACCTTCCTTTCTTAGCATCACATCAGTTTGAGTGGCAATTTTATTGTACATTTATTCTTTAAACTAGCAAACCGCCCTGCTTTGCACAGGTGCAATTTAAAAAATATCGCTTTGGTATTGATAGCATGAAATTTTATAAATTAATTTTTTAACAAATTTTTGTTTACAATATGTCTTTGTTTACAATTTCTACAGCTTTTTTGTCATTACACAATACGAACTGAATTGACGCGTGAAAGAGCTACATATAACTGTCCATGGGAAAAACACTGAATGCTCAGGTATAATCCCACAACGTTGAATGTTTGACCTTGTGATTTGATAATTGTCATTGCAAATGACAATTTTATAGAAAATTGCAATTTTCTAAATTGGAAAGGTAGATCCCTTAGTATTAATGGAATCCGGGGAATTAAAACGACTTCACCAGTTCCACATTCGGTCAGTATTGTACACTCTATTATGTAGTTTTTTTTAATGATTTTATCTGTAAACGTGTACCATTGCACAATTTTGGTGGATTAAGGTTCCGTAATAAAATATTGACACCCTACTTTTAGACCTAATTTATGTGGGCGCAAACCAGAAGGCTTTCCGCCCTATGCACTAACTAAAGTGCGGCACTATATTATAAATTTAATTGTAATGTAGTGTCAAGGAATGTATATATATAACCAGAAGGCTGTAGAGAATGAAATTCTGTTGGGAAATGAACAGCCTCTTCCAGATCAATAGCATTGTCTACAGAGTAGTATGTTTGAGTCAGTCCATTGATCTTTGACAGAATAAAATGATTTACTTTACCTATTTGATCGTTGGTAGGGACATTTTTTCCTTTTATTGCAAGTAAAAAAATGTTTTCTTTACCTTATAGTATGGCTTAAATGATAATAATAATTACTTTAATTTAATTCTAAAATCACATTTGAAGAAACTTTGCTGTGTACAGAATGAAAAGCTGCAATATTGTAGTAGCAGTAAATGCTTTTTCCATAAATTATATCACTATTACAACTACATTAATTTTATAAGCGAACAAAACGGGACTCGTCCGCCAAGCCAACCTGTGAAATTATCAAAATACAGTAATGGTAAATGGGGAAAGAACTACTTTTTGAACTGTTTTGTGAACCAAAAAGAGCTGTTTGATGTTGTAATGAATTACAAATACCTGTTTTGGTGAATGACAAAAAAAGTGTTGCTGTCTTTGTGAATGACAAATATGGATATTTAATGATAATAATCATAATTACTTTTATTATTGAATCAATTATTTATGTACATGCAAATTTTTTTCTAAGGAAATTCTTTAATTAACAGTGAAAACCGTATCAAAATACGTTGCGTGGTTTAGAAATAATCAGTATTCTAACTTCTTGAAATTTCGAATTTGCTTTATACTATGTAATGAAGTTTGCCATTTAATTTGGGTTCGTATGGGAGGTACCACTCCTGGTAACCCTAGGATCATGAAATTTATATGGTTGATGAATATAGATCAGAATTTCAGTGGGATACGTTAAAGAACAAAAAACTTTTTCTAACAAGAACATTAATTTAAAGGGGGTTTGTATGGGAGGTACCCCACCTAGTAGCCCTAGGATCATGAAATTTACATGATTGATGGCCATAGATTACAAACTTATAGTGTCCAAATTTCAGTTTCATATTTTAAAAACAAAAAACATTTTAAATAAGAACATTAATTTAAAGGGTGGTTTGTATGGGAGGTACCCCCCTAGTGATC
>JBAMAV010001102.1:0-10407 GCA_037043315.1 Amiota communis
GGTCTGTTTTCATGCAGCATCACTACCGTCTAAGTAGGCTGTGAAGTTTCAGCCAGATTGGTTGAGTTGTTGTGTGTTCCTCGTGCATTGAAGAAAAAAAATTTGTTTGTTTACAAAAATGGAGAAAATTGAGTTTAGATCTGTTATTAAACATTTTCATATAAAAGGCTTAACAGCAAAGGAAATAAAAAATGAGTTGGATTTAGTTCACGACACATCTGCTCCTTCACTTGCAAATATTTATAACTGGTTAAATGAATTTAAACGTGGTCGTACATCAACAAAGGATGAACCACGCTCAGGACGCCCTGTAATGATCGGTAAAGACTACAAAGACTACGCCAGAAATGATCAATAAAATCCATGATATGGTGTTAAGTGATCGAAGATTAAAGTTGAGTGAGATAGTTGAAGTTACAGGGATATCAAAAGGTAGCGTCATTTCTATTCTACATGAAAAATAGTGTATGAAAAAGATTTCGGCAAGATGGGTGCCGCGTTTGCTCACAGTCGACAATAAACGCAATAGGGTGGTTGCCTCTAAAGCTCTGTTGTCGCTCATGCAACGTAATCCGAATGAGTTTTTTCATCGGTTTGTGACTGTAGATGAAACATGAATTCACCACTACACTCCCGAAACGGACGAACAATCAAAACAGTGGATTTTGAAAGGCGAACCATGTCCAAAGAAGGCGAAAACCGTAAAATCAGCTGGTAAGGTTATGGCTACTGTTTTTTGGGATGCACGTGGAATTATTTTCGGTGACTATTTGGAAAAAGGAAAAACAATAACAGGGGAGTATTATGCATCTTTATTGGACCAGCTAAGAGAAAAAATTTAAAAAAAAACGGCCTCATTTAAACAGCGAAAAAATCTTCTTTCATCAGGACAATACTCGCGTTCACACATGTTTACGATCAATGGCTAAAATTAAAGAATTAAAGTTCGAATTGGTCGACCACCCACCGTATTCACCAGATTTAGCTCCCAGTGTCTTTTTCCTTTTCCCAAACCTGAAAAAATGGCTCAGTAGACAACGTTTTTTTTTTCAAATGAAGAAGTCATCGATCAAACAAATGCTTATTTTGAGGACCTTCCAAAATCTTATTTTTCTGACGGGTTAAAAAATTAGAGAAACGTCAAACGAAGTGTATAGAGCTCCAAGGAGATTATGTTGAAAAATAAAAAAAAATGCTTTTTTCTAAGGAATTATTGACCCACCCTCGTATATAGAGTTTTGTGCCAGTATTTCATTGATCAGACAATCCTAATATTCGAGTACAAAGGTAACCAATTGGTTGTGTTGACTTTTGTTGCTGAGATCATACTAATTCTGTATACATTTTTTGTTGTATGCCGATATTACACACAATTTGTTGTTTGATGAGAGAACTGATCATTGACTTTTTGTGGGTTCAAAAATAAAAATGTTTAGAACGCAGAGATGTGCAGCAGGCAATAATAATCGCGTTCACTATAACAATCAGCAAATAAAGATTCGTTGTCTATATCGCTCTTATGCATAACGTTGTTGTTCTCACTTGCGAGCGATAGAGACAACGAATGTTTCTTTGTTCATTATTTTCAAAATGTTCACGAAAGCTACTTTTTCGTGTTTGTGCACACCGTACCCAAAAGGTTGCAACGGGACCCTATTACTAAGCTTACACTGTCCGTCCGTCCATCCGTCAGTCCGTCTGTCCGTCAGAGAGCTTTATCTCATGAACCATAACAGTTGAATTTTTCACAGAGTGTGTAGTTAAATTGTATGCATAACGACAAATAATAAAAATAAAATAAAGTTAAAAACATAGAGGGATCCCCATACAGATCCAAATTTAAATCAATGTTCCTATTAGAAAAACTTTTTTGTTCTTTGTCTTAACGAACTGATATTTAGACACTATTAGTGTGTGATCTTTATTCACCAACCATGTAAATTTCATTATTATAGAATAACTAGGAAATTAATGTTCTTACTGTCTTTTGTTTCTCATTTTGGTTAATTTTTTTGTAGGCGATATTTAAATATTTCACTTTTGCGACAAAAACAAATAAATTTTATATAACTTCAGACAGAGGTACAAGCTTTACGTCCAAAAAATTGCATACATAGTATTAAAACCTTGTGCGGTGGTACGACTCTCACACGATCAATTTATTGGTTAACTTGGTGTATTTGTATATTTTTTGGAAATATTTGCGAACAATTGCACTTGCGAAACACTCTAATACGGACGTCCTAACTTCAAAATCCTGCCATCTGATAACCCTATACATTTTTCGACATCTGATTTCATAAAAATGCTCAGTAGATATGTCAATCTCATTATGGAAAGATATACAACTCAATAACGTTTCGACTTCGTACAATTGTTTTACGCAAATTACCATTCTCCGCGAAAAACGAACTGCGTTTTATTTGGCAAATATCCTCGTTTACATCTTCAGCAACGAAACACACTTTTGGATTAATGGTTTTGTTGATAAAACAATCTGTCGGTTTTCGGGGCCCGAGAATCCACAGTAGATATTGGAAGTGCCCTTACGATCAGAAAAAGTAAATATGTGTAGGCGGTGTCATTGGTCTATACCTCATCAATGGAAAGCGGTATCAAACGATGGTGAACGATATTTATTTCATATAATGTGGCCAGCATCGATACGTAAGATATAGATTTTCAACAAGGCGGTGCAACATGAAGAGAATTCATATGAAGGCCTTCCAGCTCAGTCTTGGCGGTCATTTAAACGATGTCATTACATCCGTCAGGTCACTTTTATTGAAAAATCTGTTACTATGTCATGATATCATGTGTTTAAAGTTTGTCGCTGCATTTAAAGTATTTTGTAAAGTTATTTTCGAATTATATTTTATATTTATTCCAGAATGTCCAAAATGATTGTTCCTTCCACAGCATGACGTTCCCTTCACACTCCTCCAGTAATTTATAACAATAACAACAAGTAAATTCACATGCATATGATATGTAGATACGACATAATAATTTAAACAAGAAATATGATCAACTATGAACAAGTTCGGAGGTTTGACATTTTCATCGACTCACCATGGTTAATCCACAATGCTTAAATGAAAAAATATTATGACATAGATTATATGCTCCTTTCCAACTTTCTATTCATACATACTACGTGTATTATTTATTCAGATCATTTTAGCACATTGGAATGTCAAATATCAACACCTTTCGAGGTCATGCCATAATTTTTGAATAATTTCTCTACACCATATGCATATTCCACTCTCGAGTAAACAATACGTACAACCTAAAGTTGCTATGCCGCAGAATTCAAATGTTGACATTATGACCATAGAATCTATAAAGGAAAATAAAATTAAATTGAATTCAATAGCTGAGATTCAAGTGAGATGCGTGTGCCGCAAAAAATACAATATTTCCCGAAATGGCCAAATATAGCGACTACAAGCACAGCAAGTAATGCCTTTTGGGTTCTATTCGATTGTTGGGCTTGCACCATGCCTCCCCAAAATCTTTTGGGCATTTAGAAGCAGCTAAGAGGCAAGCATTACAAGTTTAAACTAAAGACAAAACGCACAATTTTTACCGAAAATGGCAGCAAGGAGTGGAACGAACTGGTGACAGTTGCAGATAGTACTGTGTGCACAAGTAAGTAGTATCAGGGGTTTGGCTAGCTGGCTGCTTGGTTGTTTGGTTGGTTTAAAGATTTTTAGTATGTTTTTATGTATTTTCTGTTAACGTAAACTTTGGCTTGGCAAAGATCTAAAAATGGGCCATGCAACTGTCAATTTTTCACACCCTCCGTCCGCTCATCGTTCCCATCTTCCCACTCGTCTATCTTTATGCTTACGCATATGCTAAAAGCCTTTTCTGGTCCGATTTCCAATTGATTGGTGTTTGTTGTAACAATAATCTTTAGATTTTCCTTCCATTGTTTTTGTACTACAATTCAAAATGCAATGCATTCTCTAGAAGACAATCTCTTGCCACCGCACATTTCCTCATACCTTTTGTTAATGTTTATTAAAACAATATTTTAGACAATTCAATGTATCCCCGATTTCCTCTTTTTTTCAATCTCTCATTCTTTCTTTGCAGTTGTTTTATAACAATTGCATTTATTACAATAAAATAAGTATAAGAAAGAATAAAAACATGAAAGAAAAAAAATAAATAAATTCTTGCCAATCAGACCAATTGAATCAGCTTCTGGAGCAGCACGTTCCTGGTTGTTAGCCAAGGTAAATAATGGTTAGAAGAAAAAGTGGTTGAGGGTTCCAATGATTTGGTTAGGTTCATTGAAACCTTTGCAGTTTATTCATTTCTTCTTTCATTTATTTTATTTTATTTTATTTGTTTCATCGATCCATCGTTTGTTTGTTCATTTATTTGTTTATTTGTTTGTTGGTTAGTTTTTTGTTGGCGTTCAATTGCATTTATGCATTTTCAATGAACAATTTTTATGCACAAAAAAATGAAAAGAAAAAAAAAAGAAAATGTAGTGAACAAGTTGCACAATTTACTCTTGTAGTTAACAATGTATGGTAGTCTCGCAATAGTTCAAATCAAAGTAGTAGTATAAAGTATTCCATCCATGTCGTCACCCGCGCTTCCATCTCCGTCTCCACCATCATCTAAAGATGCCATCGTTTTGTTACCAATTGCTAGCCTGGTTAAGTCATTGAGTTAACCAGACTATGTGGTGTAGCATGACGAGTTTACTCTTGTCCAGCCTTTGACTTGACTTTGGGAAGCTCTAGTACGTACATATGGCTTTGGCTTTGGCTATGGTCATAAACATATAGACAGACAAACATAGTAATAATACGATTTCGAAGCTCAGAGAATCTAGTAAGTCAGTCAGTTCAGTGAGGTTTGTGAGCGAGCATAATGTCAGTAGGGATTAATCTGGTACATTGCTCGGTTGGTCGCTGCTTATTGTCGATTGCCACAAAATGGAACGAAACAAAACGAATTGTATCGTAGTTGAGAAACATCAGGCATCAGGTGCACTCCACTCACTCACTCACTTACTCACTCATTCCACACTCCTCATTCAGAGAGGACGAAGAAAGAAGCAGAAAAAGAACAAAAATAAGCATTACACAAGGGACCGGACCGAACCGGACTGAACAGGGCTGGGACCTAACAGTCTTCCACAGTGAGAGGGTGTGATTGTGAAGTCAAAAGGGCTATAAATGAGAATCTACTCTACGAATTGTATACGAATGCGTTGAGCATTTTTTTTTTTCTCATTTATTTTTCCTGCAATTGAAATGAAACTAAGCTCAGACAAACCTAACCAGGCGAAGTCAAGTCAAGCCAAGTCGGACCAAGTCCGACAGACTTTAACTCTGACTCTACCTCCGACTCAGACTCAGACTTAAGTTGGCAACGGCAACGCACTTCATTTGAATTTCATAATTTCTTTGTTAGCTCCAATTTATGGTCACGGTTCGGTTAGCAATTTATGGTCATAAGTGCATCGTTTACAGCAACTGCATCGAGACGATGTGGCCAAAGGGAGTTGAAAAAGGAGTTACCAATAACTAAAACAATATAAGACAGAACAATAACTTCGATTCCATCGAATCTCACATACCTTTCATACGAATTGAAGCACCAATCTTTAGCAAATATTCAATTCTCGCTAAAGTGAAAAGTTTCATTGGAGCTTTCCAATCCTGATGACACATTTAAAAAAAAAAAAACTATATTTTTCAGGCGATTAATTTTACATATTCTTCTACTTAAAATCCCTTAAGTTTTTTCCATATAAATTCTTATTTTTTATTCTTACCTATTATAAAATTATATTAAAAAAAATTACTTTAGTTTGTCCTGGTTTCCTCTTCTAATCCGCAAAATTTGAGCTAGAAATCAATCTAATTTGCATTGAACTGGTTTCATTCAATGCGTTACAAACGTCATGACCAAGTCATACTACCCATTCTACATGTATGGTAATATATAAACGATACAACAAAATATAATAAGAAAAAATCGAATAAGAGCGCAACAGAATTGACGACATCAGCGATGGTTCTTTTTTTAATGAAATTATTATAATCGATTTAGAAATATGACAAAAACAACAACAAAAATTCATATCGAGAAACAATTTTCGTCTCACCAAAGCTTCCCTTTCTACATATCGCATAAATATTTATACATATACTTATCTTTCATATTTTTATGAAGTGGTATTTTAAATTTTTCATTATGTTTGTAACACATAGAATCATATGTCAGAGGCCCCATAAAGTATAGTAGTGAAGTTGTAAATATTCGCATTCGTATTCGCAAATATTCGCATATTTCTTGAAATTCGCAGTCGTATTCACATTCGCAAAATTCATGAGAGTATTTTGCGAATATGAGCATCAGAAAAAATACATAAGTTCATAATTTGTTTAGAATTCTTTCCAAAGTAGTAATTAAGGGAATTACAGTGAGGCCAACACTTTTTCATATTCAAATAAAAATGGTAAAGAATTATCTTTCGAACCATGCCAAATTCATGGCAATTAACACCATTAATCTGTGTTTCATTTCAATTTAAAGTTCTGTACCTCAAAAAAAAAACACCTTTTACAAAGAGTATAAAGAAGTAGTGAAGTTTATTCATTAGTGATATTGCGAATATTCGCATTCGTGTTCGCTAATAACGACGGTCTATATTCGCGAATGTTAAAAAATTGACATTCGTTACATCACTAAAGTATAGTATGCCTCACAAGGAAACTCGAGCTCTAGAACTGATAGAACCACATCTTTTTGTCGTAACCAGAGATTTTCAAGTCCCCAAAACAAACGAACTTAAAATGATAATCGATGTCGTTTTATACTCGTACCCCTACCCTATTAAAATTGAATCATATCTTTCTGAAACTTGCTATAAGAAGTGTATATAAAAAAGACTTGTTACTTTTTGCTTTTTATCTCTCATAAATATATGTAAATCCTTGTTTTATTCTAATATAACTAAAATTTGATATTTTTAAGATTTTATTTAATTTTGCTGGCAGAATTTGATAACATGGAAGCAGAATTTAAATCCAGACTATGCTAGAGTTTCCCAGAAAATTTAATGAAAATCATTTCAGCCGTACTCAAGTGATGCGCTCAGAAACATGAGGCAAATTATTTTTATATATATAGCTAGTAGAAGCTAGATGGATAGAAGGATAATAAATACATTTTCTTTTTTTTTATTAAATGTCTCGTACACCTGTGTCCTATGGTATTTTTATCCCCTTAGTTTTTCAATGGCGATTAAGGTGGGTTTTTAGACTTATATTATTTATCTACTTTCCCATTTATATGTAACATAAAATGTATGACAATTCGACCTTGATTATTTTTTTTTTTGTATCTTATTGTTATTTTGTCTTTTCAAAAATTCAGAAATTAACAATCTACCCACCCTAGAACTTACAATAATAAATACATGAAAGTGAAAATACCTTTACGAATTATAAATAATGTATCGGGCTGTTGTTGGGGGCACAGCAGACTATCACCAGCGTGATCGTTCCAGAATCCTATTTTTCAAGTTATTGGATAGGCTTTCTTCGTTTTGAAGGAAACTTTTTATGCATCACAATCCTGCCATCTTCCTTTTTCTCCGAACCGAATAAACCAAATAAACCAAAAGAACCAAATGATTCGAATAAACCGAATGAACCGGATAAGCCAAATAAACCGAATAAAACAAATAAACCGAATACGAAACAAACCAAGTATCCCAAATAAACGCAATAAATCAAATGAATCCAAACAAAGCAAATGAACCGCATAAACCAAATAAATCAAATGAAACGAATATACCGAATATGTACCGAATAAACCAAATATACCAACTATTCCAAATAAACCAAATATATCAAATAAACTGAATAAACCAAATGAACCGAATACGAAACAAACCAAATACCCCAAATAGACAAAATAAATCAAATGAACCCAAACAAGGCAAATGAGCCGCATAAACCAAGTAAATCAAATAAAACAAATAAACCGAATGAACCGAATAAACCGAATGAACTAAATAAACCAAATAACGAATGAACCAAATGATCCGAATAAACCGAATACCAAATAAACCGAATAAAGCAAATAAACCGAATAAACCAAATGAAACGAATAACCGAATGTGTATCGAATATACCAACTATACCCAATAAGCCAAATGAACCAAATTAACCGAATAACAAATAAACCGAAACACTGATGAACCGAATATACGAAATGAACCGAATATACCAAATAAACCAAATACCAAATGAACCGAATAAACCGAATGAACTAAATGAACCAAATAAACCTAACATCAAATAAACCGAACAAACCGAATACCTTATATACCGAATAAACCAAATATGCCGAATAACTCAAATTAACCAAATAAACCAAGTTACCGAATAAACCAAATAAACCGAATACCAAAAAAAAACCAAATAAACCGAACGATAAAATAAGTCTTTCAATTTAAAAAAAAAAACAAAGCTAAAACACCAAACAATATTGGTCTTGTTTTTATTTTTCGATAGTATTTTAGAAGCTCTGTGTTTACTAAAAAAAAGGAAGTTCTTTCTCCAATATATTAGCAATAAACATTAGATGTAGAACGTTGCAAAAAATGGAATTGTGCCTAGAATGAGGCAATAATCTGAGAATTGCAACATAATATTTTGAAGCGATTAATTTTAGACTAGAATAGAACAATGTATCTTTATAGGTGTCACATTGAAATATATGCATACGACAATTTTTTTTAGCTTAAGTATAAATTAAAATGTTTTAATATTTATAACGGCACATATGTTTCCATCACTTAAGCTTTTGGAATATGCTTCATTTTGCTCACCGCTACCAACACACACAACGTTGCCATTTGTATGTTAAGAAATGGGCGATTTACATCGTACCAGAAAGAAATAATATTTTTAATTAAAATGTGGAATCAAAATTGGGTATTTTTCTTTTTGTTTCGGAACAAAATGACAAAATAAGCCTTATAGCGTTTTCACACCGGACCTGATGAAAATCAATGTTGATTTGCCTATTGATCCGGATCAGATTCAACAACAACCAACAACGGATCAATAGTCACATCAAAAATTGATTTGCCTTAATTTGAAAAATAATATTGGTCACTTTCGTTAGTGTTCGGCAATTTCTTCCTTTTTAAGGTGATTTTTGGCTGTCTTCTTCTTTTTTTTTTTGCGCGCCAACACAAAACAGCTGATGATGGCAGATAACATTTTTAATTAAACCAAGCGAACTTTGAAATCGTAATCGCTGTCGTATTATGTATACTCGTACCCCTACCCTATGCTTACTATTACAATTGGAATCGAATCTTTTTGAAACTTGCTATAAGAAGTGTATATAAAATAAGTCTTGTAATTTTGTGTTTTTGTTTTATCTCTCATAAGTAAATCCTTTTTTATACTACTATAAAAAAATTGGATAAATCGTTAATTATTTTTAATGTTTTATTTAATTTTTTTTTGCGCGCCAACACAAAACAGTTGACAATGGCACAAAACATTTTTAAGTAAAGACTATTGCATATATTGGAAAATGTTCTAAATCATATATTTGTCACAAATTTTTAGTTTTAATTTAGTCAATGTGCTCTCAAAGTTACACGTGTGTGTATAACCAAAACAAGAAACAGTTGTTGATGATCAAGGAGCGGATCTATACTGTTTTTCGCAGTATTAGACTCGAAAACCGCGCACTGTTTTTTTGACTTAAAATACTGCGTAAGAACAACAAAATTTTTTTTTCATTTATTTTTGGAAATGTCAAAAAATCAGCCAAAAGGTTTTTGAACCTTCGTTTTATCAATTTTTACAAATAGCCATGTGTGGAAATGAGCAAAGCTAAAAACTTCAGCAGTAGTAATAGCAAGAACAAACTCTGGCTACCACAAAGTGAATACAATTTGTATATTGCCAATGAAAATGCGGCAGATTTGCACTTGCAATTCAGATACTTCTGTACGAGCTGCAAAATCACTGAATGGAGAGACAGCCACGTTTCGATTGTGGATCGCTGGGTGGAAATATTCACCCATCTGATTAACGTCGATTGCGAGCATAAAGAAATGATGCAAATTGTAGAATACATTTTACGTTTGCCAGGACCTTCAGCATCAAGTGGAAAGAATATGTTTCTGGAGTACTTGGACGTCAGAGAATTGAAAGTGGAAACTCTGAAGGCGATAGTCAAATGTAGTTTGGCATATGCATGCGTTGATTTTTATAATTACATGAAAAAAATACAGAACTGCTTCGCTAAATATACTTCAAACTACAAATATGAAGCAACAACCAGAGAAGGGGAGATTGAGATGGAAAGCGAAGACGATTCAGATAGTGAAAATGAAAT